>VWZY01006771.1:1550105-1597771 GCA_013399075.1 Chloroceryle aenea | reverse complement strand
CTTTTGTCTTGTTTTCCCCCTTTAATTTCTTCACGGGCTTCGGTTGCTCCGAGGCGCCCTTCCCCCGCCCCAGTCCGCGGCGTCTGGCTTCGGGTCCTGAAGGGATTGTCTTGGGGGCACCCGCAGGTCTGGTTGGTGGGAGTGGAAGTAGCCGTCGGCTGGTGCCCCAAGGGGTGCGCGGCTGTAGCCGGGAGCCCGCTGAGCAGCTGTAACCCAGGGGCACAGACCAGACCGCCCTCCGCTGGCATTAACCCGCAGCACCTCGTACCTCCGGGGAAGGCCCCCCAAGGCAGAAGCTTGTGCTTGTTGCTTTTCCCTCGCTTGGCTTCTGGTGCGGCCCCGTGGGACGGCAGGGTGAGGGTGTGCAGTCCTTGGCCTGGTCTCGGCATCTGGGTTCGCTGTGTGACTGCCCGGGATTCCCCGAGGTCGTCTCGTGTAGCGGTAGCTCCTGGTGCGGCAGGTAATGCAGGGTGCCGGGACTCCTGCTGTATTTATAAGGATTTTTGCCCTCTCTTGTTAAACCAGAATTAACCGTTACCCCTTTCTGTAATTAAATGGAAGGTATATGGCCGTTTAGGGTTCAAAGCTGGTGGATTTGTCTGTCTGTGGTTCAGGTGCAGAGCTTCTGGGTGTTAAGCACATTATGCATTTCAGCTGCGTGTGTCCAAAGACCTTTTGAGTCACTAAGGACACCCTGATGAGGACTTGCATTACCCGCTGTCTGCACACACGGAATTAATGTCAGCCCTCCCGGGGAGCTGCGCACAGGGGCCAGGCAGGAGCTGCACGCTGTGTCTCCAGCGTGCAGCACAGCGGAGCCAAGGTTTGCGGTGTTCACGGTGGTAAAGGCCAGCCACAAATGACTGGGTTTTTTTCCCTGAACAGGAGCTGTGTTTTCAGCCAGTGTACCAGGAAGTCTGAAGAAGCAAGACCAAGTTTGGAAGGTAAATATGGATTCAAAGTAAGTACCAGTATATTGCTTTGTATGTTGCAGTACAACGAGGAGGAAGTGAAAGTATTTGTTTTCTCTGTCAGGTAAAGGAGTTGTTGAAAATGAGAGAACATAAAACTGGTTCAAGTGATTGAATTGGAGTTTGTCCTTGGGCTTTATTAGTAAAATGGAAAGAGAAAGGATGTATTGGCGAACTACCAGTTATGTGTTGTAGCCCGTTGATGTCATTTCTGAAGAATAGCTCGGTTTAAAAATCTGGTTTAGTCTACATCAGGATGCAATCTTTATAACCTGTTACCACAGTTTTTATTGCCACAAGTTTCTTTGCTTTTGCGGATGAAGTTTTTATTTATTTATTTATTATGAAAACTACATGACTGTCAGAGGAACTTATGGTTCCTATGGGGACAGAGATAAATTGTTTATGAGTAAATGAGAACTCGAGTCTATCTGCCAGCAGTAGATAAATCAGCCCTTGTCAGATAGAGTTAGGGTGCAGTTCTGTGCTGCTGATAGTCCAGTTGTCTTGCCAGGGCCTTGTGAATTTATAGCAAGGATACACTGTTAGGAGGTGGTGTGAGTATAACCTGTGCAACATGTGCACAGATGTGCAACCTCGTGTGACCACTTGGCACTGAAACCTTATGTAAGATTCATTGTCTTCTGCTTAGAGTAAACCTGTTAAATAGTAACCTGTTAATTGCTTTACTATTATTGACAATTGCCTTGTCACATTATATTGTAAGGAAACCATCTAAAGAGATTTATGCCCTCAGATTTTTGTTCTTTTCTGGCCTCTTCAGTTCTTTCCCAGTTTTTGTTACTTCCCTTACATAATAGTTTTGGTGTTTGAGATAATGGTGAGAGAGGGTCAGTGAGGTTTGGGATCACTGTGAAATAGAAGGTACCTCTTGGAGAAAAATTCACTCCTTCCTTGGGCTGCTTGTGCCCCCCTCTTTCTGTAAGAGCCAGAGGTCCACTGGAGCTATCCAAAGCACATTTCAACCAAATGTGAAATTACTGACAAGCAAGTTGCTCAACTGACTAGCTAGCCATTGCTGTAAGGGGCAGTCCCACCTTTAGTCCTTGCCTTTATGCTCTTCCCACTTTGGATTCATCCTATGTAGCAGTTTTTTGGCCACAGAGCAAGTTAATATTCTTTATTGGATCAGCTGTTTTCAGGGCAGGTTTTCTGGTGGATCAGCCACCTGAAGCACTGCTGTGTGACTGCAAGGTCTGACACAGAGGGAGGCAAGGACCTGCAGCTAGGGATGAGAGATGGGAGTAGAGTGTAAGGTTGTGCTCTCCCTAATCTCTGCAACCTTAGAGAGGAGGTAGGAGATTCATGCTGAGTGGGAATGATAATGGGTCTTGCTGATCAATTGCACACCAGTTATCTGATTCAGGGCCTGGGGGTGGAACATGCCAAACGAGATTAGCAAGTCTGTTCACTTTTAGGGGAAGGAGGTGTCAAGATGAACCAGGACACTGTGGAAAAAAAATAAAGGTGTGACAAAAATGTGTTAGCATGAAGGAGCAGACCCTTATCTTCTGGTGGGATACTTTGTTATGTGAAGAGGTGGTAGTTTTCCTCCACTCCTGGGCAAAAAGCCTATGTGGGTAGTGAAGCTTTCAAGTTGCCAGCTTTGACACCACAGATACTGTTTGGTGTTGTCATTCGGGTGTCTGAAGAGCAGCACTTTTGATTTCTGTAGTAAGATGGGGCAATAAATAGGAGAGGGGAGAGGGTCATACCGTTGGCTGCCCTGTGGCAGCCTGTAAAATTCCTAGGTTAAGGCAAACCCTGGGTCTTGGCAGGTGTGTTTTCTTTAAAGATTCTGCTTCAGCTCACCTGCCATTGCTCCCCAGGAGAGCTTTCTCTGCTGTTACTGTGCAGGGAGGCTTGGTTTGCATGCCTGAGTTGCAACCACACCTTTTGCCTACAGTGCCTTTTGTCATCTTGCTCAACATTTGGCTCGGGCTTGCTGTGAAATAACAGTGCAGTTAGTTCCTGTTGCAGTACCTGTAACAAAGGGTACAGTGCATCTTTTCCTTTTGAGGGGCTTCAGCCCAAATTTAAACAAACAAGAGGAGCTTTCCAGGATTTTAAACCAGACCAAGTTGGTGCTGCCACAGTCTCACTCTTCTTTGCATGTTGCGTATGCACATGAGCCTGTCTTCTCCCTGGCTCTGGATGAGCTGCTATAAGGAGCTCAAGTGGTGAAAAAAAAATGTCTTTTTTTTTCCTCTTTTCCAAGTTCTCTGATGTGCTGCTTTGTGCAGCACTGATAGTGGGACAGGGAAATTGGTCTGGAAGAGAGATTGCTGGTCAAGTCTTTCTGGCAGCATTGTTCAGCAGCAACCACTCTCAAGCTAGAGGAGTTTCTGTTCTTGACTGAAAACACTATAGTCATTTTTTGAACAAATTTCAACCTCGTGGATGTTTCTCATGTGTTAAAATAGGTCTTTGTAAGGTAGGGAATTGCCTGTTTGCAGTCTTTCTGGGACAAAAACAGAGTGTTTTGATGTCAGCTGGCTTTGGATCATGTTCTAAGTGCATTTTTCTCTTGTCCTCTTGCTGCTTTACACTATGCTGACTTCTCAAAATAGAATATACATCATAAAATTCAGAAAAGGTTGTGATTTATATTGGCTTAAAATTCCCCATTACATTTTTGATGGCTAGAAGGTTAGTTATGGTAATGACTTGTTTCTGAAATAGGTAATTTCTGATTCGAATGTTATGATTAGAAAATATTACAACAACCTGATAAGAATATTTACTTATCAGCTTGTCTTATTTGAAGATCAGCAATTAACAAAGCCAGAGTAAAGAATTTGCCACGTAGTGACTGAAGGCATAAGAAGAGAAACCCTGCAAGGATATCAGCTCAGCAGCATATCTTCACGTGTGTTCGTGACCCACCATCACACAGCTTTGGGAGGATCTTTGTTACGCGTTCTGAAGAACAGATACAGTTGTCACAAGTACCTAATTGTGTCACCTAAAATTTGATACCAGCTGTAGTGTAGATGGCTCAGCTTCCTCCTGGGATTCGCTTCATCACCTCATTTTCACGAGATCAGTGGTAAGTTTTGGACTATGGTGGTGATCTTTGTTTTGGACAATATGTGTTTGCAGCTGGGGAAGATGATACTGTTTCCTTGCTCTGTTTTGCTTTAACACTGCTTAATGTTTACAGCAAGAAAATATAATCAGCTGTGTAACATTTTAAAAGTGAGATACTTAATTGGGGAACCTAGGCAGACCCTTACTAATCAAGTGTACTAGAGAGTAAAGCTTTTATCCTTTTATGTGAAGTGATAATTTTGAGACTTTTATTTTTCAGACTCCTAGGTGAGAGGGGTGCTCAAGGTTAGCTTTCTTGTCTTAACCAGAAGTGTATTTTCTCCCCCATAGTTTGATGTATAATATAGACCTGTAGAATTGCAGATTTAGTTGTTGCTATTGTAATATTAAACCCACCCCACTCCCCCCACAATCAAACAAAACCCCAGACTTCTTTGAGTTTAGGAAATCCCAGAAGATGGATGGCATCAGTTCTGTGTTTTCTGAGAGAGAATACTGAGTCAACTGTGTGTGAAAAACAAGCAAACAAAAAACCAAACGAAACACTAATCACTTCCCATTTAAGCAATTTTATCATGTGTTTTCTCTAGTAGAGCAGCAAGGACAAAGTCATTTCAGTTTTATCATTTGTGAAGGTGTTTTCAGATAGGGGGGTGAATAACTCAACTCTCTCTTTTTGTTTTTTTTTAATGCCTTGTTGAGTACACCAGAACTATAAAATAAGACCTTTGTTATGTAAAAGTTTATAAGGTATACAATGATTGAAAAAGGTTAATTAAAAACTGGGGACCGTACTAGGATGTGTGATATCAGGTCTTTGTATGTATATATATGTACTTGTATTTACTGATCTTAATTTTAAGATGAAGGCTAGTAGGAGCCAGTATGATCTTTTCATATTATTAAAACCATCAATCTGCAAAACACTCTCCTCCTTAAACAACTGAAACATGCTTCAGGTAGAGAATAGATGAGATTGCTGTGGGGTTTTTCTTAGTGGTTGCAGTGACAGGGAGTTTGAAGTGCCCTTTTAATTCAGATGAACTGCAGAGAAAGACCCAAAGATGCCAGTGAAGTAAAAAGGAAAATTCCTTCCCAGTCCCAAAGCTGTTAACTATGTTCGTGTGCTCCAGCTAACAGTACACACAGTCAGTGTCAGTTCATCTCTAGAAATGGCTCATTTCTGTTACAGAGGAAGAAAAAAGTAAAGGAAAATCCTAAATGCAGTAAGGAAAGAAAGAAGTAATAACCCTCGGTAGTCAAACTGACAATTCAGAGCCATCATTTACGTCTTAATCATACCAGAAAAAAGGATGAGACCGTGAAATGTGAAATCTGATTATCAGTATGTTTAATGTTGAACTGCCTTTCAGTTGCTCTCAAAGGAAGGTTGTAAACAAGACAGATCAGCTCTATGGACTCCCAGGCACTGCCAGGTTCTCCTGCCTGTACCTGTGTGCTACAAAGCTCCCTCCCACAGCCAGATCAGAGCAGATGTTACAAAGCAGCATAACTACTAGGGTGGTTCCTCAGGCTTCTAGAGAACATGAAAAATGTTGTCTGCTGCTATTCCACAATTACCAATGACTTGTGTAATGTTTTTATGTAACTTAGTGCTAAAAGTCAATCTGAATAAAGTAATTTTCCAATACTCTCTTTTTTTCTATTGTAGGTATAGAGCCTTCATTTTCTCTCTCACTTTCTTGTTGTATGCTAGCTTCCATTTATCAAGGAAACCTATTAGTATAGTTAAGGTAAGCAAGGTTGCATCCTTCCTTAAACATCCTTATACTCCTGTAAACACGGAAGTAGTCATCTTTTTCAATATTTTCTTTTGTGAAAGGCAGTGTTAAACTTTAACTTGAAATGGTTTAAAAGATGAAAAAACGATAAAGCTTGTGCCCAGTGACATTTACTCGATAAACTTTAGTGGGACCACACCTAGAATATTGTGTGTATATCTGCTCTTTGGTCTTAAGACTTGAAACAGCAATGTCTACACTTAATTCATGTGAATTAATCTAATTATAGATTATAGATAGGGTTTAAAGGTTTACATTCATATGTTTGAGGAAATATTGCTCATGACTGCTGAATCAGATGTGATAGAATTCTACTGACATTTACAAGATTGTTTCAAGTACTGTTGAGCATCTTAGCCACAGTTGTCTGTACATGTGGAGCTCTGTTCCCAGTGAAGCTGATGGCAAAATATTGTCTAAATCTAAGTTTGCTAGTTTAATCTTTGGCCTGTATAACTTGCCAAACACAAATCAAATCCCCCAGGGCTGATGAGTGACATGGGGCAAAGTAGCTTGATGCTAGTGAAGAATGTTTAAATTCTGCAGTACTAGAAGCACCAATTCAGTACAGCATATTGTTTATAAACTCATAATTACTCTTTAGTGTTTACAGTGGCTTCACTCAGCAAAATACCAAGCAATTAATAATGGCTAACAACTTTACTGATTTCAGTGGGTTTGACACAGGTTCACACAGAGCGGGAGCTGTTAAATATTTTGCTGTATGGGGACTAACAGTGAAGTGAAAATTCCATTTTCAAATTTCCTTTCTGCATCAGGGAGAGCTGCATAAGCATTGTGCTCCTTCGCACGAAGCTGAACTTAACTCCTACAAAGAATATGCTGCTCAGATTCATCCTGTCAAAAAGCCATCTAATGTATCTCAGTGCGGTTGGGAGCCATTTGGTAAGAGTTGGGTTTTTGATTTTTCTTTATTTCATAATAATTAGACTATATTCATAAACAGGTTCTTTTTCTATTTCTTTTTCATAAGTGGAGGGATTCAGGAGATGTATGTGGAAGGGGTGTTTTGTTTTCTATGTTCTCATTGATTGACTGAGGTTATTGAAACATTTAAACTGATAATTTGTTTTGAAAATTATTTTTAGATAAGAACAACTACAAACAGTTACTGGGAGCATTGGATTACTCGTTTCTGTGTGCATATGCAATTGGAATGTATTTAAGGTAAACCTCACTGTCTTGGAAACCTGCTTGATTGCTCACTGTTAATTTATGAGGCTGTATACTTCTGAGATACTGTCCTTTCCTACTGTAAAGTTTCTGTTGAAAAGAGTGAGAAATTGGTTTCTGAGATAAAAAGCCACATCATCCTGAGTCCCCCATGGTATCACACCTGTTGAAATATAGACAACTTCTTACTTGCACCCATCCTGACTGACTTGTGCAGGAATGCTTTCCAACTTGCAGTCCAGCCTGTCTTTCCTTCATATAGAATCTGAAGGAATATATGCTGGAATGTATGTCCTCAGATGTTACCAGTCTCGAACTTGCACATGTAGACTAAACTGATTGTCCTGGCTTTCTCTATAGCCAAAGGACAGAAACAGACACCTCCTAAAAAATAATACCAAATTCATCTTAAAATGTGCAATAATAGCTTCTGTTTGGAGACGCTTCTTTTGAGTAACTAAAACCAGCAGCTTCATGACTAGAATTGTTAGCAAGGGAGACAAATCTCTCTCTCTTTAAATGCCTGGAGACATGTACCACCTTACAGGTCCTGTGGAAAATGACTGTGTAAGTAAATGATTTCCACCATGCTCCAGGTGAGTATCGCCCTGAAAGACGGTCGGCAGACATAAGTAGTTGGCAATTAGTGAACATGAATTGTTTTTTTCTGTCAAGTGGTAAAATTTGCTCATTTGTTGCTGTGAAGGATAACAGTTCTTATCAGTAAAGTTTCTCCGCAACCAGAACTAAAAACCACAGAATATTCTTTCTTTGTGAAGACTTGGGATATGATCTCATTTTGAATCATTGCCTTTCTTTTTATTTCCTTCCATGTTCCAAGTGGAATAATAGGAGAACGGCTGCCTATCCGTTACTATCTGACAGTCGGGATGCTTGCCAGTGGACTCTTCACTGCAATGTTTGGATTGGGTTATTTCTATAATATACATAATCTGTGGTTTTATATAATGGCCCAGGTAGGCACAATGTTATTTAGATACTCTTGAGTTTCCACAGTGCTGTTTAGTGTTGCGTTGGTTTTTTTCAATTGCAAAGAGTGATTAGTGGTTGGATGGGAGGATGTAAGTGCTGGCATATATTGGTGGTGGTGACAGGCAGAAATGAGAGAGTGGATAGCCCTCAGGTTTATTTTTGAATTTTATTCTTTTTTTAAATGGATTTTTTTTTTCCCAAGAAATCTTTGAAAACAAGTTAAAGTGTTTGAGACTGTGTCAAATCAGTGATCAAATCTTTGTAAGCTTAAATGTGGGCGAGTTTTAAAACAAATGTACTTACTTTTGTCAGTCTGCCAAGACCCAAATGATGCATCCTGTCTTTCTCTGCAAGAAAATTACATTCATGCTGCTAATGATGAACAGTTTCCCACATTGGTGTGGCTGAGAACAGGCAGCTTCTGTAATGAGATTCACTGTGTGGGCTTTTTCAGAGCACTTGTAGATCTAATCAGGGGTCCGAAGGATATTTGCCATTGACCTAAAACAGTCAGGATCAGGGTATAGTTAGCACTTTGGGGTCATTTTGGACAAGTCTGCATCTTGCACTGCTGTTTTCTTTGTGTTATGACAGTAGCATTTTCACTGTTGCCATGTTTACATGGCATCATGCAACATGACCAGCAGCAATCCTAGCTTGGGTACTACAAATTTAGTAGGAGCCAGTACCAAGTGACCTGTTTAACAATGTCACTGCCCTAGTGCTCTTGGCTTACATGGATTCCAAGACAGGAACTGGCTCCTTGAAGGTTAAGCTTGATTATCTGTGCCAGTGCTGCACTGCCTGCTATGGTCTGTGAATCCTGTAATACTAAGGGTGGTTTTGCACCAGCAGCCTATTGGTTTTTGTTGGCTAGAGTGGGGTTGTTTGGTTGCATGTTCAAATGCACATTGTACATGTGAATTACTGCATTGTGATCTTTGTGTTAATGTGTAAATCCAGACAGGGAGCCTTTTAGGAGTTGAAATGAGGTAGGGTTATGATCTGTGCAACATACAAAGACTGAAATAGTTTTTACTCCTCCCAGTTTATTTACAGGTCTGTTAAACATTTTACAGGAAATGTTCAAAGCTACCCAGTCTCCTCTGAAGCTTGCTTTTTTTACTGCTTGATTTGATTGAAAATGTGCTTTGTCATGTTCAGATTGATTAGTATTGATAAGCATTATGTTGCTGTTTGAATGTGACCAATTAATTCCTCTGATCAGTGCAATATGGTTTTTGGTAAGCATATGATTGAATTCCAACCTTTTGTGTTTTAAATGATAATTAGAGAGATGTAGGTAGAGGCAAGAATCTGTGCAAAACATTGTAACTTGATTATTCTTGGAAAAGAATGCTTTCAAAACCCCCAGCTAAAGTTCTGAATTCATAGCATTTGTGTAGGCTTCCTTTTTTCAATGCAGTACTTGACAGAAATGTGTAGGTACGTGACACATGATAGGGTATGTTTGTTTACTACTGTTTTTTATATACTTTCAGATAGCTAACGGGTTGGTGCAAACTACTGGCTGGCCAAGTGTTGTCACATGTATTGGCAACTGGTTCGGAAAAGGAAGGTAAATAATACATAATCCAAAGGTTTGGAAGTACATATCAATACATTCTGGGCTGTAATAGTCAATTTAAATATCCAGCATTTGCTTCAGTGGTTTTTTGGGATGAAACAAGCAGGTAGATCTTCGAGAGGAGTTTCCTTTGTTACACTGATTAGTTTATGTATCTGTTTGAAATATTCTTTCATGTCAAAACACTGTTCTGTGGAAGCTCTTTAGTCTGGTGTTTAATTTTTCAATTTGGTAATACTTTATCTAAGAGTAATTCTAGGAAGTAGTAAATCTAAATCCATTTTTTAATACTGCTATTATGTCATTTTTATGTGGAATGTTCCCTTTTTTCATTTGTATTTCGAAGCAATTGTGAGGGTATAAATCTAAAAGTATCTTTTTGTCTAATGTCCTTTTTTCTAACACAATTTCAGAAACTTGAAAATTTAATTAAAATAAGAAAATACATATGCAACTGATTTAACTTTTTTGTCACCTTCTTTAAATAGTCCTAGGTTTGGGGTTTTTTGGTGTTTTGTTTTGTTTTCAATTTCCCTTAATCCTGCCTGATCACTCACAATGTTTGGTTTGTCATACCATGCAGGAGTTTTCCATAATTTTTTTCCAAGATCTTATATTTAGCCAAAGGTGAAGATTTGGTTTAATTCAAAACAGGTTGCTCCAGGTAAAATCCTGCAGAAGGCAAGGCTGTTTTCCCATGACTTAGAAAAAAAAAAAAAAAAAAACAAAAACCAAAACAAACTGATAACTGTCATGATTTCAGTAGAACTTTTTTTTGTGGCTTATGTTAGCCCAACTGGATCTGTTCTACCGCAGCTCTAATCTGGGATTTCCAGGCAGCCAGCAGTCTGGTGAATCTGTTAGCCAAGCTTGTGCAGGTGTTATCTTCTACTGGTGCCTAGCAAGTCCAGAATGTGGTCAGAAAATACCGTGTTTGCTCTACTTATCCCACACAGATTGTTTTCTTCTGCCTAACTCTAACATATCCTGAAAGCATTGGTGTAATGTGTTTGCAGGAGGTCCTTTAATTCCCAGAGGCATCAGATGTAACGTGCATGTGCTAAGCAACATCTGCATACTTGTTTCATCTGCCTACAAAGCAACTTTATCCAGAAATATGCAAGCCCTAGTGGTTCCTTTAAATGTAATTAAATGAAGGATGAGCTCTGTCACACAGAGACGTATTTAGAACACTTCCATTAATATTTAGGTACCTTGAAATTGCCAGATGAAAGACTATAGCATAAAGAAGTGGTCAGTCAAAGAACAATAAGATTGGAAATAACACCACAGATGAAGTAATTCTTGATACACTTTTTTTTCAAGATAGTAATGCTTATTGATGGAGTAATAAGAAACATTTGTGGGTTTAGGGTTTTGTTTGTTTGTTTTTTTAATGCAGGCGAGGTTTGATCATGGGAGTCTGGAATTCACACACTTCAGTGGGAAATATCTTGGGATCCTTAATTGCTGCTTATTGGGTGTCTACTTGCTGGGGCCTCTCCTTCGTGATGCCTGGTGTAATCATTGCTGTGATGGGGATTGTTTGTTTCCTGTTTCTTATTGAACGTAAGTGCTTTAATGGGATAGAACCATGGATGGCTTATTATGGGTGAAGAGCAACAGCTTTTTAAGCTAAATGACCCAGTGCAAAGTATATTCCTCAAGCTATGCCAGTACTTCAAGAACTTCTTCCTAGAAGACCCTGTGTATGTCTAAAGTGTTTGTATGCTCAGAGTCTGGCATACCTGAGAGACTAACACTTCAGAATGCAGTACACTGCCCTGTCATTGATTCTCTATCTTTATAAATTGTACATGTGTGTTTTAGCAGAATATCCTATCCTGGCTGCAGTTTATATTGTGTGCTACCATTCAACCCATGCCGTCCATATTCTGTGCTATGAAATACAGAAGTCAGCTGATGCAGCAGGTTTTGACAATTTAAATGTGAAATGAAAAAGAAATGCTTCATCTTGCCCCTCTGCAGGCTCAGGGCTATTAGTGTGAATGTTTATTTTACTGTAACTATCCTATCTCAGGAAGTAAAAGGTTCTGTATAATGCTATAATTCTGTAGAATGCTGTAATGAGCTAGACTGACAGAATAGTACTTAATGTGGTCATAGGATGAGAAGGGTACCATGCATGGAGCACCTTTTTTGTTTTTCTTTAAAGCTACAGTTACACATTTCTACCAGGACTACTTCTGTGTTATCTGTACTGTTGGTTTATTGTCAATACATCACACTACTGGTAAATGTTACAAGAGATGATTCATATGCTTGTTTTCACTATTAACTATGCATGGTGGTGTATTTCAGATCCTAAAGATATCAGTTGCTCCTGCACACCATCCAGTGTAAGTGAATGCTTTTTCTATTTTGATTTTTGCCTCCTAATACATGTTTGTTATGATAGTTCTGAAAATCAGATAGTCTGTGTGGCCTTTTTGTGCCAGGCTGTTAAAACTGACCCTATACTTGGGGGAATGATTGGTCTTCTATGCTTTGCTGGTAAGCCGGTTGCTTACTTTATATTAAAGCAATGTGAATCAAGAGGTAAATGATCTTATTTTTACTGAAGTTCTGGAGTAGATAATCTTCATTTTTGACTTGCCTTCTGTAGTTGCCTTCCTTGCTTCAGTATGCCATAATGAGATAGCTGCCAACCATATCTTGGAAAGTGGGATGTTCCTTTGGACAGAGGGAAGGACAGTGGGAGCATATGGCAAGGGAAAAACAGGAAGAAAGGGATACATATGAAGTTGAAGAGATTGGAGCAAACAATCTGTGAAAATGAGCACAGTCACAATATAACCAAATTTAACTAAAACTGATATTAGTGAAGATCTGTGAAGAGGAGAGAGATGTAATTTGTGCTTGACAAATCGGTGCTTTAGTTTTGTGGCATCACAGAATAATTTTAGTTTGGAAGGAACAGGACCTCTGGTCATTGTATGGTCCTACTCTGTGCTCATAGTAGCTCTAAATTTGATATAGGATCAGACTGCTCAGACCATGCCTGTCAAATTTTGAAATCTTCAAGGATGGAGATGTTGTTTATATGTATATTTTTTGTTTGTTTTAAATATGCAGTAAATTTTTAGAATGCATTGATCACGTTTTAGTGACATCAAGACAATGGATCTTGCTATTGAATGCTTCAAGGGCTTGAATTTTGGCAAGGTAGTGAACTTCCCTAAGCTATAAATATACTATCACCCACACAGACTGTGGAATGTGTACTGCCTGGATCACAAGGGAAAATGTGACTATTGACACACAAATTTGAAAATCCAGCATCAGAGATTGACCACTGAAGGCATTGTCGAAGCAGGATTGAAGTGTGTGTGTGTGCACCAATGTCTAAGCTTTCTTTGGGTTGCTGAGCATTCTGTACCTCTTTGTGTCATCGCCTCAGCAAAACTCATAACTTTCAAAATTGTTTCTAAAAGAAAAGCTTTAAGTATTAGTATAACATTGTTCCAACACTATTTTAAAAGTAGGCTGGTAGTGGTTAAGATCTGGTACCAAGATGTTTGCCCTATGCTTTTGAAACAAAAGTTTACAAGACATTTTATATACTCAAAATTAAGTAATGTAGAAAGCCACGTCAGTGCCAAAAAGATGTGCCTTAGAAAGCATTAGCTAGTATTTGAGAAGATGGTTCCTTTCTTGCCTCACGTAGCTGTGACCCAATAGGAGGGTGGCAATCCAAACAGAATGAGAGAGAAATAAAAGGCAAGGAAAGAAAAAAAGGAGTGCATTAGGAAGACCAGCTGGGTGTAACTTTTCTGAACAGAATGTCATTTGAAGCTTGGTTGCATTTAGGAGTGTGTTTGCAGGTTCACCTCTGTTTCTTCTTTCATAAGACTCTGCTATGTGTTTGTTTCTACTGTAACCAAAACCTGGAGCATCGTGTTGTGCCAGGCTTTTCCTCCCTTGGCTCCCAGGGACTTCTAAGCAATTAGGTCTGCCACATTTTCAACTAGCTCTTTGGAAGAGTAGTAGGAGCAGATTGGCAAAGAAGGCTTTCCTTGTGTGAGGAAGGGCCATCGAGGAAAGTGTTGGAGAGAATGTCCTATGGGAATCCCACAGATGTTTTGCAATGCTAGGAGATTATGCATGGAGACTGTCTGCACATGTAGGTATACATGAACTATACCTCTTAGTTACAGTTCTTGCAGGTAGATTGTGCAGGGATGATTGCTGCTTTTTTACTACCCACCCCTACAATACTTTCAGATAGATATTTTTTACATTTCAAATTCTCTCTACTTCTTGAATAGTAACTGAAAGGAACTGTTCTAGTCTGTGTTATCTCTTCTTTACCAGCTAAGTGGATTTTTGTGGTTTGTTTTTTTTTTTCTCTCCTCGTGAAGTACTCCTGGTGAAGTTTCTGAATCCTTTTAGCACTTGTGGAACTCGTATTCTTAGTTACTGAGAGAGAGAAGGTGTGCTCACAAAGTTATCTGCCTTTTTCTTTTAATTCTCTTTCATTTCTTAAAGGTAACTTCTGTCAAGTATGAGAATATTTTAAGTGACTTGGAGATTCCTAACAAGAAGCATTTTTTCCTTAGCTTTTATGTAGTTCAGAAATGTTCCCATGACCATTTCAGCTGCTGTTCATAATACCTAGAGTAAAGGTTTACAAAATTTGTTCTTAAGCTTTATGGAAGTAAATGTTTGTTATATGTTTCAAATATACTTTTACTGGAAAGCATAACTAAAGTTCTGCACACTATGTTGCTAGTGTATTTCTAGGAGCTGATATGGGAAAAAAATTACTTCCAATACCTACATTCTGTGGTATTTTTAAGAAAAATTTAGTATCTTAGGAGCAGCTTTTCCCTTTCACTCACTACCCTTTCCCCCAGTCCCAGAAAAGAGCTAGCATTTGACCTAACCTTCTCTAGGGCACCAGCAAGATCACTGCTTCAGGCACAGTCTCATTGTGTCAGGATGAATTTGACCTGTTTCCCTGGAAACCTTGCCTTCCAGAGCAAAAGGCATCATCTTCTTCCCTCCCTATTCCATATATTCACATCTGCAAATCTTGTAGGAGGTTTAGAGAAGTGCTTCCCCACCTGCCTTGGATCCTTCTCAGATTATGAGTTACTATTGTCTTGGGAAGCTGTATGCCATTTGAATTGCTCAAGTACCTCTCTTCAGAGCTGTGTGGTCTGAAAAGTACAATGGATTCTAAATCCTTAGTGAAAAGGGCTCACAGCTTCTGTTTGCTGTGGAGAGGGTGGTTTTAGAAGTAAAGGAAATTAGTAAGGTAAGGATAGAAGTTCAAGAAGATCTCTTACAAATGCAGATGTGGTAATAAAAATGTCTGACTGTAAAGAAAACTGATTGCTAATTGAAGGAAGGTTCATATACTAAAATGCTGTGTTATTACAAGGAACAAAAAAATCAGCTATGTTGCCCAAGGGGTAGAATTTGCTGCCAGGAATACAGTGCTAGCTGTTCTTTTTTGATCAGTCATTTCAGTGACAACCTGAACAACCTGTGTGATTTTGCAAATAGTTAGTGTTTTTTTTTTCTACAGACATTAAAGAAACATATGCACTTGCTTTGCTTATAAGGCTGCAGCAGGTCACTTTGGACAGAAGTCTTGATTAGGTGCAGGCAGCTCTGCCAGCTGGTGCCAAAAGCTGAACCTCATTGTGGAAGAATGAGGTCAGTTAAATTTACACGCAACTAAAATAAACGCTCAGTGTGAGGGAAGGACTTAGGGTAAATTTATATTAAGATTCATTGATCATATTCATCTCTGTGTGCTACCACTGTCTTGGATGAATTCAGTCTACTGCTTTTTTGCAGCATGATCGTGAGCCCAGTATTTCCACAGAGTTTCTAGTGGTGAGTAATCTGATTTAATTGAGTTGTCCAGAAGCACAGATGAAGAGCCAGGCACAGAGCCTTGAATGGCAGTTCTTACTCTTTATTCACTGATTTCTTGATTCTTTTGCCTGTATTCGCCTTGGCTCTGATTTATGAATCCGAGGTTTGTTTCAAAGCAGATATTTGAGTACAATAAAAGCTAGCATTGGAGGCTTAATCTCTGATTTTCCAAAAGGTTACTCCCATGAGAAATGTGAGAAGTCAGTGTGCTTTATGGAGCATTGGTGCACTTTTATAATGGAAGTTACAGAGTAGATTTAACAGCATTTGTGAAATGAATTATAAATGTTTTCATTGCTTCCCATCTTTTCTCCCTGTACTTTTTTTTTTTTAAGAAGTAAGCAAGTTAGTTGCAACATGTTCATACAGACTTGCCTTTATGTTCTGGGAACTTTCTTTAACCTGACTTTGCATTTCCAGGAAACCTAACTCTCTTAAACTCCTGTGGCAAAGTGCTTGTGCATTTAAAAGAAACTAGGTTGTAATTTTTATCTTCTGAAAAGGAGAAAGAAGTCTAAGTATTAAATGTCCAGACTCTCAGTCTAGTCCTTTTCCTCAGACATTTCCTCCTTACCACAGTAAATCTTATTTTTCACAGTCAAATGAAAAAGTCTTTCTTTTTTTTCTCTGCTGAGTGACTGGATAAAGATGTAGATGGCTTGTCTGTAGATAACAGGTTTTCTTCCCCACATATTATTATAAATTACTATTTTGACAAGAGCCTAATTTTCTGTAAGATAAAAATACAAAAATCTGATTCATCAGCCCCTGGGGTTTTGACTGTTGTTTGTTTATTTTGGGGAATGCATGCCCAAGACTGTTTGTGCCTCAGATCTGCATGGAGCAGTAGAAATATTTCAGTTTAGCCTCAAAAGTTTTTTGCCTTCTTAGAATGATTTGGTTGATGAATGGCAGTTTGTCTCAAGAAAACTGCAGTACATATCCTTATATTTTTGTTGGGGAAGAATTACTTATTGGATGAACATTCTTTTTTATTTGGGGTTGGTATTGGGGTGTGCGGGGAGGTTATTTGGGACAGGATTTTTTTAATTATTATTTTTATTTATTTTGTTTTATTAACATGGTGTCCAGACTGTGATTAGACACTTAAACATCTCAACCCTGAGGAATTCACAGTGCTTTTTGTGTTCTTAGCAATGGGTTGTCTCTGCCTAATTGCAAACCTACTTTGAAGCTGTATATTAAATTCAGTAGACAAACCTGAATCACAGAATGGTAGGGATTGGAAGGGACCTCTGGAGATCATAGAGTCCAACCCCCCTGCCATTGCAGGAACACCTAGGGCAGGCCGCACAGGAACAGATCCAGGTCTTGAAAGTCTCTAGACAAGGAGGCTCTACAACCTCCCTGGGCAGCCTGTTCCAGAGCTCTATCCCTCTCACAGTTCCTTCTCATGTTGAGGTGGAACTTCTGTTTCACCTTGCTACCATTACCTCTCGTCCTGTCACAGGGCACCACTGAAAAGAGACTGGCCCCTTCTGCTTGACACCCAACCTTTAGATATTTGTAAACATTCATAAGATCCCCTCTCAGTCTTCTCTTTTCCAGGCTAAACAGTCCCCGGGCCCTCAGCCTTTCCTCATAAGAGGGATGCTCCAGTCCCTTCATCATCTTGTAGCTCTCTATTGGACTCTTTCTAGTATTTCCTTGTCCCTCTTGAACTGGGGAGACGAGAACTTGACACAGTACTCCAGATGTGGTCTCACTAGAGCAGAGTAGAGGGGGAGGAGAACCTACCTCAACCTGTTGACCACACTCTTCTTTATGCACCCCGGGATACCATTGGCCTTTCTGGCCCCAAGGGCACATTGCTGTTCCATGGATAACTTATTGTCCATCAGGATGCCAAGGTCCTTCTTCACAGAGCTGCTAATGTCCCTGGTAAATCTCTTTAGACCAAGGATCTCAGAATTATATTTTCCAATGAATGTAATTTTGGTGTGAACTGATATACTAATGCACTTGTTAGTAAGTAAGTTAGTTCAAAAAGCAGGTCCAGATTTCTTTACTGAGCCTGCCGAAGGTGCTGAGGGTCTTCATTAAACCTCCTGGCCACAGGAGCACAGTCCATTTCTGGGTTAGGTAGTGAGCATGAGCTAAATGGATAAACTTTTATGTTAAAGGCACAGGGAAATGAAGAATCAAGGTTTTCCTGAAATAAATCAATTTCTGCAGTTGCTACTGGTATCATCTGCTTACGAGAAGAAGCTAAGTTTGCAATGTTAGTGAAAGTTCATTAGAGGAAAAAGCAGCTAAAGATGTTAAGAGTAGTATCATTGTACTTTGAATTCAGTATGAAGTTAGCCTTCAAATAAATTTGTGATTGCATTTTATGTGTCTTGCTGTAGGTCTGCATAAGAACTTTAAAACCGCAAAATACACAGTCATTGACATAAAGATGCTCCATTTAGGGTTATGTTTACGTAAAAATGCACAAAGATTTTTGTTGTAGAGAAATTACTAATGCTAATATAATCCTTTAAAAAACAAGCTACTAAACTGTGGGGATTTTTTGTTTTTGTTTGTTTGGGTTTGTTTTTCTTTTCAGAGTTCTAAAACCTTCTTGAATGGTGCATCTCGATTCAGAGTCCAGATGTCAACCTTAAACATGAAGGAAACCAGCAAACCTCAGGTAAAATGTAACATATTGTTGTAAATAGTATAGAAGACTTCTTAAAGCTTATGTGGAATATTTACAGTAGATTTACTGTTGGTAAAGAATGTTCTTCCTTTTATGATTCTGCAGTTTGCTTCCATCTTCATACACAAATGTAACTTCAGATGAGGGAACTAAGTGTTATGTAACAAATACTGCAAATTGAGCTGAATAAGCTAACGTGCTTTCTCAGTTGGTTTGGTCTTGTGAACCTCATAATGTCCCAGCAGAAGTAATGCACTGCACAATATTTTAAAGATAGCCATTTGAAATCTTGAAATGACTTGCATTGTGTTTGTCTTGTCCTGTGGTCTCACTTCTCTCCCTTTTTAAGGTTATAGATGTATGTATTTACAAGTTTATACATGAAGATGGAGAGTTCTAAATATAAGCAATTATTCACAAAACTTGTAATTGTGAGTGCTGGTAATTCTCACTAGAAGCAGATTTCTGGATTTGCTCATTTGTGAGCAAAAAGACATTTTATCTAGTTAAGGATATTAACTGAAGAATTTAATTTGAAATGTTGTATTTGTATTCAGTACACTGGGCACATTGTAACCTGAGAGAAAAACTTTTTTTTTTTTTACACACTTCTTTCAAATTTTTTCAGGAATATAGAAACTTCCTGTTCTTTTCATCTTTTCCCGATGAGTAATAATCAGCACTCACAGGGTATAATAATCAGTGTTGATGAGAAGGTTTTGAAATTTTTGCTAAGGAAACACTTCACTCATAATTTTGATCAGTCCAGCTTAAACCCCCTCCGTACTGAGCAGCTCAAGACCAACCTCCAGCCCAAAACCCATTTGGCAATATTATTTCACAACCAGCTTGAAGATAAGGGAAGAAGATTGTCAGAATATCAGCAGGAGTCTTTAGACAAGTTGTGAAGACAGATATAAAATACAGTCAGAATATTAGTAGACAGAGATTTCTCATTGAACTCTGCTAGTACCCCTACCTTAGCCTCTGCAAAGAACCTGCCTCTCAAATGGGCAAGGAAAACGTAACCCCACTGACACCGACTGGTGCTCCCTTGTGAGCAGGACAAAGACAACCCGGACCACAAAGGATAAGGGCACTCGCTGGCAGTTCTGTCAATATGCTCCTCCCCTTTCCCCCCAACCCCCCAGCTGGGTTGTATGTTCATAATAGAGTCCTAACAAGGTTTAAGAATAAATGAATAAAAACTTAAAAATCCTTGTTTGTCACTGTTTGGGACCCTCTGTTTTTCTGCTGTTGACAGAAGATAATATTTTTCCTGTCAAAGCAGAGTTATCTTTCCTTTTTACAGCAGTTGTGTGTTGGTTATGCTGAGCTGATTATCGCAAGCAGCTTTTGTGCTTGTACAAACAGCAAACAAAACAGATGTTTTGCATTTATGAGCTGGTCTCCTCCATGATCACTGGAATGGCAGCTTTTACTGATTTTCATTGACATCTTCAATTACCGTAAAAAGAAAGCAAATATTCAGGATATGCAGTGATTGAAAGCAGAATGTGGTTTTGGCTGCGTGACCTGAATACCACTGTGTGTTCATTGCTGCTTATGTAAGGTTGGCCTCTTAAAAATTACACAAAACTGAGGGATAATGAATCCTTCCCCAGAGATCCAGAGTGTGCCATATGCCGAATCCCACTCTGTGACAGACTGGCAAGGCTGAACACTGTTGTCTCTGCCACACACAAGCTCCTATGTTTGTTTATCATTCAGCTACATAAAACCCCCATATTATCAATAAAACCAATATGAGTTGCTAAATAAGTTACTTAGACTTCGGTCACTTCAACTTAAACATTTAACCCACTCTTCTTAAACAGGCTTAGAGCTACCTGTCTGAGAAACAAGCAGCATTACCTCAGGCTATCCTGGTTAAGTTTGCTGTGCAAATTGTACAAGAGATACTCACTTCAGACACCATAAGTGTCTTCCAGTGAATCCAGTGGGGAGCTTCACTGCTTAAGCCCTTCATTTCTTTTTCTATGTACAGCTGTAAGATGTAAATTTCCAGTTCTGTTCTAAGAGTTCACTTCAATGTGACGGATGGATAAAAATAACAAGATATCCTCGTGGCTAGACTGGGATGGCTTCTTGTTGAGTAATAACTGCCTCTGCAAGTATTCTAAGGAGCCAGTGGAATTATTAGACTAAAATTCTTCCGAGTGCAGAAAAGAACTCAGAATTCACATCTTAAGTAATATTGGTAAACTCCAGGCTTTTATAATTTGTGGATTTCAGTGTTGAAATGAAACAGATACGAAAACATAAGTGATTGTGTAACACGAAGCATTCAGTATCCATAACTCGATTGGAAGGATGGCCTGTACTTAAATTGCTGAATAAGATGATGTTACAGAGTCTAAAAAATGGTCTTAATATTTGTACAGAAGGAAGATAATACATGCTTTTATACAGAAATATATTGCAATACGCAGTAGATTGTCAGTTTTAATTAGACCACATTTATGTAGTGGGGTTAGGGAAGGCTGGAAATTCTTTTGTTCCATTAAACCATACTCTAGTATGTGGGGTCTTTGAAATTCTGCCACAATAGAGCAGAAACTTGATTTCATAATGGAGTGTGTGCAACTAGATGTAAACAGTAAGGCTTGTTTCACCTGTTACTCTGTATATACTCTATACTCTTTATGTATACTCTGTATATTCAAATCAAGTTATTTTTAAAAGCTGTAACTCTCTATGATAAAATACATTTTTTTTTAAGGAATTATTTGATATAATTGTTTTGATGCACTGTTCCTTTCTTTTTCATATGGTGTTGCTGGGGAAAATTGCAGGATCCAGAGATGCAGCATTTGCTTATTGACAGTGACAATTGTAGAGTATCACTGAACTCCAGCACTGTGGTCACCGGGGAAGGCAGACATCGGACGTCAGCTATAAGCTTCCTTGGAGCCTTGCGAATACCTGTGAGTATACATGCTATTCTTGCCCATTCCTCTCAGAATTATGTTTTGCCCCAGAATGCATATTTCCATGGAGTGGTAGGTGATAGTAACTTTGCTTCACGAGATTTGACTGGCAACTGGTATATGTAGGCTAAACCAGATTCTGCTACACAGGACAAGGTGCGCCCCTCCCAGAGGAGTGAAAATCAATGTAAGAGAAGTCTCTTCCCCAGTAAGCAGATACCATAAGGTTATTGGTTCTATCTTAGAAACTACAAGCATTTAGGCTCCAGTACCCAGATAAACTGCTTTATTTTCCCCACCTCATTGTAGTTAGTACTAGAGCTGCCTATAACATAGAAGTTTACTGTTCTTGGTCAGTGATGTATGGGTATTAAGGATGAGATAGCAGGCTGAGTCTATAAGCACTTCTCTGTATCAGAACTTCCTTCTGTGGCTTCCCTTTTACACTCATCAACACTGTTTTTAAAGGCTTTAATTTAAAAATCTCTTGTATGGTTTACATTGAGAGGTTTCTGACAGCCCAGACATTCAGACTGTTTCCTTTAGGTCAGGTACTATCATACCTGGTTGGCCTCTCAATGCCTAGCTTCATCAGTAGGTTGTACAAGTAGAATAATATGGACCAAGTGTAAAGGTAGGGGAAAATATCTCCAGCACCAAACCACTATGTTTCTGCATCTTCTCATCCTGTCCAGTCTTGTCCTCTGTCTCAACCGTTTATCCTGTGGCAAAGTGGAAGTAATGGATAGAAAAATTGCTGCTGCCACCTGGAATCTTATTAACTCTGTGGTATTTTTCCTGCCTGTTGTTGGGAAGGGTCACAGCTGTATGTGAAGTATGTGTGTTGTCAATGCTGGTAACTGCAGTGGTCCACACCAGGGATATGAGAAATCTGTTTTCAAGCAAAATAGGTCAGATGGTGAGGGGAATGAAGGTAGGTTAATTTGGCAGTTTGTTTGCAGCTCTGTGCAGTAAGTATACTTTTCATATATCCATCAGGAAAGAAGACAGAACAAATAAGTATTTTAAATAGGCATTTGCCCTCTCTGTACTGTGCTCTTACCATACTGAACTATGTCATACTGGTTAACTGACTTTTTGTAAGGTGTTAATAAGAGAGAAATCCTAGACCTATCTGAAGGAAGGTCTAATGCATGCAAAAATATGCCAGTTTATCTGGAATAAACTCCAAACTGGTTATAATACTAGGTAGAAACTTTCCATGAGAAAAACAAATGATGCAGGTGTCTCAAACAGTATCAAATCCTTCCTGTTCATTTCCATGTTCTCGTTTCAGTCTGTTCAATACAATTAAGAGAAGGAAAGATACTTAAGTAAAATATTACAGCGTGCTCTGATTGTAAGCCTTGTGCTCTCAGGGTCACAGTGCTCCCTGGGAATTCTTGAGAGAAAAAAAAAAAGCCTACATGCTTCTTAGAAACCATTTTCATAATAGTATTTGAAAGTAAATAGCAGGCTCTGTCAAGATACTAACTTCCTATTTCTTTATTCTCTTAGGGAGTCATAGAGTTCTCCCTTTGTCTTCTGTTTGCAAAGCTGGTGAGCTATACTTTCCTCTTCTGGCTTCCCCTCTATATCACGAATGTGGGTAAGTATAACAGTAAGGGGATACAAAATTATGACTACAAAGTGGAAATAAGAACTTGAAATAAGAAAACAAACATTACTGCTTCTCAAATAAGGTGTCTTTGCTACAGTAGCAGGCGAGTTGTATAAGTCACCAACTAAAATACTTCTCAGTTTTAAGAATTCAGTATTATGAAAGGGCATTTTCAAAAACAAGCAAACAAAGAATCTGTCTTGTCTTCAGCAATTCCCAGCATCGATGCTGTGTCTTTGGCTCTTGCAGACCAAACAAAAAGGCTTACTTAGGTGACCCAAATGTACATTAATCATGCTCTTAGGGCAAAGAGCCTCACAAGCATTCGTTAATTGTTTATGAATCTGTGACTATTCACAGATGGGAATATTTAGTCCAGACATTCACGATCAAGAGCTCTATTGCCTGGACTGTATCTATATAAAGTGGTAAATTGTCCTACCATGAGTGTAACTGCATTCAAAGACCAGACCTGTGATTACCCAGTTATGCTACATTCTTATTTGTCATATACAACAGTACTTTATTTCTGTGAACAAAGAATACTGCCATAAAATGTCTTTGTGTTAGCATGACAAGACTGCATTGAGATTTCTATGTTTTGTAGTCTGGAAATGAAACAAATGTTTTTCTTCTGTCACTAGAGCATCTTGATGCCAAAAGAGCTGGGGACCTTTCTACGCTGTTTGATGTGGGTGGAATCTTCGGTAAGATTTATGTATTAATATTTCATCCTTAGACCAGTGGTATGCACAGCTTGCATACATTACTAATCCTTGTTCCTTATGTCCGCTGAAGAAGAGTGGCAGTAAACATACTACGTTGAGAACTGGGCTGATTGTTGAAAACCTAGCAAGATATCTCTTAATTTTACAACTCAGAGACAGTGATATTGTCCAGTACAGAACGTAATAGCCATGTATTACACAGACTTTTGGGTCCATCAGCTCTGGCTCGTGAGTCTTGGTCATGCCGCCTGTTTTGGTTTTGATTGTTTGTTTTTCTTGATGCCTCAAAGAACTGCATATGATAAAATTGGGAGATTGTAATAATAATGATGAGACTATTCTTTTGTGACGTGAACACTGAATAATTAATTTATGACAGTACAGACAGTATAGCTCCCAATAAAACAATCAGCATCTTGATGCCTGGCTGATTTATGACATGCACACCCCCCCATCCCCTCTCCACCTCCCCTAGCTCTCTTATAAAAATAAGCCCTCTAATAGTCTATTGGAAAATTATGCTTACAATGGAGGAGCTTCACTGGATCAAGAGCTATGTAGACCCTGGTAGTTCAAGATGCAGGTGTCAAGGTGTGTTGCAGTTGCTATTCTAGTCTTGTGCTGGACGTGACTTCTGCCATTTCTCACTGCTTCATCCCAGATAGCTAGAGCCAAAGTTAGTAGTACCTTAGACATGTGGAATGACTTCGTTCAGCAGCATTTATTCTGCTGTGAATATAAGCTTAACCATGTGCCAGTGCTTCTTGGACCTTTGACATTTAAATGCAGGTGGGATGTGTGCACTTTGGAGATGGGCAGCTGGGAAGGGAGAGGCAAGCCCACTAATGCTTAAGAATCCAGAGAATCCAGAGAATTTCCTTTCCTCTTCCCTGTACCAAGTTCCTTTTATATCATTTTGGCAACTGCTTCTCTTAGACCTTACAGCCCCCTCCTGCCTCATGCAGTACTTCTGTGTGCAGTCGTTGTCAAACACAAGAAGTAGGGAAAATTAAAGAGCCTGAAGTCACTATGTGGAGAGAAACCCAAATATTTAATTTTCCCCAAGATCTGGAACAACCTCTTTCCCCTGTTTGCAGTGCAACATGGACAAGGCACTTGACAGCCACATTTACTGTTGCATGAGAGGAGTTAAGAGGCCAGTGAGCAGCTGGACACAGCTGGATTCCAGAATGCCAGCATTGGAGCCACATGGCACCTGGCAAAAAGGCTTTTTGCATTCAAAAGCAGCAGAGTAATGATTTCTAAGTCTTTTATCTCTATTCTGCCCCCACCCCTGTCTATTTGGTTGGAATTAACGACAAGGAAGAACAACTGCCTGCTTCTGTCATCTTCCAAGTCAAAACCAGTTGGATTAATAAGGATATTGCCAAGTGTGAATTATGTTGTCAGTCTCACACTCTGTGCTGCTGTGTTTAACTGTATGTTAAAAGTCATGTCTCATTGTTTTAATCTGGGTTGGGTTCCACTGAGTATAACTGATGTCTTTTGTGTAAAACATGCACAGAGTGTTTTCCTCATGTACCTCTGTCTTCTTTCAGGTGGAATTTTGGCAGGCCTGATTTCAGACAGGCTGCAGAAGAGGGCATCAACCTGCGGAATGATGTTACTGCTTGCAGCACCCACAGTAAGAGTTTGCCCCTCTCTTACAGCTGAGACTTTGACAGCGTTCCTTTTGGAAGTTTTGTGGACAGCATTTTCTAATGTTGCTATAAAGAGTACAGGCCAGGTTAAAAGCTGGCATGAAAAGTTGAGCATTTGAGCAAGTGTTGTCATTGGGGCTGCCTTTACTAAGCAAGCAAACAAGTCTAATGTATTGCTTGTTATAGGATTCTATGGAAAGTTTATTACTCTCTTGTAAAATTTGATGATCAGTTTTTAGGCAGAATTTTAGCCACACAAAGGCTAAAATTTTTGTGCTGTAGTTGTTGGAATAGTGTCAGTTGGACATGTGAGATGCATTTTACTTTGATTCTTTTGTGAATGGTAATCTGTGCTGTGTTGAAGCTGGCAGCTTGAGAGATGATAAAATAGAGCGGTCCCATAACACAGCCCTTTCTTCTAAAAGGATGTACTGGGGAATAGGAGCATACCCCTTATTCCCCTCCTGTATCCAATCAAGCAATTACTCTACTGTAGCCTAAAATGTCTTACAAAAACCTAGAACTAAATTTCACATAATACCAACTAAGATATTCTTGTAGTTAACATGGGGAAAATGGCAAACATAGGATTAGTTCACATGTTGGTATTCTGCATGTTTGTTTTTTCATCTTTACAGTTGTACATGTTCTCTGCAGTCAGTAAAATGGGCGTTGAGGCTACTGTAGGTGAGTATTTTAAAAATGCTTTGTGTCTGGCTTTCTGTGAACTTTTCATTTTTGATCCTTTGATGATCTTTCAGTTATTTTTATTATATATTTTCCATGAGAGGAGGATGGAATCAAAGTCCCTAGACTCTGTTTTTCAGTCTTTTTAAAGGATGAGGAAGGAGAGGCTAGGAAATGAGTAAGGAGTGACATGAGAACAGTGATTTAGGTCATACCATTGGTATTCTTTCTGGAGCTTGTGGTGTCAGCACAGGCTTTATTTTATTTCCTATGCTAAATGTCAGAGGCTTTTCAAAACAACTTGTATATATTTTCCATGAGAGGAGGATTTGACTTGTATAGGCTGAATTCACTTGAAGCTTTCTCAAAATCAAAATCAAAGTTGAAACACAAGTGCTGACAGTTAAGTTTTAGGGCCTTCTGATGCTTTGTGCTGTACAAGCAGATAAGGAGCTTATGGGTGGATCCTGTGAGCATCCCCTGCTCTTAGGGTGGGTTTGGTCAGATTTTCGGCTTTCTCTGACCTACCAGGATCAATAAAGGTCCCAGGAAGTGTCTTCTGACTCATCACCATCTCTCACTATATTAGTGAATTCACATTATGCAGTAAGCATTGAAGGGAGGAAGGAATTATGTTCCTTTTCCTCTTTTCCCAATTCTGTAACGGGGTCAGGGGAGCCAAGGGACCGTTGAACGCTTTGAGAATGATAAGCTGTGATGTCTCCTGTTGTTATGGTTAACAGTCTTTCAGAAAACTCAACATTTTCTGTTTTTGTCAACTTGCAACAGTGATGCTGCTTATCAGTGGTGCTCTGGTGAATGGCCCTTATGCCCTGATTACCACTGCTGTCTCTGCTGACTTGGTGAGTTTTGCTTCTCCTCTGCTTCCGGAGTAGCAGCTTTGGCCTCCAGAAAGAACCCTTTGACTTCTGTGGGGTTGTCAGTGAAGGGACTGCATTGTTCCAAAGCAAAGGGACAAGGAACTGGAAAGGCAGTGCTGAACTCAGCCACTGAGATCATTTTAGAGTTCATGTATTGGTATGAATGAGTGTCTTGCTTTTGAGAGGCTTCTAAATTATTCTTGCCTGCTAACAAGACAGACCATATCCTGTTAGTGACAGCCCGAAGTGAATGGGAAGGTTGCATGGAAAGCCAGGTCCCTGTACAGGTGCCTTCTCCCCTATTTATACTTTGCATCTTTAAATGCAAGTAGGAGCGGTATCTGTGTGAGAGATGAGCTGGAGACTTCATTCCCATCTGTGCAGAAAGCTACAGCTGGCACATACCTTTACTTTTGTTCGTGCCACCCCCTGCCCTTTCTTGTACAGTTACTCTGGTTGCCAGCAATTCCAGCTGAAATGAGGGTCTGAACTGGGATGTCTAAGGCACCTTGACATCATACATCTAATGTGGAAGGTTGTGAGCTAGATGATGTTGTAAGGACTTTTTTCAAAGTTCATCTCAGGATGGGTCTAAGTAGTCTTTGTCACTTTAGGGTACCCATAAAAGCCTGAAGGGGAATGCAAGAGCCTTGTCCACAGTGACAGCGATCATCGATGGCACAGGATCTGTAGGTAAGCCAGAGCTGTAAGGTAGCCTGCTGTGGGAGGTTAAAACAAAGCATCTTTGAGAAACCAGGCTCTCTCCAGCTCACAGTTTACAAGGACTCACTATAGCTTTGGAAATGGGGGGAGTAGAGCAAACTTAGCCTTAAACCTCTCTGGTGGTCCACACCTGAGGGAAGGAGGAAGGGATTGGTAGCCTGATACCGGGCACAGACAGCAAAACTTTATTTGTGCCCCCCACACTAGTTTCTGGAAGGTAAAATTGAGTAGGATTCAGCTTAATACTGGATAGGCATTTTGCTGAGGCAAAAGTCAGCATTTCTCAAACTTTGAGTCTTCCAGCTTCCCCTGTGTTAGTTTTCTCACTGGCTCGCAGCTGTACCAGGAACGTTTTGCACTTTCTGGGATCTTTTAATACATCAGGTAATACTGAGTTAACTAAGTGAAAAAATGATATTCTATCTCAGACTAGCTGTCTTTCAGCATAGGAAATCTGCCATTGTGTCATTCTGATGATATCTGTTAAATTTTAGGTGCGGCTTTGGGGCCTCTCCTAGCTGGTCTTATTTCCCCATCTGGCTGGAACAACGTCTTCTACATGCTCATGGTGGCCGACGCATGTGCCTTGCTAGTAAGTCTAAAAATGCTATTTAGTTGCCGTGTATTTCCTTTGTGTTAAAGTACCTTAAAATGCAAATTTTCCTGTTGCAGTTGCAATACTCCATCATATAAAAAAGTTCCAATTGTGTAGGAATTTTTCAATTAGAGTGATTTTGTTAATTTTGAAATTCTCATCTAATTTTAATCAGAACTGCAGGTGAGTTCTGATGCACTTCAGTCCCTGGGCAAATACACATCTGTTTTTTGCTGACTGAGCATCTTACCGCAGACATACTTGTAAGGAAACCTTCATATATAGACCGAGAAGATGACTCTGATTCCACTCACAGAATAATTACTTCTGTTTTCTTTAAAGCTGGTTTAGCAAAGCAGTAACCAATGTTTTGCTACACTGCTGTAGCACCAAAATCACCATGATAATGAAGCTGCTGAAAGTTAATCACATTCTCCAGATGGGCCCTATAACTTCTATGCTAGGTTAGACAAAACACTGTCATCCTAACTTCTGACAGTAAGTCGGAGCAGATGTTTAGGGAAAAGGAGTTCAGCACACACATGGTGCTTGGTACAAAGCACGTCCATTTTCCGTTTTTCCCCGTCTGAGATCCTGTATGATTGATAGTGCGACCTGAAGAGGTTGGAGGGGTGTTTTTTAACTTCTGACTTGCTCAGCTTTGCTTTTAAAGACCAAAGAAGACATGAGAAGGCAAGTGCGTTGCTGTACCTTTTGAAGTCAGTCTTGCTGCACCCACCTTTGGGTTAACCTGTAGGTTACATTTTTTGCATTTGCCACAGATTTCCCTAGCAGGCATCTGTGGCAGCTTTGTTCTCCAGCAGAGCGGAATGCTGCTAGGACTACCTCAGAGCTGTCCTGAAGCATCATTTACTTATCCTCTCCTTTTGAAGGCCTGGGTGGAAGTGCCCATGAAAGGGCAAGGTGACTGTGAAACACTTCAGAAATTCTCCTTCCTCTGTGCCAGCTGTGCCCAGGCAAAGCCCTGTGCCTGCAGGGTGTTGCACTAATGCCGTGTGTCTTGACCACTCTTTCTGGACCCAAGAAAAGCAGAACCTCTTGCTTTGGGTTACAACTGAGGGGTTGTTTGTTTGTTTTTTTCCCTAAATTCAAGTTAACCCCCAAATTTAAAAGTAATCTTTCCCACATTCAAGATGTGAAGTACCTGGAAATTAAATAAATTAATTAAGCAGTAGTTGAAGTATTTTGCCACTGGTAGTCAGCAGCTCTGTAAGTCCCGATTTGTGTTGGTTTCAATATTAGATATTCCACGCTGCAGAGTCAGGTCTACTTTTCCAAAGTAGACTTAAAGCTTTGCTTTTTTTCCTTTTAGCGTGGGTTTTGGTTTTTTGGGGTTGGTTTTTTGGTTTTAATAAAAAATGCCATGTTTCTTTGCAGCATTAGTTAAAATGCCTTTGTAAAGCTCTGCATTTGAGAGGGTTAAGTCTGTACTATTGTAATAAATTCTGGGTTTTGTAACTCTTGTTCTGCTTCTTCTGCTCATTGCAATACAGCATATGGATGTCTGTGTTCAGATGTTACTTCTTCAAAGTTGCGTGGAGGGGCTTTACCCTCTTACATAGTATTGGATTCTGTCATTCTTGGCCACTCCCACACCTCTGAAATGTTAGGTTTAACTTCTTAAAACACTACATACTTAGAATAGTGAAGAAACTTCCATTTATAACAGTGAGAGTGTGAGTAACAGTCTGAAACAGTCTGACTGAAACCTCTAACAGAGAGGAATCCTGGAAGTTCTGTCTTTGATGTACATGGGAATCATCAAATTTTATTTGCAAAATTACTTTCCTGGGTACTATCCTAGTAAACCTTGTAAAGTGCACTTGAAAATACTGATCTTTCACAGGCAAATAAACATGACTGACTTTACTTGCCTTGACTAATTGTGTGATTAAAGCTTTTCACACACACAATTGTTTTTTAGCAGCTAAAATACTTTTATGCTCCACAATTTTTATCTGCCATATTTTATCGAGTCTTGGGTTCCCTCTGCTGGTTTCTTTACACATCTGCTGGTAAAGTAACTTCAGAAAGCGAGTCTGTTTTTTACAAAGAAATTTATTGCAGTTGCAAAAAAGGAAATTTTTTTTCTTCTTCCAAACATTGACTGAGCATCTGTAAATATTTCATTTTTTACCACGTTTAGCATTGCAGCATAATGCTTCAAAGAGTGAGGTACTCTTTCAAATAACAGTGAACATCTTATCCTGAAATTTGGCATATTTATATATCTGTGCAGATATTAACACAGATACTGTGAATGTTTTTGCAGTTCTTACTCCGTCTTATTCAGAAGGAACTTCGGTGTAATGCAGATCATACCCTGTAAGTGTTATGCATGGCTGCTGCTCTTTAATAACAGTTTAAAAACTTGTTACTAAGCCTTTTCCCTGTGATACCTAGCTGTAGACTGAATGTGTTAATGTTTCTGTATGTCCATTCCTGTCTGTTTTCCTTTTACTTCAAAAGAGAAATCTCAGTTTGATATTTTCAAATTGTGAACATTTTTCTTCAGAGAATCTTATTTTGAAAAGTAGCTGATAACACGTCTCTGCCATGATCTCTTGGTTGTGACGGTTTTTCTTTGCCAAGTATGTAATCTTTCTGGGTTATGTCTTGGAGCATGCAGGTGGGGAATAAGATCCTACCCGACTGCTTGTTCTGTGTTCTGTATTAATAGTTTCAAATGTAAGTTTTTCGAAAAAGTCTCCTTGAAGCAAAGGGTGACTCTGAATTTACAATGGTTTGAATTGAGAAAAAAAAAAATCCTCTGAATTAATGGGGTTACACTTGCATACGCAAAATCTAAACGGAACCCCTTTGTTGTAGTTTTGAAGTAGTAAAATGGACAGAGAATAACACATGGCAAGGGATGGATCCTACATTTTTAAGTTAGTGGCTGTTATACCTCACACCTTAACTTTCCCTGCCTGGTTGCTTTTCTTTCCCAGATTTAAAGAACACTGAGCTATGAGACCAGATTTGGAATACAGACTGCGTCAGTGATCAGAGCTCTTCCCTGAAAACCAAGCTTCATGGAATTCATTACTCTGTATATGAGAGACTCTATCTGGTGAAGAACCTTGAGCGATTTCTGGAAGCAGTGTGAGAAATGCAACTAGTAAATCCCTGAAGCTCTTATTTTTGCACATGAATAAGTACCTCAGGATAGTAACTATTCATCAGATGGAGAGAGAGGAACTTTGGGAAGGTTTTAGCAGCATGCCTCAACTGAACCAAAGAGAAATACCAAGTGCCTTTTTATTTCTTTTGATAGGATGCTTTTAATTAAAATGCCAACCTTTGTAATTTCCAAAAACAAGTCAACACCAGAGCAGAAGGAAGTTGAAATCCTAGCAGCCTAGCAGTGAAATGGCCCAATTGTCGGTGAGCAAAGTTTGTATCCCTTATGTCATATTGCACACATTGAGGGCATCACTTTATAGTGGACAATGCCAGCTGGTTATTAAGATGCAGTGCTCATAGTATTTTAAAGCTGCTGAGACAATAATAACCTCACTGTATTATTAGCTTTTAACTGCAGAACTACTTCTAATCTCAAGGCCGACATCCAGCCTTTTGGTAGGTAATGAAATGGAAGTTGGCGTGGCAGTGTACTGCAGTTAGCTGCTTTCACAGGCTCTCTGGGTGGGTGTTAGTCCTTAATTAGCATTGTGCAAAAAGGAGTCCCAAGCAACAAATGTAGATTATGAGTCAGAATTTCCAGTGACGGGGCTCTAATGATTTTCAGGGCATCATAAACTGGTGGTGCAAACATCACGTAATAGTCGTGCTGCTCCACTAGCCTGCGCTGAAACGAGAGGTGGTTGCTTCACGGTGGCAGAGAAGCGTGAGCTGTGGGAGTTCAGCGCTGCAGGACTGAACGGATGCGCTGCTTTAGTGCCAGCTGCCACAGTGATCTCTCCTGGGTGCTCCCTGAGTTTGGTGCTGGTATGTGCACGTGGAAGTCATTGTCAGATCAGGGCCTTAATAAGCAGTAACTTCTTTCAAGTAGCTAATTTCAGGTGGTTCTGAATTTGAGATTTGGAGACAAAATACCATAAAGAAAAGTAACCCAGGTTGTAGGTTGTAAGAGAACATTTCAGTAACTAGTGTTACCCAGCAAACAGATGGTTTAATGTCTTTAAAACATATCATTTCCTTGTACAGGTATCTCCTTTGCAAAACAGATGTTTCTGTGAATTATTTTTTTTAAAGATGTACAAAGTACAAAGGATTTTTTTTTTGTATGAAGTGCTTATACTTAGATCATGAAGGCTAGATAATTTAATAATTTAAACTGTTTATCATTCTTAATTGTATTTATTAAAGCTCCAGGTGAATGTTTTATTCTGAACTGTGCTCTAAGTTTTGTGAAACAATGCAGTAGTCTTTAAACTTGATTAACAAACAGCACACTCTAAGAGAGTCCAGCAAAACATGGAGAAACGTCTCATTGGCTGATGGTGATGTGATCCATATCCAACACTTAATTCCTGGGGCTGTTTTGTAATTGTTCATTCTTTGAAGAGTTGTTTCACTGGTTTGATTCAGCACATGCTTTATACTTGACTTGAGCAATATAAGAATGTGTTTATTTAACTGTTATGCTGAACAGAGATACAGGGAAGACTTCAGTCCCATAAAGAATTAAGGAAGATACCAAAGTCCTTTTAAGTGAATGCCTTATATAGGTCCTGCCCCTGCAGTTACCCTGAGTAACCTCACATATTTTGAGTAAACTTCTTGAGACCAGTGGGAATACTTAATAGGTGAACTCATAAATCTGTACTGCATTTGGACTTCAGGCTGTAGTTAAACGCGCTGTCACCTGGAAGGACTTCCATCGTGGTGGCATGGCACACTGCCCCTTGCTCAGCCAGCGACTGCTTGCTTAGACCAGGGCACGGGTCTATCCCCTGGCAGGGGAAAAATAACATTGCAACCCCAAAATAGCCGTAGTGGCACAACTTTGGTGGCTGTGTGAGGAGGGAGGGATGGATGAAGAACTTTGTTAGCTGAAGATGCCAATCTCTTCCCCCCAGAAAGGCGAGTAGTGCCATATACTAGTTCATCACAACAATTTAAACTGCTGTGCTCTGGCTTTGAGAGGCTATTCCCTGTGGGCCGAAGTCTTAGGTTAAAATGTTCTCAGTTGTGTTTAACAGTTCAAGGTTGTAAAGATATTTAACTGTGTTAAATATTGGTTTTTATGTGTTTTACTTGTTGGGGCTGCTGCTGTTATTTATTTATTTATTTGAATAGCTTTTGCACTGCGGTGACTTGGATGTGGGATGATGACAATGCTGGAGGTGCTGGGCTGAGTCCTTCCTTCTGTGGATTGTAGATGGGAGTTAGGACTCTTGGTGTGCTGATGTCTCCTTTCCTGCTAATGTGCAGCGTTCCAGTTTACTCATAGCTACAAATTTGTTGGACAAAACGATAAATATTTTCTTTCTTAAAAATACTAAAGGTCACCCAAGATGTGAAAAAAATGTGGTTTTTGTTAGTACTGGGTGTCAATATTCATTAATCTGGAAATGAGCAAGACTGACAGAATTTTGTATGTAGAAATGAGAGTGACCAGTAGGTAGAGCCAAACTGAAATATGACTGCAGGATTTGTTTGTTGTTTTTTAATACTGGCTGTTGTGAATGTTATCCATTTACCATCCTGTGTTGAATAAAAATAGATTCTACTTTAAAGTGAGAAATGCTGATTACTTCATCTTTCACATCTCCATGAAGAAATGCTCCATTTATTGGTCAGAAGTCTAGACATCCCTGTGGGACAGCGCTCCTATCTCTTGAGAGGGTAATGAAAATGATTTATTAGGAGGACAAATTAGAACCTTTTGTTATGAAAACAGTGCTCTTCTAAACTTGAATGTGTAATTTTTTTCATTTTGTAGGACTGTGGATTGTGCACCATCAGTATTTCCAATCAGCTGCATCAGATGGGTATATTCCACTGACTTGACTTTGTTCTGATGGGAAGGGGGACACTCACCTGAGTCAGGGACTGAGCCCAACTCCTACAGCGTAGTTTTAAGGTGACTTCTTTTTCTGTTGTCTGCGTTGCTTGCCCTTCAACTTATATGAAATTGAAAACCTTCATCTTTACTGTCTTGCCTCTAATAATATTGAACATTTATTGTCTTGATTATGTTAAGATATTTGACAGGGTTTGTGTGCCTCTACCAGAGATCAGTGTCCAAAATGATAGATGTTCTGATGAAAATCTGCTTGGAAAGGAAAACAATTCCTGGTTCATAAAAGCTGTCTGAGGTTCTTGGACAGAAATTCTCATCAAAATAAGCCCCAAATGGCTCCCGGGAATAGGGAAATGATAGCTGGGGCATCTTACAAAAGAAGGGAGGGTCAGATCCAAGTTTTTGTTCTACCTGATTCAAAGCAGGGCCTCCAGCAGGGCGCTTGTACCCTCACAAGCACCTTAGCTCTTGCCGAACATGCTGCAGTGGAGGTTTGTCTCCATTGTGTGTAGGAAGGGTTTATAGGGTGGGGAAAAAAGGTGATTAGATAGGTAGCAGGGAAAGTGGTGTCATGGTCACAGGTCACTTTGAGACTTCTTTTGCCTGTAAGTTGAACTGCTAACCTGCTCCGTGCACTGATACACCTACTCCTATATGTTTTGCCAGTTAGGAGATTCCAGAAGGGATTCTGCCTTCCACTTTGGGAGGTCATGGCATGTGTTTCTGGCTTAATATCCTTAGAATAACAGTGGCAGACCTCCACGTGTGTTTGTGCTGATGGCACACTGCTTCAGACTTTGGCCTCATTGTATTTATGCTTGGGAATCTGTTTGGTTGCTGCTGGTAGGTTTCTCCAGTGACTGGAGTGTGGGGCTGTTTATGTGAGAAGTGCTGCTCAAAAGTAGGTAGATGCAAGATGGTATAAATGAAATCAGAAGATGCTTGTAGCTGTTGGAGGGAACTGTTCCTCCTGTGGAATTAATCTGAGGAAGATTGTTTACAATCTTATCAAATGCTGAGACCCAGAATTTGTTATAGTGGTGTTCTCTGATTTGAATAGAATTTTATGGCCTGCATATTATATAGGAGGTGAGATCAGTTTATTTCATGATTTGTACCAACCTCAGTTTTTATCAGATACAATGTTTCGGTTGCTGAACTACACTGGATCACTTTCACCCTCTATCAAGTCTGTATGGTTTTGTTTTGCTCTCCGCTAAAGTAGCCATGCCGTGGTCCGGGCTCTTTGTTCTCCCGCAGCCCGCCGTGCCTGGGGAGGGACTGTAGACAGTTTGTTCAGAGGTTTTGCGTCTGCATCCTCTGAAGCTTTAGTAACCTTGAACTACATTTTCTGCCGTGCTGAGTTAAAAATCTGACTGTCATCCTTAAAGCTGAGGAAGGGGAAGGAGAGGATTTAGCTACTGGTATGCTTCAGCCTCATGTCCAATGACCTTAATGTTGTGTTGTCTCACTGCCTCTGAGTTTAATAAACTTGATTGCTATAAAATGTTGGTTGTTCCCTTCTTTGTGTCCCTTCATTTGGTTAGGTTTCAGATTAGAATAAGGAGAGGATTAGTTAACATCACCAGCTAATACTTGGAGTTGATTTTGATTTTTTTTCCCCATTATTTCTCTCTTGGTGAAGAATGAGTTACCCTTCTGCTGCAGGGAAATTTTCTCAGCATGTGAATACAAGAGCCAAACTTTCTTCAGGAATATTTCAGGGAACCTGCTCATCTCCTGCATCAGGAGATTAGCTGTAATAAATGTGTTGAAAGCCTCTTTTGATGTTCTACTTACCGAGAGGATTTTAAGGATGTTTTCTTCACCTCATGATGATTCTGAGAGTAGGGTTTCTCTCCCTCCTCCTCTTACAAAAGCAGCTGACAAATACTTAATCACATTTCCACAATACTCCCTTTGGTCCGGTTGTTTGTTTCAGGCAGAGGAGGGACTGACTTGAGGTGTACTGCCATGTAAATATAAATACTGGAATGCTGTTAAAAGGCGGATGCACCAGGTAGTGGGTCTCACTTAAATGGGATTGCAGAAACATTTCCTTCCTGGTGGTTGATTACAGTCTTCACTCCAGGCTTTTCCAGCCATTTACAAATGGAAGACGATTAAGAATGCTTCATGAATGTTTTATGCCATTGACTTCATAAGGGGCTGTCTTTCTGCTTGAAAGCTGTTAGATGTTATTCTGTGCCACACAATAAGGGTACCTACACACATCCGTGGAATATCTTTGGTTGTTAAATAACTGTCCAGATGTAAATAAATACAAAAATGTCTCTCCTTTTTTTTTTTATTTTTTTTATTTTTTCCTCTTATTTCTTCCACTTCCAGAGAGACATATCTACATGACACTGAGGTTTTAAAGAAAGGGAAGCAAGGAGCTCTTTAGCATAAGTAAGCAGAAGGCTGCTTTCAAGAGCTTGAACAGATTTAATCTAAAAAAAGAGGGAAGAGGGCTGTGGTGACTGGATGTGGAGCTGCTCAGCTGCTGGGTCGCTTCCAATGTATTATTTAGGTGTATGTAACCTGCAAGATAAATAGATGCTTTGGTCTGAAAAACATTCAGATTTTTCAATTTGAAGTTTCTCATTTTGTGCTCATATCCATAATTTTTTTCTTTTTTTTCTTCTCTCCAGGAACTAATTGGTTCCTGTGCTTATATGAAAAGCCTGTGAAGGTTGGTCCTATCTCAGCACTACAGCAACAGAGGGTTTCTGTAGGTCCCTGTGGAGCTGTTGCAGGACTAGCATTCAGTAGTGTTCAGTTGATATTTCACTTTTTGGCATCAGCACACTCCTTTGCTCATGTGATGGTGGGTCGGATGCAGAATCAGCTGGACAGCTAGTAGGAAATCTGAATGGGGCTGAAACTTGGGATGTCCTCTCCAGGCAAGGTGCAGGCCTGTCCCTGTGGAGCCCAATTTGAATTACTTCCATCATCTTCAGGTTACCACAGTTACTTGGATATGGGCTGGGGTAGTGCTTCAAAAATAAATGTCCTGGAACCTGAATTACTCTGATATTTGCATTTATTTGCCATTGTACTAATCAATTCTTCTGCTCTAATCACATTTATAGTGTGTTTTTAAAATGCCACAGAAAAAAAATTGAAAGAAAACTTATTTCTCTTTTTTCCTCACCCCTAGAGGTCACTTTCTTGTATAAAGCTGGTCCTGAGCTTGTAAGTTCTCACAGGATGGAGAGTTCATATTTGTTAGAAACTTGGCTTTCTTGTGGCCTGCCATCTGTAACTGAGTTAATTTTTTTGTTTGTTTCACATTTAGATTCACAGAAGGCAAAACCTTGGCAAGGTGTTACAGGACAGATGAACCGCAGCAGAGTGGGGTGAGGGAAGTTGCTTAACCTTTCCCAGCTGTAAGTACTTCTACAATTGTGCTCTGAGGGCATAGGGAAGGTGTGATCTCTTCCAGACTTTACTCCCAGGGACTGACTCTCTTTATGCTTGTGTAGCTCAGGAGCAAGTGTTTGGAGAATCAAAACTTTAAGTCCTTGCCATCTTGGGCACTGAAGTCCTTTCCAGTTTATCTGATACCTAAACCGTTGGCAGGTGGCCTCACTTTCTTAGGTTATTCAGAAACCAGCAGCAGCTTCTACTCGCATTGAGACCAGACCTTGAAGTGGCAGCCTGACTTCATATGCTAAATCAAGAGGGATACAGTTGCTCCCATATATGAGAGTGTGTATGTGATATATATATGTGCACGAGTTGCGGCATGAATTGAGATCAAGCTGAAAGGACTGGATTCCCCTGTCCAGTAGGTAAAGAGCATCTACCTCTAAAGAGAAGCAACAAAAGTATCAATACCTTCAGATTTCTCACCTTTGTCCTTTTCATGATTTGAAGGGTAGCCTGTACAGGCAGCCCCTTGCAGCTGAGTGACATGCAGGCAAAACTTTCAGAAGGAGTGAGTTTCTTCTGAATCTTCTGCCAAACACAGTGATGCTATTTCTGCTGCAGAGGACAGAGTATTATATTTGAGTCTGAGTCAACCCAGTTTCACCACAGGCCATGTGAGACTTCAGCTTAATAAGTACAGCAGGCTCTGAATCTATACTTAAATTGCTCTGATCAGTTGGTAGGAAACAGATGAATGTTGCATCATTCTGTGGTAGAATGGTGTGGTTTGCCTTTATACCAATAGGTGTAACAACGGGATCCAATTTAGCCTCCCCTGTTAGAAGTCTTTATAAAGCTTCCAACCCCTTTTCCTCAGCTGCAGCTTTCTAGTTACATCAGGGGAAGAAAGCATGTTAAAGAACAGAAGAGGTCACAAAAATGTACCAAAAGCAAACTTTCTCTCTCCAATAGGAGAAGGAACTGAAATGCTGTGCAGGGTCACCCATGCTGGGGTGACCACCACACAGCTAAGCCTGTGTGCATTCGGCTAGGTGCCAGCTCTTTACTTTCCTCTTGGCAGTGGTAGGGGTTTGCAAGTAAGAAAGTTTGCTCACTTGCTTGGCACTGAGGAGAATCCACTGCTACGACTTGTCTATGTGCTTGCCTGCGAAACAGTGCAGTTGCTGAAAGCGAAGAGAAATAGTGAGAAACCTTCTGGTTTCCTTGCTCTGACATTTATAGCAGCAGATCTCAAAATAGGGGTCACCAGCCTAGAAAGGCAGAACTGTGCTGACTGCCAAATCCAGGGTGCAGGCAGAGGAGCCTGATAATGTGCTTTTTAGGATTGGTATCTGTATTAGAGCTGTGTTAGATAGACCCTTCTCTGTCAGGCCAATCATGAGGTGCTAAAGTAACCCCAGATTTCGGCAAATTTTTTTGAGAAGGATAAAATCTCTCTCCAGCAAAACACATATAAATAGTGAATGGATGAAATCCCCTGAACATCTAAAGTAGAACTAACACATCTACTTCTCAGGACAGTTTTCACTGTCATTTGAAATAAGACCTCTTGGTACAAAGGTTACGGATTATGTGAGTCATACAGTAACAGGGAAAACAAAGCTGCTGTAGTTGTCTGCTTGCAATCCTCTAATAAAATAATGCATCTGTCAAAGCAGCATTTAAATGTCATTCCTGTGTGTCATCCTAAAGGAAATGTTATTCTGAAGCACGGACTGGTTCCTATACACAGATTTTTCATCCTTCCCGGCCCCATAAAAGGAGTCACAAGGGTATGTTCACCTTATCCACCCCTTCAGTTCCCATCAGGAACTGTCTTCTATGTTGTTTTTTCTGCCTCTGTTTTTCAAGCGCGGTTGAAATTGCCCACATAAATGTGTTCTGCTAAGAAAAGCAACAACCAATCCTGTGATAAACTATTGCTAGGCTTATTCCTTTAGGTCAAAAAATGGATCTAATAAGGACTTGGGTGCTACTTGATTTTCCAGCAAGTTTAGTATTTTGTGATGAAACCTATTTCCAAACAAGTTTGTCCGAGCAATTACTTCATGGATTAGAGTGTAAGTCACCCTGAATAAAATTCTGGATCCTTTTGGAGCATGCAGCTTTTGCTGGGCTCTGCCCAGACAGGTATCCTGGCTTGTGGTCCCTGGGGGATGTGCTGGCTGGCAGAGGCTGGGCTGGGGTGCCAAGGGCAGGATGCTTTCAGAGTGATACACTGCTATGGATTTTGTGTCTTGGGAAGACTCATCCAAGATTAAACATCCTCACCTTTAGAGTATGGAGCACAGCCAGCTGTTGAAATTTGCAGGCTCTCAAGAGATTGTGTCAAAAGAAACACGGAGCACATGCACCCAGAGAGTAGCAGCAGCACTGCTGGGCAGAAATGGAACTCAAAGATGTGAGAAGAGCATGCAGTTCCTCTCAGGGAGTGGTGGCAAGTCTTAATCTTACAGGAGGTTATGATACCCTTGTGGAGGAGGACTCCATAGAAATTCCTACAAATAATGTTTGGTGATGCAGAAAGAGCTAGTAATGGTGCTGCTTTCATATTGCAACCTGATGCTATAGCCTGCTAACAATATTTAATTCATGGTAGCCACCATGCACCTCGGGAGGGGGTGTGTTTGTGGGAGGGACATGTTCCTAATGCATGCACTACCTTAAGGGTTCATAGAGACTCACACAGACATGTATGTGCATGCAGACATAAGCACCCATCAGCACACTAACCAGACTGCCTCGGGACAGCAGTTCCTCAGAAACAGGCACAGTTCTTCAAATAAAACTCTGGTCTCAGTCGCTCACACGAGGAACACAGTGTGATTGGGCTGGAGGAGGGGAGAGAGCTGTGTAGAAGACAAATAGGCCAAAAGCACCATTTTAGTAAGAGAAACAAAGTGATGTGTTGTGTTTGGCCTTCTCCCTAGCAAGTGTGAGGGTCAAGCACTCATATGCTCCAAAGCAAGCAGGGCTTGGCGCCTCTGCAGGAATCCTGTTTTGTTGGTGGTTCTGGCTCTGTGGCTTCTCTGCTGCTTGTGGGCAGAGGTACAACGTGGAGCTGGTTGCACTGATAGCAGGAGAGACAGATGGCAAACAGTGGGTAGACTGCACCTCTCAAGTGAAATGGAGCAGGGAAAAGAGTGTGGAGTCCCCTTAGCCATGGTGGGTGAAAGTGAAGACACTGAGGCAGATAGAGGGGAGCACTGGTCAGAAGAGATGATGATGGAAGAGCAGCAAGAGAAACAAACAAAGAGTAAAAGTGCAGGGAAAAGGTGTGGGGTGAGAGAGCAGAGCTGGGCACAATGTTGTGCTCTTTTTAGTGGGGGGCTGCTGGGCTTTTGTTTCTGTGTTTATTTCAGTATGTTCTTGCTCTTCTCAGTTTCTTGTCCAAAAGCTTGTTGGCTTTGTTTTCAGCAAACATTTGAGTAAAGGGAGAGATCCAAGGAGGGGAAACCTTCACATCCAGTGTCCAAGTTGTGCAGAAGGAGCTGGAGGTGGGAGGATGAGATATTAAAAAATAATAATAAACAACTGTGGGTGAATCCAGTGAAATCCATTCAAAGAAGGAAAAAGAAGGAAGAAAGGAGGAAGAGGAGGATGAAAGTCTAGGAAGGAGACATTGCTTCAGCTGTATTGGTGTGACTCAAGAAGAGAAAGGTTCTCACTAAAAGCCAGCAGCCGACACACTGGAAGGCCTGGGGGACGACTGTGAGGGTTGGCCCTTGTGATGGTCCCTGAGCTGCTTTCCTTAATTTTGAGGCTAAATACATGCTGTAGAGCTAGCCTTAAAACGGTGATGTTGGGTCCTTCCTTGTGCAGGATCTAGGAAGGGAAGCACTTATCTTGCAATATCTTAGACTTGAACATTCAAATCTCAAAACCACTGTTACTGGTCTCAGGATTCACCTGTGGCCACCTCTAGGAAAGGGAAGGGTGCAGGAGGGGAGGGAAGGTATGGGCTGAGACCCAGCATTGTGGTGAAAACTCAGGCTGTGAAGGGCAAGATGGAGGATGGAGGAAGAGTAGTGAAAAATATTTACCAAAAAATAAAAAAATAAAAAATTAAAATTCAGGTTTTGTGTGAGGCATCCCCCTCCTGCCATAAACTACTGCAATTTCATTTTCTGTAATACTTCAGTGCTGCCCTTTCTTCTGACCATACCATTAATTTATGATTTACTGTTTTCCTCAAGAAGTAGAGTCTTATTACATGAAAACTTCAGCTGAGTTTTATTCCTTGATGAAAATTTCTGGCTTTCAGAATTGTAGGAGAAAGCTCATGTCATGTGACTTGGATGAACACACAGGTTTAGCAGATAGGAGACAAGTAAAAAGAAAAAGCACCAAAGTGTTATTTGAATTCATATGTTAATGATTTATATTCTAATCTTTTCAATTTCTCTGGTTGTGACCTATGATTTTTAGAAACAGTGACAATGAAATAGAGCGATATCTGAAGGATTGTCTAGGTAACCCTCCCAGAGGGAAAAGTGTCACTGAACTCAAGATAATTTTCAAAACTGCAGGAATAGTTAGAATTTTCCCCTTTCCGTGTAGCCTTCAGTATTCTGGTGGAGCTGATTAGATGCTTTCAGAGCCGCTTGAGGCTTCTGTCATCCTTCTCAGACAGCATCTGTGGCTCTGTTCTGGCCTCTCGCCCTAAAATATGAGCATCTTTAATATCTTTTATTGAGAAAATGTGCTTCTACCCATTAATGGAAATGTCACTGAGCAATCTGTATAAACAGAACAAATATGAGTAAATATGTACATTATTAAAAACATTTTATATTTGAGATATCTGGCTGTTTATAGAGATCAGGTTTTTCAAAATCATGTTAAAATAGAAGGTCTAATGTTTTATGTACTGCAGAGAACTATGCAAAGTCCCTTGATGCTGACCCCCTAGGAACTGGTGTGGCTAGCTCTGATTTTTGTGATGCAGTAGAAGTACAATCTCTCACCCAGGGGTCCAAATATTGCCAATGCACCCAGCTTGCTGAAAAGCATCCCCAAGTAGTGAAACGTTGGGTAGCTATTCCTGCTGATGTGGCTTGGTGTTGTAAGGAGGGGGTGAGCGGCAGTGTGCAGACGAAGAGGCACCCAGGGATGAGTCACAGATGCAGCAATGATTGCCTCCTGCTCTGCCCATGTCAGGTCTTTAGCCCAGACACAAAAATGCATGGATGCCCCTGTAACCCAGGCCTCGCATCTCGTGAACTTGTGGAATACGTTACGCCAGGCTGGCACCAGTATTAGCAACCCTTCATTAATCTTCAAGTTGCCAAGACTTCACACTGGCTGAGGTCTGCTTGTCAGAAAGATGGAAATAGCTGATTTACAGTGAGTCACTGAACTGCTCAGATGGCAGTCTTCCAAAACAGGCATCTGAAGTAACTTCACTTTCCTGCACCACATAAAATGCCAGGCAGTTTTCTTCAAGTCGAGCCACGTATCATTTTCCTCCCATTTGGGAGCATAGGCTGCGGCCCCTGCTCAGGCTTTCCTGCCAAGAGCATGAGCCAGCCTTGTCCAGCAGAGGGAATTGACTTTTCCACTTCTTGGCTATCATCCCTCTGAATGATCTAGGGGGTGACTCCAGACACAGTTAATTTCATATTTTTTTTTTTTCATCAGTTCTTGAAAGTTCCAATTGGGTCTGCTAATTTCTTCCATAACCTTATGAAAACACAGTTTTTATAGCTGGGTTTTCCCTCCCAGTTGCTCTATAGGAGGGACCCAGCGTGCTGACTGCATGTGTCATTAGCAGCTAGTTGAGGGGGGCAGGGGTGTATGTGTGTGTGTATATATGTATTGCACGCATGTTTTGTGTCATATGCAGCAGTGCCTAGGGTGAGACTGGAGGCACTTGGGTACACTTGGCTCCACCTTGATACCTTCAAGGAAGACTTAGGAACAGATAGCTGGATTGTGGAGATGGGAGGAGAACAAGATATAAAGGGAAAAAGTGGAAAATGGAAAGCAGAGAGGGAAAGGAGACTGAAAATCCAGCAGAGAGGTTGCAACAGAAGCCAGTGTAGCCAAGTCTCTCCATAGGCAGCTGGCAGCACTTGGCACTGTGGCATGGGGCATGCCAAGGTCCTGCTCACTCCTGGCAAGCAGAAAGTGTCTCCTGGGGAGGAGATGTAAATCACACTTAGCAAAATCAGAATTTAGGGTTGTCTGTGCCACTGCATTGCCTGTGTCAAAGACCTGATGCTAGCGCTGCAATGAAAACAAATACTTGGGGAGGTTGAGGTTTCACCACACCCAGCAGGGAGCTGGGAAAGGCAATGGATTTGCACCACCAGGAGACCTTCAGGAAATCAACTTGGGGAGCTGCCAGGTATTGCAAGTGCTTTAGAAAACAGATTACTAAAAAAATGCTAATGTAGGGCTGGAAAAAGAAGTAGACAAAAGAGGGAAGTCAAGAAATGCCAGATGCTGTAACAGACACATGCTTTCAGAGAGTGGAAGCATCTCCTGAGGCTTGAGACTGTTCTTCTTATTCAAGCCACTACTGCACACGTGGACAAGTACCTGTGAGTTAACAGGGTTTGCTGTTTTTACATTCTCAAGGCTTTAGCCTGTTAACTGGTATGTGTGAATGTTGAGACACAAGCAAGAACTACTGGTACCAGAATTTTAACAATTGTAAACAGAATAAAGGTGGTATTATCACAAAGGTGGCCAGCATAGCAAAGCTGGTTCCCAAGTGAGTAATACTATGTCTCCAGCCCACGGAGCTCTATATCTGCACCTTGATGCCATGGACCAGCCATGTCAAGAGATGTTGCAGCTCCCTTCAAGCCCACGGTCCTAGAGGTTTGCCATGGAAACTGTGATCCAGTAGATTATGCCTGCAACTGTGTGGAGTGGTGGTTTGGGATGGGATAAGCAACAGTCACAGAAATGGGGCTGAAGCCAAAAGCAAGGTTGGGAGCTCTGCTGCTGCAGGATGAAGGGCCAAATATAGGCTTTCAGGGTCCATATAGACAACTCATATAAAGATGTCAGTATTAATAGTCAGTCATTCTGTAATTAGCAATAAATACGATAATTTCCAGGACTGGTCCTGTGGAAAGCTGGCAGTGTATAAAAGAAATGTGCAAAGAAGCAAGCTAAAATTTCCATATACAGCAAGTCCTACATTTTCCATAGGCTTATGGAAAGGAGTGAGAGCTGGACTGAAAAGGTCAAACACAACCTTAGACCCTAATCAGCTCCATCTATAGGCACCAAGGTACTTTCCAAGCTTTGCGCTGAACCCGGTGCAACTCAGTTTTCCCTCCCCAGCCTCAACCACAGGCACTTCTCCCTGCCCTTCAGGTGGGCCAAGCTATTTGGTGTTGAGTCCTGCCTTGCTCAGCCTCCCATGAGCTCAAGTCAGGAGCAGGCACTGCAGGCAGGGCACTGAGAGGTCTCACCATCATGGAGCACAAGAAGAGACAAAGAAGGGTAGAGAGTGAGGAAATGGGGTTTAGTGATGACTCGTGGAAATGCATTTCTCTGAGGAAAAGTGAATGGGAGATCTTTCACTGAAAGGTTTAACCTACCTGGCTTTCTTTCCCCTTCTAAATCCCTTTAAAGATCACCACTCTACACTCCCCCAGTTTGGATGTGCAGCTACTCACAGCAGGTTACAACGGGCACTTAATTTCTTAAGTGCTGCAGGAAAACTAGGTTTTAGAGAGGCTGGGGGTCATGGTCCGCAGGGAGTGCCACTGTGTGAGCGCAGTGACTTCAGGACCAGTGAAGTGAGAGCTGGATACCCCATCCTATGTCTGTAAATTGGTGACTGTAATTGATGGGAATGCTTTGGCAAAAGGACAGATTTTGCAAGAGACTGTTGCAAAAAGATGTTGCCATCTCAAGACATGTCTGGCAGGGACAGCTCCTCAGAGTGGTCACATAGGCTGGCAGTCCATGGGATGGATGGTGGAGGCAATGGCAGTGCTGTCCCTGCCTTGTCCTCAGCAGCTCACTGCCTCAGTCCCTTCTGCATAGTTGTAGCCATGGGCAGGGGGAACAGAGTCGATGGGGATGGTGCTGTGACAGCTCTGTGTGGAGAGTGGCTGGGGCAACCCTCATCATCCCTGTAGCTTTACACTCACCCTTTAAGCAGGGTGTGCAGCAGAGGGGGATTTCAGCTTGTGTAAAGACAGTGTGCTTGTTCTGTTTTCTTGACAGCGGTGAGTCCAAGTGCAAATTGTGTGTGATTTGAATATCCTACAGTTACACCTTGGAAACCCTAATGAAGCTGCCTCTGAACAGTGTACATGAAGCAGACATTGGGAACAAGAGACAGAGGCACCATTTTTACTCCTTAGGAGCACACACTGGGGTAAGTGACATGTGACAACTGACTGGGGCATCACCAGATTGGGCAAAAGGCTCAAGCCCCATAGACCTCTGAAAGCCATAACTACTTTTAAGGGTTGTGTGTACAAAGTGGTGTGTGCTGGCCTTGGTAAACAGCTTATCAGAGAAGGCAAAGCAGAGCTTTGTAACACTGGATGTGCTGCCTGCAGTCAGAGGGATAATAGCTTAGTGCTGCCTGAAGTTGCTCCTTTAAGGCAGATTATGGAGAAACATCATCTGGTGCTTTAAGATTTGTCCCAGCTGATGAACTGTTGAAGGGTTTGATAAGATAGGACAATTCCTCCAAGTAATTTTTGCCCTGTGTATAATGAAATAAGGATACAGTGTATAATGAAATAAGGATACTAAACCAGCTAAAGGAGGGCAGTAATCTCACAGAGCTGCACATCTGCTTTGATAAATACCACCTTTTGTCACTTTTAGGGCATGGGCCTGAGCTGTACCTTAGAATGCATCAAAGTATTACTATAATTTCTGAGAGCTCAGCTTTTGACGATTGACTTCTACATTAAAAGTTCTTGAAAAGTTCAGCAGCCAGCTGTTTTACAGCAAAGAGTTTTTTCCAACAAGTATGAATGTAGTTAAGGGGAGTGGGTGGGAAGTGTGCTGGAGGTTAACAAACATAATTTAACTACGCAGGAACAATAGATGTGATGAGGAAGACGGACAGGATAGAGCAGAATCATCACCTGGATTTCAGAGCCTGTGTTTTTGCTGGCTGAAGAAGCTGGTCACTTTTTAAAATAGAAATCAAAAGGTGGATGCTCACTAGTGTTTAGATGCCTTAATATGTGATCAAATCCTTCAACACACTAGTGCCCTTGTCCAGCCACTTTTGGAGTGAGTTGTCATGGGGGGGATTGCAGCCTCCTTCTCCACAAGATCAAAGGCCTTTTGCTGTCTTTTTCTCAAAGGGTGTGTTTTTGCTGTCACGGTCATCTTCCGCAGGTACCTGCTGCTCGTCTAGGTCAATAAAGTCACTCAGGACTGAACCATGGTAAAATAGGGTTAAGGCAATGCTTAGCAGAGGAGGGTATGAAATGATCAGTCACAGGTGTCCCAACTGATGTACAGAAGCAGTGGAGTTGATGTGGAAGGGCTGTTGTAGCAGGAGGGGCTGTGCCCTTTTGCTGTTAGTCATGGGGATAGCCATGGGGATTAGCCTTCAGGAGAGTTTACAGGATATCCTATGGGATGGACTGCAAAATAGCCTAGGGCAGAACTGCCAGGACAGGTTATGGGATAGACTGTGACATAGCCTAGGGTATAGCTTACAGAATAGCCCATGGGATAGCCCTACAGTGGCAAGGGCTCTCTCCTGGAAGACTTCAAGTGCCTTCCCTAAGATGGTAGAGGAAAGATGTGAAGCAAAGGCTTGTACCTCCCAGAAGAGTCACCTTGCTTCTGTCCCTGAGTGTATTAGGAGTACCGCTGGCTTTGGAGTGTAAGGGCAACCTGACTCTGGCTCCTGGACTGGCTGCGGGACCTGTTCAGCCCTGACAGCTCCTGCAAATCCCTTTTGCAAAGCAAAAGAACCCTGTGTGCATGTTGCAGGGGACAGGCAACTGTCCTGGCGTCCTCTGAGGGTCACTGGTGTCTTGGCCAAGTTGCAGCAGGGGCCTGGGGACAGGGAGGGAAGGCAGCACCAACCCCACTGCCACAAGCCCAACTCTACAGCCTGCAGCGAAAAAGGGTCCGGGAAACATGTTTGCAGTTCCTCCATCAGAAAACACTGATAACTAGCACTTGCAGGATGAGCTGTTGCCAACCGCTGCATTTGCTTGCAGCCCGTCTGACAGCCTCTCCCCTGCCAGGGCAGAGGAGCTGCTGCCT
>VWZY01006771.1:1533756-1545757 GCA_013399075.1 Chloroceryle aenea | reverse complement strand
GGAAAAAAAAAAAAAAAAAAGCATATCTCAGACCTAGTCTCTGGGGAGGACTTTTGACACTAAAAACGCAGAAGGGCCACAATCACAGGAGCAAGCAAATGCAAACTCAGGCGGTATTAAGGGTGTGCTTTTTCCTCGATAAATGTTATCTGTTTCTTTTGTCAGTTGTGAAACTCTATTCATGTAATGTTTGGAAGGATTCCAGCATTAAAAATGCTGTGTAAATGGGGTTCACCTGGGGGTAAGCAGGGCATATCTCAGATTCTCCTGCTGCCTCAGTAACAACATCATTAAAAAAAAAAAAAAAAAACCAACAAAAAACCACAAACCAAACATAAAAAGGCCCAACCCTTAATCTTCCAAGGAATGCAGTATCGGAGGCTTCTAAAGGGAGCTCATTAAATCAATGCTAAGCTACTCGTCAACCTAGTAATGGGGTATGAGCTTCATTACAACAGCACTTGTTGAGTTTGAAAGGGCTCAGCGTGAACTTGCGACTGGCTTGCTGGACATTGCGAGTCATGCAATAGAACTGGGCAGTTGCGATGGCAATTATTCACAAGTAATTTTGTGTTTCCACAGCCTCATCCTGAATTTCTACCAGTGATGCCGCAGGGCATGCTATTGACTTTGGGAGAAGTTGTTTCGCCTTGGGGTAGATGAAGGAACAAACCAGGCTCAAGAGAGCTGCCTCCCCTGGGGAGCAAGAGCATTGCCGATGAGCAAATGAAAGCGCTCTGCAACCAGAGTGTTGAATTAAACTAAGTAGGTTTGTGTGTCGACAGGTCCAGAGAGATGCAGCAGGGAGGACGAAGGGACATGGTAATCATCAAAGGAGAGCTTACTGGTTTTGAAACCTGTCTTAGCAGTTGTTGAAATAAAGGAGACATCGTTAGCAGGGATCACATGCAGGACCATGCCTGAGGCCAGCAAGTTCCAGAGGAAGGACTGAGGTCCATACCTGCAAAGTCAGTGCCATAAACACCCACAAGTCCAGTAGCCTCTGGCTGGAGGGCAGTGGCAGGCGAGGAGCAGAGGGAAGCCCAGCCCAGTATTGTTGTGAATCACTCCTACCTCACACTGGGGAAGCTTAGCCCTCCCCTCCATAACTTCCTTGACTCCTGCCCTTTCCACTCATCCCCAACCTGCCTGCACCCACAAAGCCTCCCAGTCATTTGTCACAGTTTGATAAATTGACCTTTCAGAGGTATGGGCAAGGCACAAAATGGTCTTCACCAAAGTTGACCATAGGGACAGGTTCTCCTCCAGAGGGCAGAGTTGACTGAGCATCTCCAGATGCTGGGGCAGCAAGGGCTCTGCTTTTGGAGGGATGTGAGATCGTTCACCCCAGCCTAGCAGGCACCAAGCCTGCTACCCTACAAGCACCTGAGCTCAAGATCCCCAAAAGGCTGGCTTTCATGTTCACCAAGGAAAGGCTTTGGGCTGCTGGTAGATGTGTCCTGGACAAGGGGCAGGGAATGGGGGTCTCCTATGGGGCTGCCACCTGCTGAGCTGTTGGAGGTAGAATGGAACACAAAGCAGGAGGTGGAGAGGATGACTCTGCTGGGGCTGTGGAATAGGGAAGGTCAAAGGCTTCACATGCCAAACCAGGGTTCTGCACAGACCAGCTTCAAAGAGGTCACTTGTTCTAAGAACCAATTGAAAAATTAAATTGAAGCATAATGTGCTTACTATCCAGCACCTACATAAAGGAGATGCACAGCCAGGGGAAACAAGCACTGCTCAGTTTATTTATTTTAAAACTATCCTCTCACCCAGACACACACAGCAGTTCATTACCTGCTTGCCTGGACACACACCTCCCTCTGCTTCTCATGCGTGCCAGGGGCTTAGCACAGCCATGAAACGCATCTGTGTCCCACCCCTGTCACAGCATAGTCTGCTGCCAGGCAGAGAAGAAGCCAGCAGGATGGTAGGAAGCCATGTTTCATATAGGCTAAGGTGATCTTGATGTACCACTGTGGACAGGGATTTTGCCTTGTTCTTAGCGTGCCACTAGGTGGGGTCAAGCACCCAAACCCCCATCCTGCCAGTTGAGAAGTGAGGTTTGCTCTGCCAAACTTAAGCCAGATCTGGAGTCTTATCTTCCTTTATAATGTTATTAACCCTTTGGCCGTGTTTGTAAGAAAAGAGCCTAACGAGTCTGTTTCGAATTAAAAATCCACCAGTAAGAATATGTTCCCCATTTGGCTCATGCCAAATTTTTTTTCCATGAAGAAACCATTGAGGAACATCTTGGTTTGACCTTTGAGACTTAAATGGTACCAGAGCTGAAACAGCCAGTGGTCTTATTCCCAGGTGGGTGGCTTCATGGCTTTTGTTGTCAAATGTCACAGGGTAGAGGCTTTACTTACTTGTAAGGAGTTCCTCTGAGAAAAAATGTTTAATTTGAGATGGTTTGTGTTTCCAGTGTCTTAATCAACATCATATTTGTAACAAGGATGGAAAGTCAAAGGGGTACAGAGCCTGCACTAAGCAGAAAAAAAGAAAAGGACTGACACCTTTGTCGAGAATTCTGTGAAAACTTTCTGGGTGGTATTTTCTTCCCCTTCAGAAAGCAAGTAAAGCATTTAAGAGTAATTTTGTTGGTTTACTGAGTCATTCTGGATGCCAAACAGAGAATTACTTTCTTTGTTTTCTCAAAGAGCTGTATTGAATTCCACCTTTCTGGATGTCTACTGTACCGACCTGGGGAGCAGGACACTGAGCCGTCCACAGCCATTGTTGCTCTTGGCCCAAGGTCCACAATGAACAGAACAATGCTAAGCCTGTGTTTTGGTGCTGTGGTTATTGCATTGAAACATCAGCACATAGAAATCGTTTCTGTCATGTGAGCTTTTCTTTTTAATTAGAGCAACAGCAACTGTGGTATAAATGCCTGGATTCTAGCAAACCCAGCAGATTTTTCCAAAGCTCACCATGCTATTTTTAACACAGCACACTGGATTCGGATTAAAACCAAAACAGAGCAGAAAAAATAACAGCCTCATGGTCAGTTCACAACGATTAAATATTTTTGCATCCCGGAGACTCTCTCAGCACATCAGGACAAGAGTGCTCTGTGGTGCCGATGAACCCTATGCCCCATCTGTTTGGACTGAGGATTTTGGGCAACACTCTTTCAGCTGCTGACCATCAGAGGGGTTTGCAGAGGGGGTGTTCATGAGCAGCTGGGACATGGACACCTTCAGGGGCTGCTTTACCTGGCTGGTATTCGCAGGTTCTTCCCGTGCACAGACAAGCCAATGATGCCAAAACCCGCTTTAGCACAGTGAGGCATAGGTCTGGTTTTGTGGGATCATTTCCTTAGTGCTGACAGATCTCTGTGGGTGAAAGAGGGTGCAAGGCAACATAGCCTGAGTTTTGCCAGTGGTCTTGGCTAGCCTTGGCTCTCTGATTTTAGCTGTACCAAGTGAATTTAAGGCAGCTGCTAGATTCTCTTGCAGTAAGGCAGCAAGAAATGAACAAGAGGTTCCTAAAAATCCATTACATTACAGTACAGAAGCAGTTTAAAGAGTAAAAATGTCCTAAACCCATGCTTTTGAAAAAGTGAAAGGAAATGCCATATTTGAGGCCACTCTCACCCCTACTCATCCTTCTGTCTCGTCCCCAGTGAGGGCTCCTCAGAGCATTTATGGGACCAAACCATAATCCCAGCACAGCTCTGATTCCAGTGTAGCTCTAGCACCTTTCTAGTGAACTTACTTGTACAGCTGCAAAATGGCTTTTCACTGGCATCTCACCATGCTTGCTTTTCCTTAGTCTGGTAACTATCATTACTCTTCTAACAGTCCTCTGGTATATCAAGCACATTGTCATGTCAGACATTAATTGTGTGAGTAGTTTTGTAATGAGCAGCTGAGCTTCACTCATATTTAGTGAGGGAATTTGGTGCTTAAAACCTCCTTGCTATCCAGTTTACAAAACATTTCAGGGCTAATGCATTCATTTGCTACAGGGTTAATTGCACTTAGCACTCTATTAGCAGCGAACATGTGCCTTTTTTATGTGAAGAAAAGGCAGAGCATAGTCATCTATGCTATTTGTGAAAGGTTGAAATACTCTTTATGTCTGCTGCAGAAAATATGAAACTTTCAGCTCGGCCTCTCACTATCAGCCTTGCTGGTTCCTGGTTGTATTCTGCTGTTAATCATTAGTACTGAAAGAAAAAATGTAAGCGATATGTCCCTTAGTATAGTAAGTAGTAACCTTGCTGCTTCTGTGACCCCAAATGACTCTCACAAGTAATGAGGTCTTTCCTTGCTCTCAGTGAAAGAACCAGCTTCTGCCATGCTGTCCCTCTCAATGGACGTCCAAGATTGCCCTAGGGATCACATGCAGGAGTGTGTCAGTTTCTCTTTCTTGAAAAAAGGAAAATCTCTTTTCCCATAGCATTCTGTTCTGGGATGTTACAGCAATGGGAATTGTCGCTTACCATATATACAGTCACGTGCCTCAGGATCCTGATACGTCAGCTCTGCCTGGTGGCTGCTGTTTCTTACTCTAGGGTAAAGTACATAAGTAGGAAACTAACAGGATTCACTCCACTTAAGCATTAACCATAGTCATGTAAAAGTGATGACAGTTCCAAGCTAGTCATGCAGGTTTCCCATAGTCGCTGGGGAGGCGGGTGGTATCTCCAGAGGATGATTCATCCCGTCTTAAACTGTGTTTCAGAGATGTGTGGGCTCATTTACCCTTTGGAAGTTTTCCTCTTTCTCTTATAGTAAGAGAGGGAGGCTAGAAGGGTGTCATGTATGAGATGATGAACTCAGAGATGGTTAATGTTACCTCAGACAAATCCCACCCAGACATTTCACTTAGGTGTCCTGTGGAAATTAACGTCAAGCTTTGTCACTGCCTGAAGGCAAGTGTGAATCAGCAGGACTGCAGAGTTCTGGCTGTTAGAAGTAAAACATCTACCATGCTCCTCATCTTCTAACAGAAGCATTGTTTGAAGAGCTCAGGGGAGGTTTTATTTTTGATCAGACTCTCAGCTGAGGACTCTCACGTTTTCTTCCCCACACATGCACATGCACATACACACTTCTTTTCTGTTCTTCTCTTAAAGAGGCTCCTATTGCACTAAACAGATGGTAAATCTGGCATACTATTTTTAATAACAACTAACATTTGAATATCAGCTGTTAATTAGCATGAGAAATAAAACCCAGACAGACACTTTGGTTATACTTGAGCTCATGCTATGCTTGTATCTGAATTCAAAGAGTAAGGAACGTGGAAGATGTTTAGATGTAAGATTTTAGGTAAGGCTTCTTTTGGATATTGGGAACTATGACTGATAGGTTATTTATCTCTATATTTGAGGAAGATTTATCTGCTTGCACATTTAGAAATGTGAATTCCTTCCATTGATTTCTATGGAGTGGTATCTGAAAGTTCTGGATCCTGCTTCATTTTGATACGGATAACAAAGATGGCTGGAGAGACAGGGAAGATCACAGTGAAAAATTTCGCATCAGCCTTCTGCCTTAGCAATTCAGAAAGACTTAATGAAACCCTCTGTTACAGAAGCAGCAGCAATTTTTGCAGTTCATGCAAGATACATAACTGAGCTTTACCGGACTCTGACACACTCTCCTTCCATCTCATTAATGAAAGATTATCATTTTAGATTGTTTCAGCTCCACAATTTCAGCCCTGACTCTGAACATTGCTCACTGAGCTGAATGAAAGACATCACCAAGTCATCACAAAAGTCTTGAAGGCAGCAAGTTGAGAACAGCAAAAGGGAGTAGGACTGGAAACTGAGGGTGCACTGGCTTTGAAAATATTTCTGCATTATTTATGTAGGAATTTTACTAGGGTAAAAAGACACAAATGTGAGATAAATTCTTGGAAGAAAACCCAATTACCCACAGCAGATCAGAATAGGATAACATTCTGGATGGTGTTTGGGGTTTGTACAAAGAGGATTAGCTGTTCTCAGGATCAAATATAGAATAGAAATCGGATTTGTAAGCTGTGTTTTTACCCATCCTATCCAAAAGCAAAGTATACTGTGATTAGTTGTAAACTGGTAGGCTGCAGAGTATATACACAATGGTCTCTTAGTAATACCTCCATGAGAGTCCTTAATGTTGAACTGCTCCTCTGAGTGGGAAAGCCAGACAGAGTACCAGGGATCTTAATCCCTACTCTTTCTGAAAGGGGTTTCAAAATCCTTGCCTTAGCTTGGAGTTGGATACTATGGATCAAGACACAATGGCCTCTTATTTCAGAAGATGTTTCCAAAAATGCAGAACTGTCTCCAGGAAAGAAAACAGTCCCACAGAAGTGAACTCTGGGCTAGGAACCAGGCATCCCCATTGAGTCACACTGTCCTACTTCGCAGTCACTGCATACTTCATCAAAATATTATTTCCACTCCAAAAAGCCTCAGTTATTATTCATTCTGCTTTTCCCTGCTTTGCCTCATGTTACTCTCCAAGGCAGACAGACAGCATTCCCCACTTAAATCAAAAGGCTGCTTCTCAATCTTGATGGAGACTCATTGTAAGAATCAAGTTAAGTATTCAGAGAAAAGTAGTTTTCCTATATTTGTTTTCTACACATGGTAGAAGTTTTGCTAACAGTAAGAAGGACAGAAATATGAAATAAAATTAATTCTCAAACAGGGAAAACCGAATTGTTTGCAGATGCTGCATTGCTTTTGAGGAATACATTCTTTTCTTCCTGGGACAAATCCAAGGGAAATGCAATTAGCAGGGTTTATATGGGGCTGATTTTCTTTGTGGCATTTAGTCATTAATCTGCACGTTGAAGCAGAGGCCTCTGTTTCCCTTTCCCATACTGTGACTGGTTACACATGATTTTGGCTCTGCCTCTGCTTTCAGAAATGACACTGGAAGCTGGGTGTCTTGTGCTGACTGGTCTTGCAGGAGACTCTCATACTACCCTGCAATATTGGAGTCCCTCTGTCCACTCTTTCTTGCAGGACGTGTGCCAGGAGTTGCATCCCTGCCTTTTTCAGACTGTGCTGACCTGCATGACTATGCACTTTTTTGATGCATAATAGGGGGAAACCAGTGTGTGTTCTATACACACATGATCTTAGCCCACTCCCACAGCTGTAGAAACTGATGTGATGATCTGTCTTTAGCCTCGGTTATGCTCCATAGCAAGATCTTAATCCTGTCCTATGCAATGATATCTTCCAGTGCCAGGTATCAATGCATGGAGTGAGATGATGTGAGACATGTTGCAGCAGTGGCTCTCTATCTAGCCATAGCAACAACGACCTAAGCAAGATGATGACTGTGGGTCAGGTTTAAAGGGAGATAAGTCCTTCCGTGTTGATTGTGGCTCTGGAGTAGATGCACAAACCGTGCCAAAATAGCTTTAACTTGGAGACTCTTTCTGAACAGCAATGGCTTCAGGACATCGGCCCACGCAAGGACATCCTCACAGAACGGCCTATCCTAAAAGCAGCGGGTCAACCATCTTCCCTAGCCACGGGAGAAACCATGTGTCCCAGATGGGTGAAGTATGGCTGCAACCCAAGTGTCACTATATTGCCTTTACATTGCTGATGTCCCCACAACGATAATGGACTTCAGGCAAATACAATTCCTATACTGTGCTGGAGCCATCAATAGTAAAGCATTACTGTCCTCCTGCCCTTCCAAAATACATTCCAAACGTATTCCATCAACACAACTGATATCGACCTTACTGGGAACATAAACCTGCAGACAATAACAAGAACGATTGCATATTGCTGGAAAATATCTGAGGCTGGCTGCTTTGTTTTAGAACAGAAGGAAGCTGGTCAGAAGAATTCATCAGGTTGCAAGAGAAGAAAACTTTAGTAATATATGCTCAATATATGACCAATATATGACCAATATTGTCCTCTTCTCTACTGCAAAAAACCCCAAACAGCTGAGGACAGCCATCCTGAGATGAGTATCAAAGTGCAGTCGGTGATTCACAAATCCACTTTTAGCAAACTTAAGTAAAAATGCCAAGCATGGAAAGCCGAAAAGCGTGTATGGAGATAGCTCATGATCTACTATCTACTGTCTTTGTTTTGCTTCTCACTCTTTCACTATTCCATGGAGTAAAATGAAGCATTAAAATTAATCCCAAGTGCATTGAAAGCTCCCGATGCTTTCTATTAGTCAGGCCAGCTTTCTTACCTTTAATGTTTTGTTTTTTTTGTTTTGTTTATTTTTAATCTTTTCCTCTCTTATCTGTCCTGGTCAATAATAATTGATTTCCATAATAAGAAACTTCAATAGCTGAAATAGCACTCCTGGCACGTCACAAGCCTTTACCCTCTGTTCAGCCACAATTAACATCATCTGCTCAGTTGCTGCATGTACTAATTGTTGTACCCTCCAATGCTCTGTCAGCCAATTTTAGCAGCTATCACTCCAGTAGGATGCTGTGTTCTGCTAGAAGCAGAGATTCAGTCCTATCTGAACTTGATTGGCTGTGTTTTATTGCTTTGATTGCTGCTGTATTTTAATAACCAAGGGTCAATCACTGGGCAACGTAGGCTTTTAAAGCAGATCCCGGAATTAATCCCACCCATTTTCCCAGTAGAAATTACTAACTACCTCAGCAATCAATTGCCTTGATATATTATAAAGTAAAGGTATTTCTTGGTGTAATCTCATCCGGGTCAGATAACGGAGAAGGTGGGTGTCAATCACAGCCATCTTCTGAGCTGACCAGTATTGTCCTCTTCTCTACTACAAACTTCCCGACGCTTTGCTCAGCAGTAAGAGGGCTCCTCAGCACCAGTGGAAACTGAGATCTAAAGCCTCACTTCACCATCAGTTTGAGTGTCAGTGTGTCACACCCCTGGCACAGCAGGACTCAACTAGGCTGGCCAGATCCTGCAGAAGATCTTCCATTACTTCATGCTCATAATGTCACCAGCTGGGAGCGGGCATTAGCAGCTCCTCACTGGCACAGAATCCTGCAGGTTCTCCTATGGCTTCCCCATTGCCAGCAGCAGAGGTCTGTGTCAGTAGGATGTGACACCTGCGGATGAGGGATCTCCCCTGGTGTCTAAAAGGCATCTTAGAGAAGGCACATGGGAACCATGTTGCTGCAATGCCATTACAACTGAGGAATTAAAGCACTTGAAAGCCAAGGCTACCAGCTTAATTATCTCCTGACACAAACACCTTTTGGAAGAGTCTTTAATTAGAGGATGACATGTTATTGTCAGTGTGGTCCTTGCCTCACTGAACACATGGGGCCTGTTCAATCTGGAAAGGGTGGCAGCAGCCACCACTGCCTGCAGCCCCTGCTGCCTTCCGTCCCTGTCTCCTTCTGGCTGCATGAGGCAAGGCAGTGAAAACAAACCATTGGAAGGCCATCCCTGGCAACATGTTCCTCATTTTCTGGGTCATCAGCCTCTAAACTGACTCGTGGGTGTGAACACCTCCTGTACTCATGATGGACCTCAGTAGAAACTGTGCCTGAGGATTTAAGATGCTATGGATGGTTGTGTGGATCAGAAAAGAGCATTTCCAGCAAGGCACTTGCAGGGAGAGACTTTTGACCTTGATCTCCCTGTGCCACAGACTTCATCTGCAAAATAACACTTTTTTGATCCTCCTGAGTTTTGCCATTAGGTCTCTGCAAGTCCCTCTGAGCTGCTACATCCTGAACCCAGAATCTTTGTGGCTGTTTTTTCTGGGGGAGTACAAGGGAGGTGAGCTCCAGGGATGGCCAGGGAAGCTGCCCCTCTCCACATCCCTGCCTTCTTCTGCTCCCTGCTACCAGTTGTACCCCCAGACTTGTGGCCACCCATTAACAGCAGCAGCCCCCCACTATGGTTCACTCTTGTTCCTAGATTTGAGATCAGATGGACCTGACTTCAACGAGTCATTTTATTTCCATAGTAGGTGCAAAACCTCCACCATAGTCAATCAAAGGCACACAGAGAGGCTTTCTGTGCCCCACCTCAGCTGCCTGAGAGCTTCTCAACGAGGAGAAAGTGACATCACCCACATGTCCTTACAGACTTAGGAATCTTGGGGAAAGACATGTCATGGGATCATGTGATTGAAGGCTATATCACAAGGGATTCAAGGGGTCGTTCTCCTAGATGTGTTGCTTCAGCAGTCTTCTCTGCATAGGAGCTGCCTGATGTGTGTGGAAAGGCAAGGGGATGAAGAGGTGTTTGGGGGTATGGGAAGGTAACAGTGGCAAATTTTGTGGTTCACAGTCTGAGCTCTGTCCTAACAGCAGGACTGAATGAGCCTGATAGACTGCAGGAAATTTGGAATTACCAGAGGGGAAAAAACCTCTGTTCAGTTTAAGATGGTGTAGTCCAAAAAGCAGTGCCCTTTTATACTATTCAAGAACCTCCCCAGTTCTGGGATGTTTTCTTCCTAAATCTGGGTTTTTACATCCTTAAATTTGCAGTTGTATACTGCATTATGAGAAACCTTTTGTGCTCAGTTCCCATACTTTGGTCTACTTCTGAACAGTGCAATTAAGTCTCCAGAGCTTGCTTGCTTTATTGAAAAAGACACAGGTATTAAGCAGGAGTAGAGAAATATTCCAACTCTCAAGTCAAATCAGATAATTTAAATGGTAGGATGAGCCTTAAAAATAGCTCAGTTCTCATCTGAATAGAGTTCATATCTCACTGAGAACTAAATGTCCTTTCTCTTCTTTGTCTTATTTTTTTTTCCCCTGCTGCTATTTGGTTTGGAAGGTGCTCTTTAGTAAATACTGCAACTCCAAAGACATTATGGACCTCTTCTGCATTGCAACAGGGTTACCAAGGTAGGACTCTCTTTTCATTTGTGACATTCATTTCACTTTTGTTCCTTTACTTCTGGGGACAATTTAAAGATAGGCCCCAAATGATTCATTTACCTGCTAGTCAGGCATCTCTCTTGTTCCAGTCACTGGAAGAAGAAATTGGGGCAATCCAGAGAGCACCAGCTGGAAAAGTGCACAAAACTTTGGCAGGCATTATCCACCTGAGTGCTGTCTGTGCCTGAGAAACAGTGTGGAATAGAATGGAACAGAAGAGATATAGTCTAAAATAAAAAAAAAATTAGTGCAGAATCCCAGCCTGAAGTGCATACAGGTTCCACGTGCCTACCAGTTATACCACAGCAGTACATTTTTTCCCATATTGAGTAAAACACAACCATATGTTTAGGGAAAAAATTGGGACCAATGAGAAGCCTTGCCACTAGGTGATAACCTTTCTACTTAGATACAGTATAGTCTAATCCCAGGCATGGGGCAGTCAAACACAAAGTACCCCAGCTGACCATTTTATATAACATAAATATCCCCAGATCCATTGCCTGGGCCAAGTATTTTCTAATTTACTTTCCTGCAAAGTTCATGCACCTCTGCTGCTGTAATTTCCTATAGGGTTTGTTTCTCTTACCTTCAACCTAGAGCGCATCATCCAACTTAAATCTCTGTGTGGAGAGGGATACAGATTCCAGCATAAGTGTGTGTCAGGGTGGGAGGGGGTAGTGCATGGTGGAAGGTGGCACAGTGTAGCACCCAGCTGCTTCTGAACTGCCTGTCCAGGGCAGTGGTGAAGAGGGGGTATCTACTGTCTTGAACAGCATACAGAGTTTGAACAGTGCAGGGCAGATGCACAGCAGCATAAGCTGCATGTCCTAACAGAGTCCTTACATTTGTACATACAGGTTTATAATACAGAAAAAACACAGGAAAAAAAAAAGCAAATCCTTTAATTAAGGGTGTATTGCATGACTCTAGCTCTGGGGACTGAAAGATAAAATTGCCTCTGTTGACTTAGAATTTGCATAAGCTGCTGGACAGAACTAAAGCCCTTTGGTGATTAGCCTGGTTGTTTTCTTCTGTTTGACATTAGTGAGGTTAATAACTCTCATTCACCTATGATGTCATATACTTTTATTCCATCACCAGGAAACTTTCTTTAGCAGTTTTAGTGATTCATGATCAGGGTGCTCATTGCATATTTGGCTTTTTATTT
>VWZY01006771.1:1458159-1533677 GCA_013399075.1 Chloroceryle aenea | reverse complement strand
TTAAAAAAAAAAAAAAAGGCCTATATTCAGTAAGACATTTGTTATATTTGGTTTTGTAAAAAGAGTAACAAAACAATTTCAAGACATTCATAGCATTGCTAGTCATTTCCATAGTGTGAATCAATACATAGCTGCTGAGTCAATGTATCATAAACCAGCTTTTTAGCAGGAATTGTTAGTTGATGACTCAACAAAATACATGAGTTAGCAGAGAGCAAAGTCTGCTCTGAGATCAAAGATGTTTACACTTAACATTTTGACAGAAACATCTCTGGTGATTGAAATAGGTGAAGCATCAAGCCTATCATGTCTTGTGCTTTGACTCTTTCTGCACCAAGATAAAATGGGTCTGTGACAGTCTCAGGCCAGGCCAGGAGAGCTGAGGGTGAGAAGATAGCTATGCACCCTGTGCAGCAGCACTGAATTTCAGCCAGCATTTCTAGGTCAAATAAACCTCTTGAAACATGCTTTTCAGGAACACAACAATCTCCGTTTTGACGGCAGACAATTGTATGGTATCCATTGATCCGACAATGCCTGCAAACTCTGAGAGGTAAGCCCTGCTCCAAACTGCTCCCCAAAAACATGGTCAAGCCCAAGGGAAGGGGTGATAGCTGCTTGCAGAGACCTTTTGTGTGCACTGGGAGGTGAGCAACTCCCTGGAGGGATGAGATGACAGTAAGAATCATGTTGGCTTATAACACAAATGACTGCCGGGTTTGAAGACTTTTGCTTGTTATTAAAGCAGGAATAATTGTCTGATGAAAAAATACTACTTTTAAGTATTTAATGGAAAACATCTGTTCCCATCCCACCCTGTTTACTGTCAAGTCTCCTAGCTCCTTTGTTCCCCCACCCCTTAACTGCTCTGCTAGGACACAACCATGACATTACTTGAAGAGAAAATCCAAAATCTTTGATGAGGTTAGGTCTCTTCCATGCTAGCTTTGGCTCTTCCCACCTCCAAATCCCTTTCTCTTTTTCTCCTTGGCTTTCTGTTGCTTGTTCAGGCTGACACTTTTAGTTTCACTCTGACTGCTTGCAGTTGCTCCTTCTGCTGTTATTTATTTCAGTGCATACTTCATCATTACTTATCACTGTCATTACTCTCACTGACACCATGTGGCAGAGCCTCAGCATCTGGGAGGGATCTACTGCACCGGACAATGAGTGAACACAGAGCAAAAAAAGATGATGGCCGTCACTGGAGCTCCCTCTGACCTACAAAATTTCCACACCATCTCAGTCCTCAAGCTGTCAAGGCTTGCGAAAGAGAAGGCATTTTTACCGTGTTCATTGTGTTACCGTACAAGAAAGATCTCTGTCTCCAGTTCAGTAGTAAATCAGATGATCGTGTGTTCATAAAGAAGTGTCTATTGCATATTTAAACTGTCAGGTTTTAAGAGAGCTTAGAATATATTCTTATACTTCTTCCTGCTTCTCAGGGAGTATGGATGTGAAATTCAAGCTGCCTTCTGAGTGTTGCTAACATCAACCCTCTTTCACTCTTCCAGGTCTCCATACAAAGTGATACCTGTTGCTACTGGGCAGCTCTCAGGTAAAATGACCTTTTTGAACTGAACTTACTAAAGCTGAATTTGTAAGTATTTTCATATGCCAATTACATGGCTATGATGTAAGAAAAGTGACCATGCCATGGCTGTAGCTACAGCAAAATAAGAAGTGTTTGATCACAGTGTTCTGGAGAAAAGCTAAAGTCCCCAGATTTCAAAGTATTTGAGGGTGAGGTAGAATGGCTGGGGTCCAGGGGACTTTCACAATGCTTAGCTCTGGTCTGACTCAGCATCACTGATGTCCTGGGGAAAGTCTTGCAAGGAGCAGAGATTTTTTTTCAAGCAAAATAGATGATGTTTCAAAGCCTCTCCTACAGTGTTTTGTTAAGATTGTTCATCTCTCGGCAAAGCTCTGCTGGAAAGCAGAGCACAACATTTGAACTCCATGTTATTTCCAAATGACTGAGAAAAAATTCTGTTGTGGGCATGGCAGCTCTAAGTGTAATAAATATTAAACACACCTGACAGGATTAAAACAGGCCTGTCTGAAAGAACACATCTGGAATGCATTCCCCAGCACACAGCACTGTTGTACTCCACAGGCAGGGCAGAAGTGGCATTTCTACCATTTCTCTTTGCCTGCCAGCGTCATGCTCAGGCCGGTAGCTCTCAGACACTGGAGCAGAGCATTTTCTTACCCCTGTAGAGCATCTGGCTCATGATCTCTCTTATCCATGCAACTGCAGTATCTCCTGCCACTGACTCCAAGGCAACCTGAGCAAGAGCTCCAGCCTGTACACTGTGAAGCTACGTGAAGAGGCTGTCTGCTGAGGTGGGGGCTGCAGGAACACAGGAGGCATCAGCTGGGGACATAGTTTGGAGCAGTAAAATGGAAAGATAGGAGAGAGAAGGAGCAAGAGATGAAGATTTTCTTGAAAATGTAGAGCGCACAGAAAGAACAGGAGGGAGATGGAAAACCTGAGTCTGAAAAAATAATTTGCAGGAATGGGTGAACCTCTTGGGGTAGGAGCCAGACAATTTTGCTGTTCCCACCTCATCTTTTTGCTAATGCAAAAAATTGCAGGTCCCACCTATTCTTCTTGTGTTGCACAAGACAACATAGTATCTCACAGCACTGTCTTTTTTAAGGTGGGGAGGTACAGGAAACGAAGCCACTCTCTGAGGTACTTGCATCCACTGCAGCAGCAACATCTGGAAAAGGGCACAGCAAGGCAGTGTAGGAGGATGTGCAGGGCACATGGAGACACAACAGCAGAGAGCTTGTGCATGCAGTGAGCAAAGGCAAATGGAGAGCAAAAAGTACAAAGAAGCTAGGAAACAGGGAAGAACTTTGTCACAGTAAGGTTTGTTACAAGCCATAAACAGCTGCCGTGGTAGCGATTGCTGTTGCTGCCAGAAGGAGGTAGTCAAAGCCGAGGGACACACGAAGCTGCTAAGGGGAAAGAAGCTGTCTCCTAATCTATGTTGTTGATGTAACAAACTCTACTGGAACAGTATCACTCTTCTGCTCCAGGAATACACTATTTGCTTTATCAGATTAGAAAAGGTGGAGTCTTAACTGGAGTGTGTGTCTCTGTGTACTGGCTGGTGTGGGGAAGCAATAGTTACTTGCCCCAGGATGGATAAAGACTGACAAATGGGACTGGACAGGCTCTGCTGGAGAATATCCCTGTGTTATAGCAGCTAGGAAGCTGATTGAAGGGCTGTCTAGAAAAAATACATTTATTTTTTTTCTAGAAGATCTGCCTTTTTTATTTTTTTTTCTAACATGAAGCTAACCATATATTTTTATAAGACCATGAATGACTTTTCACACTCTCCCAGGGCCCTCATTTTTCACCCCAGCTGACAGCCCATGGCTTTGCTTTGTGCAGAGTGCAGCTCACTGTGTCAGCAAGATCTGTCTTCCCTTCCTGCATTTTATAAAACAAGGATTTCCAAAGATCTAAGCTGAAAAGGGCAAGAAAAATTCGGATGGTAGGTTGCCAAAGCATAAGACAGAGTCTGCTATGGAAAAAGGAGGAAAGTTGAACTGAGTGTGATGGAACTAATGTTCCTTGGTATCTGTTTCTCTTTCACATGGGTTGTCATTAATCTTAAGCATTCCTGACATTTTGCTGAGAGTAGGAAGAATAAACAGAGTGGGAAATTGTTCCTTTTTTAAAAGAAAAAAAAAAAACAACAAAACCCAGTTCTGTTCTAGTCTTCACTTCTTAAACAACTCTGCCTGCGTGATTCTGCTTCCCAAAGCAACTTGTCCAAATACATGCCAAAAAAGGGGTCACCCCAATTTTCACAGCAGTGGGAGGTAATGCACCTCCTTTCAGCAGTCTCCCAGGCAGCTGGAAAAGAATGACGCACGCTTCAGCAGAACAAAGATTGTAAAAGGTGGGACTGGAAAATACGATCCTTTGGGAGGAAAATATAAGCAGTGGCTTTTATCCAGCAGAGGAGATATCCACTGGAGCCCTGCTAAGAAATCGTTCTTCATTTCCTGGCCATAGTCATGGGAGAGGGTTGGAATTAAAAAAATTATTATTCCAGTGAGCATCTGTTGGATGCAGCGGTGACCACCAAATCATCATGGGGTCAACTGTCTACAAGTCAAAGGCAGGGAGGCGTCCAGCTGGACAGCTCTGAGCCTCTGGGGCCATTGCATCATGTGCTGTCCCTCCTCCCGTGACCACAGACCAGAAGGCACACAGCTATCCGAGCAGAGTATCAAACTCCTGGTGCCAAATAGGGTGTTTAAACTCCCAAGCCCATCGAATGGGTATTTTCTCCACTCTGATTGCAGAAGGGCTCTGGTCTGTGTCCTCAAGGTGGAACAGGCTCAAAACTCACAAACAGATGGATGTGTTGTGGCTGTAATTAGTAGGGTTCAAGCATTCTGCACTATCGCTGGAGATGCCAATTAAATGAACAAATATGACTAGCAGCACAGTCTTGAGAAATAAAATTGAAGTCTGTTACATTTCTGACAGTGCAGAGAAGGGAGCTATTGTGGATCTCAAGTGACCCTGATTCACTGTTGTCCTAAACAGGAGGAAGTATGAGCTGGGGCTTTCCTACCACTCCAGTTAGGGCAGCAAAGCACATGGGTGGCTGAATGATCCCTTAAAGGTCCCACCATGCATGGGACCTGAAAAAGCATAAGATCTGCTGAGCTTAGCCCCAGTTCTCCCTGCATCTCTGTCTCCAGCTTGTTCTGGTGGGTCCTTCAACACAAGCATCCCCTCATCCCTGGGGAAATGGGTGAGGAAACCCAAAGAAAGCAGTGCCCGACTGGGATGGAGGCCAGCATATAGAGAGAGCTCCCCACCTGCATTCACTGCTTCGCAGCCTCAGTGCTGGGGAATCCTGTTAGCATGCGTTGGAGCCACTTGGCCAAGCTGAGGCTGTAGGCAGCATCTTCACCTCCCACTTCACTTGCCATTCAGTGGATTTGCCTTTTCAGCTAAAAAGCTCTCTGGCACTTGCACAGAGGAAAGCCCAGGGTCTCTCCCCAGGGACATCAGCTTGCAGTGGGTGAGCTAGCTCAACCAACACCTCTGTAGCTGCCTGCTATAGGCCCATGTCCACATTGGTGCTAACCCTGCCTTGCCCACCACTGAGCCCACCACCAACTGTACTAGAGGCCCACAGGGACCACTTTTTCACCTTGAATGATTAAATACACAAGATTTTGTGCAGATTGCTATTGGTAAAGTGACAGAAGTTTGTCACTGTGTCTAAATCTTATTGGGGGATCTCTCTTCTCCTTTTGGAGGCATATTCACACTTGCAGTTCAGGCAAAAGTAAAGAGGCAGAGACTGTGAGAGAAAAATCCCCCCTGCCTGCTTCTCCCTGCATGCATCCAACATGGACATGTGCATCTGGATGGGGCCAACTGCTTCAGGATTTCTCACCTGATGGGGGACCTGCATGAGACAGCTCAAATTAAACTGCACTGTCAAGCAAATTTGGTGCTCGATATGACATGATTCGTGGATGTGGGCTTGGACTTGAAGCACACCCCTTCCTGAGGCTTTTGTCCACCTGGCTGTTTGTCTTTTTCAAATTCCTCTGACTGTCCAAACCCAAACAAACTACAGAAAGTAAAATACAGACAGGATCCTGAGCCAGAAGCACAGCACATGTGAGAAAGCAACCATGTGGCAGGAATTCACCAGCCTGATGCTGGCAGGGAAAGGCAGACGCCTACGTCCTCCCAGCCTTACTTGGCCACACCAGAAAAGAAAGGGGGAAACCAACCACCCCCNTGGCTGGCAGGATAGTGAGGGTTGCCGGGGAGAGCGGGAGGGTGGAGGTGGCTCCCTGGCCATGATTCCAGCGGATAAGGCAGGAGAGGAAGAGTCACTGCTGAGGAGGGCAGTGTGAAGCAGAGGGTGCATGCCAGTGGGTTATAAGCCATCTGTGTCCATGCATGTGTGTCCTGAGCTGCCCCAATGTCTTCGTAGTCCCCATCTGCCAGGGAAGGTGTGAGCTCACTGCCAGCCCTCCCATCCAGCCGCAGCGGGAGTTGCAGGAAAAAGTGCTACTGCCATATTCCCCTGCACCTGCTCTCTGCCCAGACCTACTGCAGACGGGGCTGCCAGGAGGGAGGGCAAAATGGCTCTTTGCTCTGTGATACCTTGGCCAAGCTCTGTGCTGAGCTTGACAGGAGCCAGTAGGCAAAAAGCTGAAGTCCTTGTGCCCCCAGCGAGCATGGGAATGAGCCATGGGAAGCCCCGGGAAGGCCTGAGCTGGCCTGTCCCCTGACGAGCATTACACTATTGCAGCATGTTCTGGAGGGTTTGTTTCTAATTTTCACTTGTCAGATCTAAAACATTCTGCGTATTGTGCAAAAATCTGACCTGCTGAACAGCTGCACTTGCAAAACTTGTGCATTCACGGTGCCGGTGAGGAGAGAGCTGAGAAGAGGGTTGACAGTGGCTTTTGGGTTGCTGCAGGCAGGAGCTGGAGACCCTCTGCCAGGTGCACAGACTACAGTTGCTCATGCTACGTGCGATAGGATTTCCTTTTTGCAGAGGGAATCGCAGCAAAACAAACGAAGCAACTGAGGGAAAAGGCAGCTGTGTTCACCTGGGATATCAGCCCTGTCCAGAGGGGTAAAAAAGAAGGTGACAGAAGGTAATGGAGTAAAAGAACAAATAGACCTCCTTAAAAAGGAGTGGAAAAGTGAGACTAAATGGTGTTGACACGATGTATCATTTTCTTCAGAATCGGGGGTTAGCAGAGGTCTTCCCCTCAGAAAGGAACAGGACAAAGAAATGGATATTGTCTCTTTAAGATGAGACTAACTGCCACTCTTAGTCATATATCTTTACTGCACCCTAGGGTTATAAAAACATACATCTTCGTTTTGAAAGTCTTTTATTACATCTATAAACATCAGATTGCAGCTGACTGTTCCCTGGATGAGAATGTCCTAGTACTCCAAGTGAGTTTTGACAGGGGGAGGGAGTGAAAGTAAGATTGGCTTTTCTATTTTTTTATTTTTTTTTTTACTGGAACGGTGTTTATAGGGAACTTGTCAGTCTCTGGCATGCTACAGCCACTGTCAGAGAGCTGAGCAGCGTTGAAGTGAGAGGACACGGGTTTCTCTGCTTAATTTCACTGTTGGACTCGGGTACCATCCCAGGTGCTGCATACGGTAAGCTTTCCTCACATCTTAAATAGGGTGCTGCATTTGCTTTGCCATTTTTGAAATGGGTTTTATGAAAAAAAATGAAAAAATGTGTCTCTGTGAAAAGAACTAATCTCTTCATTTGCTCTGCTAGCCACTCCATTGGGAGTCAGATCACAGGGAAGAAAAAATAAAAAAAAATGAGGGAATTGAATCTGAGTCTTCTGGAGCACAGAGTGCTCCAGTTTAGAGGCACAGCGGTAACAGCCACGTTGTTTTGACCAGCAAAGTGAATGCTCTTGTCAAGTATTTCTGACATAGCTAATACCCGAGGAATTGCAAATCCTTTCAGTAGGTACAAGAGCTATTACTCAGAAATATGGTGTAAATGCTGGGCTGTACTTCTGTATGATGTGTTTTGCCTGGGCAATTGCACTCGTGAAGCATGATTCACCCTCAGGCAAGTTCAAGAAGTAGTTTCAGAAATGCCACTGGGGCATTTCTGTGTAGGGTATAAATGGGAGTTCAGCAATCTGTGTTGTGTATATGAGAGCATGCAATCTTTCCACTCCTTGAGCATGAGAATCCAAGAGTTTGTCCACATTGCAGGCATGAGACTGACTGCAGCACAGTGCAGTTTAAATTAGCTGGTGGGGGAAAGTGGGAGCAATCTCAAAACAGCAGCTCACAGCTCAGCAAAGGTGATTTATGCTTCCCCTGTCTGTGTGGACAGACTGAAAGATAGCAAAAAATGCTGTCTTACTTTTTCCTTCCTTCCTGAAGCGTATCGTCTCTTAAAATCTAGGGTCTCGTTTTGAGGACTCATTTGCTTTTCCCTGCGTTAGTGACTGCACTCGTGATGGTCTCAGGAAGGGGCAGGGGCTTCACCAGTCTGACTTTCCTGAGCAGCTGAAGTGCCTGAGTGCCAGAGTGGGCTGCGGAAGGTGGGGAGTTACCAGAGGGAAAATTCCCAGTGCAGCCACTGCCTCAGGAGCTCAGGCAGTGATGGGATCCCAACAGGATCCTTGAAGAGGTTCCGTCCAAGTTATGTTCTCAAGGGAAAAAGGTTCGGGAAACTTGCATCTCATGTTCACCTGAAGTTTATGCATAGCAGTATGATCCTTATGAATTTCCACAAAACAATTGGTCTCTGTTATAACATCCCAGTGCAAATATGAAAAGCAAGCTGGGTTTTCTTGTGTTCATAAGCTCTCATGTTGTTTGTGAGCACTCTGGCACAGTGTGCTGATGGTGTAGAGACAGTTCTTGTGAGCCAGACCTGTCAAAAGCGGATGGTGATTCTGGGTGTCCCACCCAAGAAATGTGAAAGCACTCTCTTTTCCAGAGAGTGCTGCTTTCAAACAAGGCATCTCTCAGAGACCCAGTAACATCTCCCCAAAAAGAAAAGATTCTGAGAAACCTTAACTGTAATCTGCAGGCAGAGGAAGAGAAGTGAGATGAGGAGTGATTCCCAAATGCTGTGACTGTTCAAAGGACCAGAATGACTTTTTGGCTAAATGCCTCACTATCAGATCTGGAAGTCTGAGGATGCCACTTGGCAGGGGGGGTTGAGAGTGCTTTCTTTCCTCTGCTATTTTCTGTTATGACACCCTCCTATTTTTTTTTCAGAGAAAGAAGAATTGTTCCAGAATATACTGGGACAGATTGCCGAGCAGTTCTCAAGGTAAGAACCTGAACATCGTTATTAATTTAAAATGTTATTTTCTTTATCAGCCTGAAGTGAAATTTTCACAGGAAGAAGTGGGGCATTTAAGATCTCTTTCAAACCCCACTCTTCCTGTCAAATTTAGGCCTGATACACACATTATTTCCTGTTGACAGCAATATGATAGCTTAAACCAAAAGTAATTTGGTGATTATCCTTAATCTAAAAAGGAGATCAAGCAGTAAATATAAATGTTATTATTATGCTCCTCCCCTCTTAGGAAGCAAAAGAAATGCTTCTTTTTTTGAACAGTCAAATCATCTGATTTGTTTCATTTTTCCCTTTATCACCCAGGCATGTCTCTCCTCTGAGAGGTCTTCTCAACAGCTGTATAGCTGCTTATTTTATTCCAGCTGGTTTCAATAGGACAGATCAATCCCACCCCAGCTCAGCAAATCACCAGCATAATTCAAAAGGAGGAGGGCATCAGGGTGTGCAGACACCAAGATGCTGCTGTTAAGCAAAGGATTACCAGTTTAACTTTGCTTCCCTGGGGGGTACAATAACAAGTCACTGCTGAGTGAGAGGTTGATGAAGTGTTGCAGAGCCACAGCACATTCCCAGGGCTATAACAAAATCATTTGTTAATTTTTTTCTGAAAATTAAACCCAGGTGTATTTTCTGCCCAAATTTTTGCATTTCCTTGGAAAACTTTCTTTCCCTTACAGCAACCATAGCTGAACAGATCAATCCTCTGAAAAACTTAGACATTTATAGCAATTTGTACCTAGGGTAGGGACAACACTAAATGTATAACATTAATACATAAGGGTTTTCTTTTCAGGGTTTTTAAAATCAATGAGCTGAAAACGGAAGTAGCTAATCACTTGGCAATGCTGGAGAAAAAGGTTGAATGTGAGTGCCCCTTTACTCATTTCGCAGCGGGAACCGGTGCCTCGGACCCCCCCTGAGCCTTGCTGCCCTCATTGCACCCTCTGTCTGTCATGCTCCTTGCAGCTGCTCTGCTTCCTCCAATTGCTCATAATTTAGCTGGCTTTGAGCCTGAAAGGCCACCATCCCGCCTGAGGTGAGACATGGGGAAGGCAGGAGCCTGTGGTGGCCAAGGGAGGGACATCTGGTCCTGCAGCCATCCTGGCCTCTCCTTTGAGAGGCTGTCAAGTCCTCTACTGAACTTTGGGCTCCAGGCCATGTCCTCCTGATACCATGTCCCTGCAGCAAGAAGGTCTGCACTGCCCACCTCCAAGCACCCTGACCTACCCTTCATGTCCCACCAGCCCCAACTCCCCATCATGTCCCCTTCACCAAGGGGCATGGTGACTCCCATGCCTCTGCACAGGCAATCCCTGCAAAACTCTGCCCCCTTAACACACCTGGGGCCTAGCACTAGCTGCTGTGTTTCGTAATTAATTACATAGGCATAATGAAGCCGCCTTCCTTCTGCTTTAAGATGGCTACTTGCACAGGTCAAACACACTGTCTTGCAGAGAGAGTTTCTCTTTTCAGTAATGTGTTTACTGAGTGGTTGGGTTGGTCCTCCCCATGGGCTGTGGACCGGCACTGGGAGAATTGACTGTATTTCTGCTCTGTGTCATGACACACACCTCCCTCTGCTAGGAAAGGGCCTGACACGGGGTGAAGCCTTTCCCAATCACACACAAGTGTTCTATATGTGGAGCACAAACACAGCCTGAATGCCACAGTGCCCATAAACAGTCAGGGTAGCACGTGCTGCAATGCAGCTCGGAGTGTATGTCTTGTTGTATTGCAAGGCAGTGATTCTTGGGCTACAAACATGGGGGTTCACCCCCACTGGCTATATCACCTGGCAGACTTCTAGGCAGCATCCATTTCCTTGCTTGTTCAGTGTGTTAATAGAACTGCAACTGTATTCAGTTACTGTGCAATGACCAAGTTAAGTTCATCTGGTCAAAGAGCTCCTTTTCTGGTTTGGGTTTCCTCCCACATATATCATGCAGCATCTGAGTTGTTTTTCTATATATTATGTACAAGATAGGTCCCAGAAAGGCAGGAAAGGTGTATGAATAAGACAGTGTCACCCAGCACAGATTTGACACCAAAGGCCACATCCTCACTGATAAGCAACATTTAAGTCAGGGGCAGGCAGAGTCTTCCCCGACACTACAGCTGCAGAAAGCACTTTCTCATTAAAGCTGCCTGGAAAAAAAAGTTTCTGGTTCATGGAAGAAGTTGTTTTCTTCAAATTTCCCCTGACCAGAAGCTACCTTGACCCTGCAGCTGCTCAGGGAGACTGATGCTTTTGTCAGCAGGGAAAGAAAAAACTGTCCTTATGCAGTGGAACCTCCCCCCGAGGCCACCCCAGCCACAGGCTCCTGGTGGAGTGCGAGCCCTCCAGCAACATCCATGGAGGGGGCAAGCTGTGGTGCAACTACCCCAGAACAAACCATTGCAAAGAGCCTGACTAGCAATCCCTCCCTGTCTGCTTGGCTGCTGTTTTTCACAAGGTTCTGTTGATTTATTCTTTTGTCAAAAAGAAAAAAAAAAACCAAACCCCAAACAACTAAAAAACCAAACCAAACCAAAACAAAAAAACACCAACCAAACAAAATTAGCTCAGTCACTCTGCATTTTCTGTGAAACTCCTAACCAACTCCAGTCCTCAGAGCTAATCTCCATGGACTAGAGCAATGAGGCAAAAGCTCCTGTGGGTCTTCCGATCCCCTTGGCAGCCCTGGTGAGCATCATTCCCAGCCAGCTAGGAGCTACTTTTGGCCACTGGCTCCTGTGATGATCCCCTGGGATCCCTGGCTGCACCCTGCATGCGCGCTGTCTTTCATCACTGACAGCCCACAGCACTGGAAGGACACAGAGAAGATCTGCCTGCTGCTGCCAGTGGGAAGAGTTGTGCACTTGCAGTCCCCAGCACTCTGTTGCTGGTTTAGGGAAGACAGCCTACCCAGAGCTGCCATGCAGGTGAACTGAGTTCAACGGTCCCCTGACAGGGCTTCTTTCAGTAAGTGGGTCTCACCGCTGATGGAAATCACAGCAGATGTAACAATCTGCTGCCATTCTGCCTGAGTGCTCACCATCCTGTCTCCAGCAGCCTCAGCCTGTAAAAAGGAGCTCCCTGGGTTGCCTGTCTATGAGTGCACCCATCTGCTCTAAACTGGACTCCTAGAATTTGAAACAGAGCCAAATCTTCAACATTTTGAAATAATCTCAGGCTTTCATGTTTAAAAAGCAAAACTGGGAGAGAAAGGGAGTGTCCAACCTCCCTACTTGAGCTTGGGCTCCCAGAGGTTGCTTTAAGAGCTGTATTTCAGTGCTGGATTCAGCCCAAGGATTTCTTTAGACAGCACAGGGTCTTTTCAGAAGGTATTTCTTGCCACAGAATAATATAATGGGCCCTTAATCAGTGCACATGACAAGGCCATTTATCATTTGTGAGCCAAATCCAAAAAGAATTGTGCTTTTGTTTTGCATTTTCTCCTGCCTCCTTTGGAGATCCCTTTTCTAACACTTTCACATGTGATCTCCAGGATTTCTTCCCTAGAGGGGACACATGTGTGGGGATAAGTGATCATGACAGTGTTACATCTGCACCTCACATAAAATGTTCTCAGCTTCCTTCCTGTTACTGTCTAGAGACCATATTACAGAGATGTGTTTTCAGTGAGCCAAATCTTTTAACTGATTTTTAAATCCTGTCTAAAGCTTGTGACTTGTGTCCACGCAGGGCAAGCGCTTGCAGAATGCTTTGTCCTGTGTCTTGACTCTGCTTCAGAGTCTGCACAGCAGCCCACACACGAATAAGAAAGCTGGCAAAAACCCTTTGCAATTTGCAAGCATCTCACATCTACCTTAAGAAAATACTTATGTAAATTCTCTGCTCCCCTGGAGAGGTTTTGGAAGAAACTAAAGAGATGCAATACAAAAAAAAATGATCAAGGCTGCCATTTTGCACCATAACTACTCTTCTCTCTGCAGTTGCCTGTCCCACTACCCTATCAGTCAGATAAGTTTGCTTTGCTCCCACTGCTTCAAATAGGCACCAGCCACCACTTAGACGGCTCAGAAAATGGGCTACCCATGAACTTGTCCTGGATGAATGCACTGGGGTGGTACATAGCTGCAGGGGGCCTGCAGTCAGCTGCACCTGATCACTGGTACTTGAATAAAGTGCCCCAAAAAGTTCAGCCAGATATCCAAAATGAAGATGCTGAATAAGCTGGACAGTATCTTGCCTGTATCATCAGATTGTGATCACCCAAAGAAACCGCCTGTAGCAATGTGAGACAAAAAACATTAATCTGGAAATGGGATTTTTAAGTAGATGTTATCCATGTAATCAAACACAAATCAAAAGCCTTTCCCTTTCCTCTCCTTATATGTGGCATTTTGAACTCAGGTCATACACCTCTCTTTTTCCCCTTTCCCAGTTCCAACAGCATTCTTTGCTGTTACTAGCATAAAGAAAACAAAACTAGGTCTCTCCTGATCTACAGAGTTGTGCCCTTCCAAGGGACTTTTTATCACTTACATGCTACCTCTCCAGAAAAGTGTGATTTTGATTATTCTTTTCTAAGAAAGTGACTGAAAACTGATTGTACAGTTGCACATTCCCTTAAGTTCCCTGAACCAGTTTGTCCATACAAACAGTGATTCAGTATGTTCATGTTCACTAAACAAATGAGCTGTGAAATGATTGCATATGAATGACATGTACTTAATAAACGGTGCAGTTTTATGTCCTTGAGCACACTGATAGTTCAACGTGAGGGGCGGAAAAGGGGGAATATTCTCATGCTGTGTTAGGTTCTCATGGTTATGTAGAATGAAGTGCACTGTTGCATAAACAGTCAAACTTTTTGCCTTGTGGCTCTCATAATTACATACAGAAGGGAATATAGGATTTTTTGTGCTGCATGCAGAAATAACCTTTGATTACAAAATTGATTGGCAAAAAGAAGTGACAGATCTTCAATACACCAAAAAAAGAAGAAATCAATCATTAGAGCAAAACTTTTAAACATTTCTCTCTCTCTCCTGCATTCTCACTTTCATTTCTCTGTATATAGTGATTCCTCTCAAAGCTTCTTAATGCTCAGCATGAACTTTCAAATTAAAACCTTTTATCTTAATGGAAATTTTAATCCTACCAGGACGTGTGTGCCTAGCTGTGCTTATCATCCCATCATGGGAGTGGTTTTTTGCTCAGGATTTCCTTTGATTTGTGTTCTACAGCAGAGAAGTGAAGGCACCAGAAGAGCTGACCGCCGCTAACAATTGTGGAAAAGCTGAGACATTATAGCCAATCTGAGAATTACAATACTGTAGCTATTATCTAAAATTGGCAGCAGAGAATTCCTATGGGTTTTCAAGATAAATCGCTTTGCCAGCACCTGCATATTTGAGAACAGGGGCAAACTGTAGGAGCTCTCTGGCTCACTGGATAACCCCACTGTTACAGCCCTTTGAAATTTTGCACAATCACGAAACAACATCTTTCAACTTTTGCCATGGTAACATGCCTGTTGTTTTCCTTTGTTGACAGTGGAAGGCCTGAAAGTAGTGGAGATTGAGAAATGCAAGAGCGACATTAAAAAGATGAGGGAGGAGATGGCAGCAAGAAGCAGCAGGTAAGTTCTACTTTGGACCTAACCAAAGAAATAAGCATCAGGTTTTAAAACCTAACTCAACATTTCTGCAGAGCTGAGTTACCTTCTGGGCTTAGAAGTAAAGGAGCAGTGAAACCAATAACCATTAAGTACAGTGGCTTTAATTTAACATTTGAAGATCTGAAGCCATTCATAATTTAAAACAGCTTGGGCCATGAGAATAGAGAAAAAGGTTTTGCAACAGAGCCCATGCAGAATGGGAATTCTTCATCCAGATTTACTGGGGGAGAGGGAATGGGAAAAGAACTTCTGCATAGTGCAGTGTTTGGTTGAGAACCAGCTAACACTTAAATCAGCTCCAATATATTCTGGGAAAATATCAAATAAATATGTAGCAGCTCTTATAATTATGATCTCATGCTATTATAAAACATCCATTTCAAATGCAACAAGAAATTGAGAATTTAGTTTCTAATTCAGGGGCTCACTGTGATTGTGAGGCTTGGTTTCTCTATAATTAAAACAACAGCAGAAAAAATTGCATTCTGTATGGTATGAGGTCTCGGCTGGAAAGTCTGTCCCCTGTGTCACTGAAATACCCCATTAGGAAAAACAAATCATCACTGGGAGATTATGAATACTTCTGGGAAGGTTGCTGAAAAGGCTGTACTGCATTGCTCAAAGTGTGAGTGAAAAGGATTTTTCTCAGCATATTTAAGTATGCTGTCTTAGCGGCCTCTCTCTTTTTCTTCAGTTGGGTTCAAATTCTCTGACCTTTAATCAAAGCTATTTCCCATTGGGGGCAATGGGAGATTTGTTAAAAGAATTAGGTTTTATAATCACTCGCTTTTATAAATTTTGCTATCCAGATACGTCAGGAGGCACAGCATTAATACATTAATATTAAGTCCAAGGCCAAATTCAGCTTTCATACTAGCACAAATGCAGGGTAACATTATTAACTCTCAGATCTGCTCCAGATTTATACCAGTAGGAAGGATTACAGTTTGCCCTGTAACTTACATCATTTCTTGTTCAGGTGTGTGAGGGTGTGTGAGGAAATCTCATTAGAAAAATCAGAGCTCAGATTGACAGCAATTGCAAACCCACATATGTTGATTAGTGCCCAAGCATATGTCTTTTCCTCACTGTTGTAGGGAGCTGGGAGAGCTGCATTTATGAGCGTAGTGACGCACAGGCAGATAAGGAATTCAAATCAAAAAGAGAAGTTATGGCAACTTTACATTTGCTCAGTTGCCGCCACACGCATCAGGAAGTAGGAGATTGTCCCAGCAGCAGCCATGACTCATTCCTGTCCCAGACTTTGTCACCTAACGATCTATATTTTCTAGTATAAACAGCAATTTGTTAACAAGAAAAACAGGAATGGAGAGTGCTACGTCTGCCGGTGCAGCCAGCTCCAGCTGAGGTGTAGTCTTTGCCAAGGGCTTGTAGTGGAATATTGACAGCTACCAAAATCCAGAGACCAGCATGGAGTTTGATGCTGGAAAGCTCTGGTAAAGCTAGTTGTGGTGCTCAGCAGCAGGTAATGCTGGGCACAGGCACCCAAGCAAGCTTTGTTTTGAGCTCCCACTGCACAGCTGTTTTCACTCGAAGCAGGATCTTAACTTGCTCTGCTTAGCATCACTTTGTGCTGTATCGATGTGACAGCTACTTGTCACAGCTCTTCTTGATTGCCTTGAGCTGGGCTTTCCTCCCCCAGCTGCACAAAAGCTCCTTCTCCTTGCACAAAATTCTGCCTATGATTATCTGTACCCTAAGGGCTTGGGTCTCAAAGCAGCAGCTAGGTGTGGCTAGGTTCAGTGTGTAAACAGGGGTGGCTACAAGTCACCTCTTTTTGCTGTAAGAGTGAGGAGAGGATGCTCCTTGATGGTTGGATATTATGAGGGACCCCACCTGGAGGTGCTGAGGAATCAGCTGTGGTTCCTTACTACCAAGTGACTATGGCTCTGCAGGAGCCATGCCACTAGGCTGTGATGACCCCAGCCAAGGAATGCTTCACGCCAGAGCGGCTGAACAAGATGTCTCCCACTGGTGTGAGATATGTGAATGCTTTGGGGGAAACAGAGGCATCCCAGGGCAAGTGAAGACATCATCTCTTGTGCAATGTCTTTTGCTAGATAGATAATGCGTTATCTTACAGGGCCTTACAGTTGCAATTAGAGATCACCACTAAATTTAATTAATGTACATAAGTATGCCTGAGTCCGTATATTCCTTCACTAATATGACAGTGTACACATCTGTATTCTTGTATCTTTACATACTCTTTACATATCTTTACATACTTGTTACCAAACGACAGAGTAAGGATGAACATCTAGGTTTATAAAAGCCATCACACACTTGTGCAACTCTCCTCTTCAGAAGAGCAAAGCAGAAAGCAGCCCCACTTGAATCCCCTCAAATTGCTTTTTTTTTCCCCCTAGTCTGCTTTTTGTGCTCACCACTGGCAGATGCTAATAATGTTATAGTGTCTTTGAAAACATGATCATTTGCAGAAACAGTTTTACATTTGTAAAGGTCTGATGCACCCTGGCTCTGGTGTGTTCCCCACTGTGGTAGGATGAAGGCTTTGATGTCTTACTGCTGCTGGAAATTAGAAGTAGTTGGCTGACCCTCAGCTAACCCTGGCAGCCAGCTCAAATTAGGGCAAGGAATGCCCCAATCTCACTATTTTTATCCTACTAATACCCCTCCACAGTGGAGTTTTGAGGAAACAGCTCTAGAAATGATTAAGAAAGCTTTTCACTGACAATCTCCTTAAACAGGGCAAGAAAAGGCAGCTGTTTGAAGCCAGCTGACCACCATGAACTGAAGGATGACATAACTTTTGCAAGGTTCAGGCAACACCATCAAAAATTATAGTAGACATCCATGTTAAGAAAATAAAGGACACCTGGACCAATTCCCAACAGAGAAGAGAAACACTAAGAGATTCAATTCAGAATATATGAAATAGTTTTAAAAGGGACAAATAAAGTTAATGGAATACTTTGGTTGGATTCTTTTGGGGTGTTTCTTTTGCTTTCATTTGGCAAGAGGCTTGAAAAATGAGAAAGGATAATCCAAATGTTAGGGCTACAGGGATAAATGCAAAATGCAAGCATATCAACCTCACATGAAAGTTATTAAAGTCCATGTGACCTGGAAAACATGTGATAAAGTATCATGATTGCTATGGGTGATAACACAGAGCTCTTAGTTTTATTGTGCTCCTCATGGCTGTAAGGCAAGAAACTGCTCTGGCACTGCAACGCATCAGCCTAGATGTTTTGCAAAGGCTGTAAGGCTGGTGTGCACCTCCCACCATCATGGTCCTCTGCTCATACAGGATAGTCTCAGGTTGGCTCTGGTACATACAGGATAAGGAAGAGTAGATAACTGGCGGTGAGTGCTGGTGTTAATAACCAGGCATGTGTTAATTACCTGTAATTGCTGATGAACCTGCACCTCACTGCTATGTTCTGCCTGAAGGGCTTCAGGCAAGATGGTCATGTCATTAAAATGGGTGGTCTTACCCGTGTTTTTATGAGGCCTGGAGCTGGTCTGCAGTGAGCTGTGGGCTCAGTAGGTGCCTACGCTATTAAATAAGCACAGGTGTGCCAGTGTCCATACACAGCATGGCCCCTGTCAGGGCTCTGCTGTCCTTGGACAGCTATGCCTGCCACAGACAGCAAGCTTCTCACTGGAAGGAAAGATACTCCGTTTAAATAGAAGCGGTCTCCATGGATACGTGCCTGAAGACACATACATGGTCCTCACTCCTTGCTTGAATTCAAATAGGTGGAGAAGGAGCATCGGTGGTGTTGCACAAGGGGAGAAAATCCTAAAGAGTATCACAACTTTAAAGCATTTGAACACCACCACATTAGAAAGGAGAGGTTGAGGAATGGGGTAATCCTCCTACCGAGTACTTCCAGTATTTTTCAAGGCACTGTGGTTCTGTCCCCACAATGTTAAGAGCTGAATATTTCATTTCAGGACTAACTGTCCCTGCAAGTACAGCTTTTTGGATGAAAACAAGAGGCCAACTCCCCGTCGGGATGTACCATCATATCCAAAGGTACCACACAATGCTTGCTTTTTCAGAATCCTACCACACATTTGCCATCCTGAAAAGACCTGGTTTACAATAAGAGACTCCTTAGCCACCTACTTCATAGTTATTCTAAATCCAGGGCCTGATCCAAAATCCCCGGAAGCTGCTGTTGCCTGTGGCAGCTTAAAGTTGGATTCTCTGTAGTCTTTAAAGCTTGAAAGTTCATTAGTGTTGGAAATGTTAATGAGCATTTTGCATACATCAACATTTAATGCTCTTTTGTTTAGTTAATATTTGTTTATTCGCTACGCTCATAGTAAAAAATCAAAAATAGCCTAAAATGTATTCTAGAAAATAGTGCTGCTGCCTGTTTTCTCCTAATGGATTATTTTTTAATTTAAAAAGTAATTTATGGGGATGCTTCACCTAGGGAAACAGAGAAAATGCGACACTGGATTCTCTCCAGAATGATTCATTGTTCCTTTGAAAATGAATTACTGTATTTGCTAGAGAAAACAGTAATGCTTGAAGAAAAATGTCTACTGGGCAAGTACAAGTACAAATCCACAGTGATGAATGAGGCTGAAACCATGGAGCACACAGGATCTTTGGTCCTAGCACCAGCAGTCTTTGACCCCAAGAATTATTCAAAGCTACCAGGTTATGTCTGCACAATGCCCATCTCACACCTTGACAATGCACTAGCTCACACACGTGCAAATCATAGTTAATATGTGCATTTGCCTGCACACATTAAAGCTGGCTGAGCTGCTCTCAAGTTCACATGATTTAGGTGTACGATATGGACATGCATCTTTGTGTATTTGTCTTAGGGCCTTACAACAAATTAGATGTTCTGCTGTTTATTCTGCTCTGCCTAGCGAAAGTGACCTATAGGTCTCTGAAGCAGACATCGTGAGGCTTACATTTCTTTTAACTGACTTTTGTCCAAGAGGCTTGTGCTCCTGACACTAACATGTTTTCACAAAACATCAGTTCTAAAAACTATTTTTTCCCTTCGTAAGTCAGATCAACCTTTTATCAGAGAATCATAGAATTGTAGGGGTTGGAAGGGACCTCCGGAGAACATCGAGTCCACCCCCATAGATCTACTGCTATGATATTAGGATCTTGAATTAACAAGTGCAACAAGGAGTTGTCCTAACTGAGTAAACCGGTAGCCTGTGTTGTCCCTAGACCGAAGCTCATAGGAGTTTTGTGTTAGAAATTTGAGTTCTGTTTGACAGATTTGAAAATTTGTTATCAGTTGTCAAATGCTGGATTTGTCCAGTGTCAGTGAGGCTAGGAACTGATGAGTCTACTGAAAGAAGTTGTTATCACAACACTGTTATCACGTAACAAATCTGTAAAGCTAATTCACAGATTTCTTGAAGAACATGATATTAAATATACATTATACAGGCAAATGCAAAAATCATTGCCTTCTGAAGAAGGAAAATTGATCTTCAGTATTATTCTTATTTGGATCAAGTATCAACAAATTGGTGGCTCAGAAAAACTAATTCCCTTGTTCAGTATAGTAAACCCAAACTAATTAGTGACGGCGATATTAAATGAGACAATTAAAGATACAAGGTTTTTGTGTCCCAGAAAGGCTCTGATCAATATAGTCTCAAAAATCTAATTTCATAGAGTCCAGCTCTGCACTGGTCTTTTAACCCTCCACATTGCTTTTTAAAAATTTATTTATTTTCTGTACAAATCATAGCTGGCCAATGAGCTTGATTTTGTTTTAAGCCTCTGAACTTAAAGGTAAAAAATCACTTGAATCTTTCAGGCTGACAACCAATTTTAAAATGTGAGCGTCCTTGAAAAGCGACTCAAAATGAGAGTGTAAATCATCTGAAAGTAAATATATCATGCCCACTAGCTAGTTTAACACTAGAAGCACAGGCATTTCACACCACCCAGCCATGACTAGTTGCACTGAATATTGCTGATGCTCTGCAGGTGGCAGAACCAGTGCAGTCAGGAATGGGTCTGTGCCCCTGACATCCCCTTGCTGGATCTACCTGCAGCCTCGTCCGTGACACCTCTGCTCTCATCCCTTTCCTCCCAAATCCTCTACCTCTTTGTTCTGTAAGGTACTCCACTGATCAGTGGCCTGCCAGCTGGTGCCATGGTGGCAGGCAGCGAGCTGTCTGCAGCCTTGCTGCGTGCCAGGCATGGCCATCCTGGCATGACCACAAGCAGCCAGTGGGGAGGGAGAGAAGGATTGGGCAGGCAGAGAGAGAGATCAGTTGCTCTGTGTTTGAGAAATAAAGCTGAACCCTACATGAATGGGACCCCAGGAGTTCCAGAAACATAGTGATGGCAGGTCCCATTCTGGGCAGGAGACACTCACACTGGCTGCTGTTTTGTCTGCAGTACATGCTGTCCCAGGAGACCATAGAAGCGCTTCGGAAACCAACCTTCGATGTCTGGCTGTGGGAGCCCAATGAGGTAAGAATGTCATGTTTAGATGGTTTAGCAGTCTTTCTGAGAGACAACAAGGCTAGAAGAGCCCCTTGGGATGGTCTGCAGGGTTTTTTCCCTTTTCTGCCCCTTAATCTCTCTATTTTTTTTTTATTCTCATGTCACACCAGAGTACTGTACTTTTTTCCCTACAGATGCCAGATGGATTATGCTGATTATCATAACCTGATCTCTTTTGTTTTTTAAGTCTTCCTAGTAATGTCCCACAATAACCAGTGCATTATCATTACTGCCACATGAGTGGCCATTTTATCTGAACAAATCAATCCCTAGCAATGCATATGCTTAAGCACATCATCAATAACTCTGCTCAAATCAATGGAGCTGCGTGCTGCCGTGTGAAGCCAGACAGAGGTGCATGGATTGATTCATACCCTTTTAGATGAGGGCTTTTCTGTGATGCTTTCTGAAGGGGTTGCAAAGATGCATGCACAACCTATCAGTATTTTCTTATGGCTTCATTTTCTCAGTTTTCTTATTGCTATGAGTATTATTTGTTGTTCATGGATTGTATTGCGGGAGGTTCTGGAAGGCTCATGTGTAAACCTCTGCAGAAACATGAAGGAGAAGGATGTTTCTGTAATGGCCAGCTCATAATATAATGTAAAACTAGATGCAGCGAATAGGAGAAAATCTCACCTAGGAAAAATGTAATGGAGGTCAGGACTAAATTAGGGTCTTAGTGTTGGGTTTTTCCCAACCTAAGGATTGGGTAGTTCTAGTAGCACCCGTAGCAGTAATCACCTTACCTTCTTAATCAGATGTTGTTCATGGAAGAGTTGTTTTGGCTCAGCACCTGTAGATCAACATGACCAGAAAAATACCCCATACCGCACCCACAGGAACAGCACATTCCCTTCGGGATATTTCATCTGTCTGGTAAAATAACAGAAGGGCTCTGGTGGCTTTAGGCACATCTCCCATTCACACAGTCTGGCAGAGCGTCCCTCATACAGTCCATGCCAAGCTGAGGCTGGTGCTCTGCAGTTACTGCTCCCCCTCCAGTCCCTTTTCCCTGTACCTTGGCCATAGTTGGGGGTGGCCATGGCTCACCCCCAACTTCTGAATGCCTGTCAGGTCTTTACAGCAAGAGAGAATTACGACCTTCCAGGTGGACCATAACACTGCTGGATCATTGTTGTCCTGAATATTAAGAAAGAATAGGGAGAGACAAAAACAATTATCCATGGATTCTTGTGTGCTGAGGCACAGTATTTTAGCACAGTAACTCGTTCAGAGTATTAGGAAACACTGTATGGTGGCATGAACAAGGTTAACAAGAGGGTGTGGAGATTAGACATGCCCTGCAAGGAGGAGTGCTGCTCAGAAATAAGATACTACACAAAATCTGGTGAGCTGAGCACCATATGGGTTTATCTCACCCTTTTTGCTCTGTTTTATGTTTACAGAGAGTATTTCAATTCTGTCAATGCTTGTTTAGCAATGAGCATTTGCCACTGTGCTCAGCGTGGAGCACGCAGGTCATAAATCAGTCTTCTGTAAGCAAATTAATAACTGTGCTCTGCAGCATCTCAGTGAGCAGACCTATGCAGCAAGCTTGTGTTCTTTTACTCAAATGCCCGTTCACTTTCAAGCCTCAGAAGAGTCCAATTGCTGTTGACCAAGAAAGCTAAAAATGAGAACTGAGATTCTCATGTGTTCATGGGCAGGGGCTTTGGGACTCAGAGTCATCCTGCCACTCGCCCAAAACTCTCTTGGAAACAGCTGGATGAAGATAAGTATTGCTGAGAGTAATTCAGCCCTTCTTGACCAAGTCTATTGTCTTGGAAAGTCTTTTCTGAAACTATTGTAAAACATATTCTGCCTCAGGGACTAGGAACAAGACAAGGTGGTCTACAGCAAAATGCTGGCCATGTGATCTTAGCACAGTTCAGCTCATGACATTGTCCCTCAAGTCTTGCAGGAAAGTTTCTCTTTCTTCCTGTTCAGTTGACTGAAAACCATCCCCCTTGTTATTGCATGAATGATGTATATTCCCTGGATAAATATGAAATTTCATTAGATGAAATCATATTTCTGGAGAGTTTATAAGAGCCTAAATAACAGAAACCTAATTAAAAATGTTTCCAAGGCCATGTTTGTGACATTTACACTCATCATGTTAAAAACTCCTGGATCAGTCTCCAGTCTAAGAACTGTATCTGCTGATGTAATGGCTACATTTCATACCCTGCAGATTTTGCCTTCGGAAATGGGAATTCAGATGCATAAACTCCTGAACTCCTGGAAGTCTGTTCATTTCTGAGTGGTGGCAGCTGTTAAGTGCCCAGACACATCAGATTATCAATATCTTATCTTTCTTTTGCAGTATCATCAGACCCAGAAGATTAACTGGGAGTGGTAGTGCTAATTTATCTGCATCCCCCTTCCTACTGCAGAGCAGATGTTGTCTCAAAACAGGAGCCTGCCTTTGCACTTTGGCATAGTTGTTGTTTACGGGAGCGGATGATCACAAACCCGCTGCCATTTGGTAGTGTTATAATGTGAGGACTTTGGTTAAACATGAAATCTGAATCAAGATAGTGGATTTAGAATGCACAAAAAGTCATAAAGAGAGAAGATATTGACACACATCTAGAATAAATACCTTAAGGATCTCCTATTTTCTGCTCTGACTTTCTATACAGCTAGGGCTGTACAGACAGGGCCTCTGGAACGAGTGGAAAAGCTCCCACCGATTTCATTGAACATTAGAACATATTCCAGCTGAATTAGAAAGATGGTGATACTTTTTTGTGAGAAGGAATTGCTACAACATGAATCACAATTAGTAAAGAGCGCTGGTGTGATTCAAAGCCTGAACAAAACCTGTGAAGTCAACAGCAATCTGTCTACTTCAAAAAGCTTTCAGAACCTCTCTGTCTCCCCTCTTGCACTGTCTTTAATAATGCAATCTTTGAACATCTGTCTTTCATCTTAACGAGAGGGCTCTGCAATTATTTGATGCTTGCCAGAAAGAAATTCACTCCGCAATGTATCATAAAGGAAAGTGATATTTACCAAGCAAATAACCTATCTCTTTCTTGCTGCAGATGCTGAGTTGTTTGGAACACATGTACCATGATCTTGGGTTGGTAAAAGATTTCAACATCAATCCTATCACATTAAAGAGGTGGTTGGTAAGTATTTAAAATTCCCGGTATTTGTAATTTTTTTAATTCAAAAATCAATATAGAAAACATTTAGTCATGGAATTAACTTGATTGACATGAGTAACCTGAAATTGGCTCACTGAAAGCAGTCAGTCTATGCAAACTCTTAAAATCTAAGTTCTTCAGCAAATATGTGCATTCTTATGGTAACAGGTGACATTTTCTTAACTGTTTTACATTTGTTTGCTGAAAGCAGTTAATTTCTGGTGAATGCTCTTGGTGCCTACTGTCAATGGAGACAAGATGTGTGTCTTCAGATATGGCCAAAAAAAGTCAGTATGTGCAATAATCATTAGATGTCCTAAATCAGGGGAGTAAAAGACCAGGGCAGGAAGGAAAAGCAATTGCTGTGAAGTTAAAAAACTTTCTTTTTGAGAATGTTGCAGAAATGCAAGACATAAAAGACAAGATCATAGCAAAACTAAGATGTCTAAAGAAGAAACACTGGAGTATTTAAAAATCAGTGAGTTATCAAGTCCAAGGGAAAGCATAAGAAAGAATTTGCTAAAAAATCTGAAGAATATATTGGTTTCCTCAGAAAACCCCATCCTGTTCCTAAAGGATCATAGAAAAGTAAATATTTTACCCATTGCTTAAAATGCCCTGAAGAATTATGGTTAGTATAACTTACATCTCTACCTGACTAGCTGATTGAAACAATAATTAAAAACATGATACTGTGAATTTCACTATACAGATGTTTCATAGGATTCCTGTACAAAGAATTGTATTTCACTAATCACTTCTAATTACCTGAAGAGTATGGACAGAATAGACAGAACTGTTTGACATGACTGATGTAGATTCGCAGAAAGGCCTGAACAAATTCCACACATTCAGAAGGTGGCTAGAGAACACAAAGGCAAACACTGGATTCATCATATCACAAAGTACAGCAAGAGCAAAAAGCACCTGGACACCAGCATACACAGGGCAGTGACAGTCACTGCTTGGTGTACTGCGGCCGACTGAAGCTAACAAGGCATTAGGCTCATCAGAGGCTGGAGTAAGGGATTAAATAACAGGTTGATGTTACCATGTCTCCTTGGAAGGCATAAGGCTTACCTAGAAATTATGCCTATGACTGGATAAGTCCTTTTAGCAAAATGGTATGACTATATAAAAGGAGAGATATAATAAATCATTGAGACCTAGGAAATCTCTCCATGAAAAGCTCAGTATTGTTGACCTTAGAAAGCAGCTGAACAGACGAGGTGGGATGAAACCAAATACAGTCAAGGCTAGCACAGACTAGGTAAACCAGAAAATTTCCTCCTCCTGTCTTGCAGCCTGAAAACATGGCAAAACACGGTGGTACGTTAACACACATCAACATGACACCCACACACATTTCTGCAGACAGATTCCTGTTAGCCTGTATTTCCAAGTAATTTGTTACCACTAGCATTTAAGACAGCCTTGTTGTGAACAAAGGGAGTCTATTATGTATTTTCTACAAAACCAAGACAGGGTAAGAGCTCCTTTCACAAACACTAGCTTCACAGAATGAAAGATGATTAAAAAAAGCCCCAAGGACTCTGCTATTTCCCCTTGCACAGTATGAGCACCAGTTTGAACTTCAGTGGGTGAGAAAAAGCCACCTCATGCAGATGCTTGCTCTCATGCTCCCAGTTCTACTGGCAATAGAATTGTTCCTGAAAGGATTGGAAAGGATGACTAATACAACCCAATCACTCCAGCCCTTCAGTGCTCTGAGTCAGGAGTCCCCTGGGATGCTCTGGGCTCCACTGCCAGATGTACACATTACATCTGTGAAGGGCTGTCCAGTGCCTGGGCACGACCATGGTTGTCCACGTGGAGGCTGTGAGATACTGTGAGCCTGACTGTCAACCACACTGTGCCATTAGTTATTAAAATTAAAATAATGTAATATATTTTTAACGCCCTTGCTGAAAAATAATCTGAACAGTTTTTGCAATGAAGTCCCCGGATACTAAGAATTGAAAACCCACAGTTCTTTTGACCTCATCCAGAGCATTAAGGCTTCCTAGAAGTCAGGTCCCAGGTTGAAGTCTTTGATCCTGACGGGTCCTGACTCAAAGTAAATTCACTATTTAGCTGGAGAGAGGGACACAAATTCCTTCCATGTCATTAATTCAGGCTCAGTAATTGACACATGTACATGAGGGCTCTCTAGGGTGCAGGTGATGGAGGATTCAGCAGAAGGGGTCCAGCAGTGCTGCTGGAGCTTGGATGTTCTATGCAGGACAGGATACAAAAGGTTGTCCACTGCACTGGAAGAATGACTGTGGTATGTATTAACCCCGCTGGGCCAGCTTCACTCAGCTGTCAGGACACATGGAAAGATGAGCTTTACCTTGCATTTGAAATGACAGCACATAGCCAGGAGCTGTAGAAAGTTAAAATACATAAACCTCAGCCCCATGTGCCTGTATGGCTAAATGCCCGTGCTGCCTAGCGCAGGAAATCCACAGAGGTATGCTGGTGCATGTGCATTTGCATCTTTGCTTTGCCAAGCAACACATCCCAAAGCGCCACCTCCGAGCATTTGCGAATGAAATAACAACTACATTTTTGGCCTTGAAGATTCCAAAGCTGCCATTTGCCTTCAGCAAGAAGAGGGGGACGGGGATGTACTTTGAGTTCTTAACACACCCCAAAGTCACTGTTTAACCATTGTGTGGTTTGAAATACAAAATCAGAATGGGAGCACAGAGTCCTATCTCAAGATTGAAACACACTTGCAGCTGTGCTGGGGTATTTACCCATTGGTAGCTGGTATGAAAGAGGAGTTGCTATGAGCTTTACCTGCTGACAAATTCTTGAAGGCAGCAATCTCTCACCCTCCTTCAGGAAGGCAGGGATTGTCAGAGCAGCCTTGTGGTGTCACTCTGTCCTAGCAGAAAATAATACTGGGCTCCACAGGACTTCTGTAGGGAGATGCAGTGCTCCCTGGAAGGCCAACAAGTGTATATATTCATGTTTTTATAAAGAAAAAGCTGTTCTGTCTCTGACTGCTTCATTCCCTCTCTCTGCAGCTGTGCATTCATGACAATTACAGAAACAACCCCTTTCATAATTTCCGGCACTGCTTCTGTGTGACCCAGATGATGTACAGCATGATCTCACTGTGCAGCCTCCAGGTATGCCCCCCACTTCAGTAGTATCACTTCATTTACATCATGGGACCCATTTGTCTACTGAGCAGTATGACACCTGTGACACCTTTCTTGCAAACCAGGCCACCAGATTGCTTGCAAATTATGAGCTTTGCAGCAGCTGCACTTGTTCAGTCCCTGGGGAGAGGAGAGGTGGTGTGTTTCCACCTCTGGCTGCCTGTTCAGCCATCCCATCCCAGACCCCAAGCACCTACACAGCTTTCTGAGGCTGCTGGGAAGCTACCTTCACCTCCTGGATATCTCCAGTTTGTACAGTGAAGATCTGTTGACACTCTGACTGCATGAAACCTCTATGACTCAGATCCAGAAGCCTACTGAATAGTCTGTGGATATGGTCTGTGACACAAAAGGCCTTAAAAGAATTTTTCTCCAAATGTGTGTTGGCATCCAGCTGAGCTACAGCAAATAATGCCTTGCATGTGCTGCATGCAAGATTCACATTAGACCTGTACTTTGTCCAAAACTATAGGCATCATTTATTTTCACTGACTGGATAACCCGTGTTTATATATTCATATATATATAATATAGAGAGAGATATATTCATTTCTGTACAAATCAATTCAGTTAAAAACTCCCTTTCTTCTCCATAATTAAGCATCTCATTTACTATCCTGTCTGTTTCCTTGCCAAAAAAAGTATGAAGAAAAACTTGCTTTAATTGAAGTTCATCCTATTCAGAAGCTGTGGGAACACAACACTTAATTTTTCTCACTCTTTTCATAACTTTAGTTAATTCAGAATGCAATGGCAACTAAGCTGTCTTCCAGACCTCCCTTATCTAATCAGGATGCTCAAATGACTTGTAAGAGACTGTACTAATATCACCATGCTTTTATATAATTTCTGCTGTAATAGCAAGTTTCAAGCAAATTGCCTCCTCTGAGCTGCTGCTATTTAATGCAACAAAGGCAAATCTGACTCATTTTTACTGGAAGGGAAAGCAGAATTCTTTTTCTTGACTGAAGTAAATTGATACATGGAAAAATGTTTCATTTTACTCTGATTTGCATTTCCCCAAAAAGTAAATGTGGTATTTTTTCACTTCTTTTCATTTATGGGAATAGGGGAGGTATTACTCGTAATACTACATTAATGTTCTGTATTTTACAGGAGAAATTCTCCCAAATTGACATCTTGATTCTCATGACTGCAGCAGTATGCCATGACTTGGACCATCCAGGCTATAACAATACGTAAGTCTGCCCCTTTCTTTCTCTTCCCTTTAAATGTATTTGGACGGTAAGGGCAGCTGGCAGTATTGGTAGGTCAGGTTTTCCTGCTCACAGCTCGGGCTGGCCACAACCTTTCCCCAAGGCCCTGCTGTTCACTCACACGCAGGCCAAGGCAGAGTTTCATGCAGAAAACTCAGGTCTGGGTTGGTGTTGCCAGCTGTCTTTGGCTCTATAAGGAAAGTGCTTTTTCAGATTTCTATTCCAACACTTTCTCTCACTCCTGAGAAAACAAGGTAAGATGTTTTACAGATGAGAGAGAGGGCATAAATTATTAAGCTCCATTGACTGAAATGGAATCATTAAACTAAAATGCAAAGGGTGATTTAACTTGTACATTATTTTGTAATTATAAATCATGAAGTTCATATTATTCTACTTATTATGTGAGGAAACTAGAATTGTTGACCCATGGGACACTCTTGTATGCAACTATGTGTCTGTGAAAAAGAGAGAGAGAGAATCTAATTTATTTGTAGTCATTCATTAAATAAGGGCAGGATCCAATTCTGACTGGGATCATTGAGAATCTCTGCATTGACATTAGTGGGGATTGAATGAAGCCCAGACAGTTCCTTCTGTATTTGTTCTATGTCATTTTAAGCTACAGAGGCTTGGCAAAATTAAAAAAAAACAAAACCAAAACCAACCAAATAAACCCCCAAACAACAGACTACAAGGGAATAGTGCCTGAGAAGATATTAAAATAATATCTTCTCAAAAAAACTGATTTAGTATTAACAATAGAAAACAAGCTGCAGTTAATTGAATAAGTGTCGAAAAGAATGTAAATAAAAGTGAGCAGCTGGTGTGTGTCTGCAGGAGTTCTCACTGTTTTTCTTCACAACAGCTATCAGATAAATGCACGAACCGAGCTTGCAGTACGCTACAATGACATCTCCCCACTGGAGAACCACCACTGTGCTGTGGCTTTCCAGATCATTTCCCAGCCAGAATACAACATTTTCTCCAATGTCAACCAGGACCAATTCAAACAGATAAGACAGGTATGAATGCTGTTCCCATCTGTGTCATACAAACTGCTCCTGAAGATGTAAGCACGCACAGAGCTCCCTGCTGTACAATGCAAGTGAATCATTCTCCCTAGAGGGTACAACTCAAAAAGCCCCTCACACTGAAAGAATCCAAGAGGGATTCTTGGAAAATTTCCACTACAGCACTCCCTGGAATGTCCTGCTGAGAAATAATGAGTACATCCTGACTACTAAAGCCTATGACGTTTTAGGGGTTGATTATTTATATTATTGAAGGATCCAATTAGCTCTGACTGGGAAAGGATTAAGCTCTCATGGCAGAAGTTAATGTTCTGAGAGAACATTGTATTAGTTTTAAGAGGGGCTTAGAAATGGGAAGATTTACAACAGCAGAGCACTTACACTGTTGGATGAAGCTCTGGTGGAGTGGGAGATCTGAGAGTTCTCTCTGAACAGTGAACAATGCTACGATTCCCACTAGGGCACTAAGGAACAAAATTTGGTCTTAGCTTCCACATTACACCTTCCTTACACAGCCAATGAAAAAACAGACCAGTATGAGGGCTCAGATACCAGTCTGGTCAGAGTTACTGATTCTGACAATGCATGGTCCCAAAATGGATAGATCTATATGAAAACCACAGCTTAAACTACGTGTTTTCCTCTGATGAACTCCACCTAGCAGGAGGATATAAGATCTAACACACTGGCTGCACATGGCTATTTCAAAGCCATTCTGCCATGGCTATTTCTGAGGAGGATGAGCCCAGAGGACATCCACATCTACTGATCTCTGTCTCTTTGTCAAGCCACTAAAAGTCAGCAGTAAAATCTACAGAGCTTTCCAAGAGGCCAGAAGTAGATCTTGGCAAACAAGAGTGTGGTTTTTAACATCCTGTTGTACAGTTTGTTTTTCCACAATTAGTCAATCAGAAAGGAAAAATCTCAGTGCCTCTGGAATATTACACCAGTGTTACAGATTGATCCAACCATGATCTTTATACTGTGAACTCTTTATAAACCACTTCCAGTTTGCTTGGGAAGAAGTCAGAAACTTCCCCTTTCAGTGTGAACAGTTCAATGCATCTGAAGGGTTTTTTGCATTAGAAAGACCATACTTGGCTCTGCAATAGTAGACTTTCTAAAGAATGTCAATATGTGAACATGTTTTCCTTGCTAGGGGATAATTACGTTAATCCTGGCTACAGACATGGCGAGACATGCAGAAATACTGGACTCTTTCAAGGAAAAAATGGAAAATTTTGATTACACAAATGAAGAACACATGACCTGTGTAAGGAGGTTTTATATACTATTATTTTTCTCTTCATAGTGTGAGATCCTGTAGATTAACGTTAATTTGTTTAAAAAAAGATTCAATATACATTCTCAAAAATTAATCCTTCTTACATTCTCTACTCCCATCAAAAAGAATTAAATTTTGGAAGAGCTCTATATAAAATAAATTACTACAGCTTTATAAATCCTGGAGTCCCATCAAGGACAAAAAATATTTACTCTGTCAGGATCCAAATTCTTATTATCCATTCCTTTGGGGCAAAAATATCCACAAGAGTACAAACTCTAGCCTCCTCTACTTCTTAATGCAATCTTCTTTGGTGTCCAGGGAGGCCTCTCCCTGGTTGCCTCTGAGTGCTCCACAAACAGCTTCATGGTCATATGTAGCTGAATCTCTCCATGCAGCTGATAAGAGCACATCCCACTGTGACACATCACAGTGATGTAGACAGGGAAAATGAGGCAGAGAGGGGTAAGTGATTTACACTGAGTAACTGAAAGAGTCAAAAAGAATCCAGATCATTTCGGACCTTTGATTTAACTCTGAAACTGTCCTTTCTGTTTCAAAATGTTGCCCGCCATTGTATTGTAAAGACACAGGTTCTGGATAGGGGAAAAAGGGCTGGCAATAGAGCTGAGGTATTAAAATATAATTCTCTTTCAGCTCAAGATGGTACTGATTAAATGCTGTGATATCTCCAATGAAGTCCGCCCAATGGAAGTAGCAGAGCCCTGGGTAGACTGCTTACTAGAAGAATATTTTATGCAGGTAAGAATGGGGGAGAGATACAATTGCACAAATTGATGCTCTTCCTGAATCCCACCTCAGCTACAGGTGCTCTGCTCTCTGACATCCCAGTCTAGCTCTAGGATGGAAAGGCTTCTTTTACAGAAAGCAGGAGAAGGATGCCACCAAGAAAAGCTGTTCAGAAAGCAAGTGAATGCATTTGACTGTAATTTTCAGATGAAAGACAACAGTGACCTAGAAAACCTGATGCTAGCAGACTGAAGCTTATTGCAACTGCCTTGCAAGTTCATTTGACATATAAATGATTTTTGAGCTAAAAGGGCAAGAGCAGTGGCAAGAGGATGTTATCAACTAAATGGTATCAAGTATCAATGGTATCAATGGTATCAAGTATCACACAGGAACTAGTTTATGTAATTTTCACTGTGTGTGAACATTTGCCTAAAGAGAAAGCAGATGATTTGCTGAAGTGTGCAAAGTCAGACTTTAAGCTCCCCAGACCACTGTTCCTCACTAGATTCCCATCTTAACACAGTTTCTGATTGCTTGAAAAAGGATCCCTGGAGTAGTCCTCAGATGCCTCCAGCACACAGGCTCCTGAGCAGTGTCTATGTGCTGGAGCAGTGGAACCTCAAGAGACACACAGCTGCAGGGCTCTGAGGAGATTGTGTGTTTTGTCTGTATCTTGATAGGGCACATACTGAGGAAGGCTGCTTGCAAGAGACAGACACCTCAAATGATGTATCAGAAACACTCCTTGCTCATCTGCAGCTTTTTACTCAAAATTACGGTATCTATGTGCCTCACTCTTTTGGCTACCCAGCAAAAGACCAAATAACTGAGAGAGAAATTCTGCCACGGGATGTCTTTTCTGCATGTACAGTCTGTGACCTCCTTATATGTGAATTCACATAGAAACAGTGAGTTATATGGTTACATAGGTAGCTTGGTAAACTCACTGCAGTCAATGGAACTGTTCTCAATTGACCCAACTTGCCAGAACTAGTTCTAATTATGAGTGAAGAGGGATATGTAATTTCTGGTTGAATACCTGGAAATAATCACTCTCTGGAGAATGACGAGGAAATCAAAGACCTATTCCTTCTCTTCCAGAGTGGCAAAAGCCATTAATACCTTTCTGAATGCTCAGAAAAGTTTTGCCTCACAAGTCCCCTGGATTTGCAAAGGGACCCAGGTGGCCTCATTGTCCTGTAAGCCTGGAGGTGAACATTTTCATGCCAGTACTGTGCAGATGTAACTGAACAGAGTTCTTTTTACTCAGGTGCTTGCTCTCAACAAAGTAGGATGCATTGGCCCAAGGAAAGCATACTACTACTCTGTGCTATCTTCAGACACCACTGAGATAGGTATCTGAAGGCTACTGCTCTTTAGCTAGTGATCTTCTTGCTACATTGCACAGGCTTCTAGCCAAAATTAATATTTGTTGACTTTGTATTTGTTACAGAGCGACCGAGAAAAATCTGAGGGGCTTCCAGTGGCACCATTCATGGACCGTGATAAAGTGACCAAGCCAACAGCACAGATCGGCTTCCTGAAGTTCGTTCTCATCCCCATGTTCGAAACAGTAACAAAGGTAAGTCACCAAAAGCCAGAAGCAGAAACAGGGGTGTGCAGCACTCCACTGTTTGCTCCAACAGGTGTTTAGTTAGCCAGGGAAATGGCGATGTAAAGTTCACACCCTGCATTTCGCCCTGTTTCTAGCATGCACAAGTTAATGAATACAAAAGGAAATGTTGATGTTTGTTCTCTTGTTTTCACTTAGCTATTCCCAGAAGTGGAGGAGGTGATGCTCCAGCCTCTTTGGGAATCCAGGGACCGCTATGAGGAATTAAAACAGATAGATGATGCTATGAAAGAGGTACGCTCTAAATCTCTCTTTGATAAAGGCAAATATTATGATTGAATAAGTCAAACATTATTATTCAACAGCAGGTTAATTCCAAAGCAGTAAGAATGCTTATGGCATAATCATTATCATGAGAAACACACTCATACCTGGCTGGAGAGAGGAGTGTACCACAAGCAGTCATTATATACAAGAGCATGTCCTTGCAGAGTCCACCAGGCACCACACAAGTACAGCTGTGGAAAGGGAGCTGCTTGCAAGAGAAGGACCTGGAGACAAAACCCGAAGATAACCACCTGAGGGGAGTGTGTTAGCAAACACTTCTTCCTAGAGGGAGCTACCCTCTCCTGCAAAGGAGGGTAGCCTGGGCTAGTTTGCAGCAAAATGTCCTTGGGTTGGGCAGGTCAAGGTACTGTACTATCAATGCATAAGTTTATTTTCTGGGAGAAACTTCCACCCATGTGTCTCTCATCAAGGATGTGCTTGAAAATTTATGAGAATTACTTGCTCATACACAGCACTCAGTAGGATTAAACACACAACCAAGCCCAGCCTAGAGTGGGGACCTCCGTTTACAGAGTGTCTCTCATTTTGTTGTGTAAGGTTTAGGGGATATAGGATGTCCATGTAGCCACGTTTGCTGCCTCTGGCCATGTGTTCATTGCCTGAGGCGCCTGGCAGGGCAGAGACCAAGGCCAGGCCCTTGGAGCAGGTGCCTTGTACCCGCAGTACAGCAGCTGGTGTACTGGCCCAGCTTCCACAGCGCCATGCAGACTGTAACACTGGGCCCGCACACCTTCCTTGCACGCCTGTTTGAGTGCTTCTTTTCCCTGCTCAGGCAGATGACAACACCAGCTCAAATGTCATCACAGTGTAAGAGTTTTCTAATATGAGTGAATTTATCATGTGGACAAGATACTATCAATCACTCTGTCATTAAAATAAATGGGGAAGTGCCCTGGAGCTCTAGTTGTTCTGATATTGTTCCCACTACAGTGGGAAATGAAGGTTCATTCACCTGATCATCCCTGGCTGGATGAGGAGAATAGTCTCTTTCTGGTGTAGCTCCCACCTCCTCCCAAGTGCTTTGGTGGAAAAGCCCTTCAGCAGCAAAAATACTAAGGCTGGTTAATCAAAAAGCACATGCTTCTGAGGGCATTAAGTTATAAAAGAGAAGAAAGACTTTTAGGCATTCTTCAGTTTAGAGAGGAGCATTTCTCAAAGGGAGGAAGAACTCAAATATGACTACCAGACTTTCTCAGTCCTATTCATCTTTCAAGTTGAGCTGAGATTTTACTTCTGGTTTACAGAAGCTGACAAACCAGAAATTTTAGAAAAAACTGACAGAGCTTTAATTGTGGTGTATTGGCACAAGAGGTCTTAGGTAAACAGGAGCTGCCTGAATTCAGAAAGATCCTGAAACAAGAGAAGTTAATTAATCCGAGACCCTATCATGGCAGATGATGAGAAAAGCTTGAGTGTTCTTTACTCAGGACATACATCAACAGATGTTTGGATGAAAAGGTGTCTGTAATGTACCAAGCTGATGCCTGTTATTTTCCAATAAATGTTGCACATGCCTTGTGCAGAGATGAGTATTCAACTGTGTGAGTCAAGGGTATTAATCCTGCTTTGCTCTTCATTTCAGTTGCAGAAAAAGAAAAGTGAAAGTTTGACCACCAGCAGTACCAAAAAGTGAGATGAAAAAGTCTTCGAGCAAAATGTAAGCCCTGAGAGTATTCTGCTTTTGAGAAGTGCTGTATTCGCCAAAAAGACATGGTGCCCACGTCAAAATCCAGCCGGGACCATGTACATGGAAAGGTGGCAGGAATGGAAGCCCTACCTGCCTGTCTGCCTGCCCGGGTGCCTTGTCTACAGCCTGCAGCCTGCTCACACAGGAACTGCCACCACTGGGCACCATGGGCTCCTTGTGCTTCAGCATGCCCACTGCAGCCCCCCAGAAGGGCTTCCCCTGCGGACATTGCACAGGTTGTAGCACAGCTCCAGCAGATTTGCCTTTTTTTGCCTTTTTGGTGACCACACTGACTGCAGTCCTTCTAGACAAAGTGGAGTCTGGCTAAGGGGCCTCTTCTGGAAAATAATCCACTGACATCCAGAAATGAAATAAAAAGTTGGTTTAGTCAAGATACTCTATACACGTGTACAGCAGTATGCTAATTACAGCATAGCTTAACAGATGCTTGCATTCTGACAGGGGTCTCGGCATATATTTTTGTCTGCCTAGTAGGCCCTAATGACACATTTCTCTGTATTATTCTCTGACTTTTATGGTGTTCACAGTACATTCAAGAAGCCCAGCATAGCAGATAAAATTTTATTTGTTTTCTACACTAGAAGAAATCTGAAGAAACTTTAGCGAGTTTGCAGGTTTGCTTTGTGGCCTGGTGGTACAGCTAGACATGATGGGATCCTTCAGCATGAGCAAAGAAGGGAGCACAAAGCTGAAAACACTGTGCAAGCAAACTTTCATCCTCATGGATGCAAAAGGCAACAAGAAAAACCTTCAAAGATGTACAGTTGTTTGTTTGTTTTTTACCTTTAAACTGATCTGCTAAATAATATATTCTTCTACAGAAACAGGTGTTGGAATTGTTTTCTTTTGCATATGCATTCACATAAGAACAGTGTCTGTTCCTAAAGAGAAATGCTTTCATAATGAAACAAGGTAAGGTGCTGTAAAGGACAGGGGAGGGATGTTTATTCTTAAAAGGATAAGCTTTAGCAACATTTTTTGTTGTATGCTTGCATTGTAAATATGGTACCAAAAGAGCTTCACCTCCACTGATGACTTTGTAAAGGTTGAGAGCCAAGCTCTGCCAGGAGTTACAGTTGTGCAAATGGACAGCAGGCAATGCTGCCATTGACTCCTCTGCCAAAGGGGAGGCTGGAAGAAATCTCCCTTCCTTGGGCCTATGAGAGGCGAGCCCCTGACATGTCGCTCACCTGATCCTGGTTTCTCCCAACAGGGAAAGGTTGCCCTCCCTGGGGGTTTCAGCAGACAGGACCAGTTCCTGTCCTGGCATGGCTGCTGAGACCAGTGCATGCTCCCTGGCTTGCTGGCCTCCTCACCATTGGCAGCCGTAGGCTTGCAGACAGAGGAGCATCGGGCATGTTGCTCCGCTCCTCCTTGGCTGAGTTCCTGAGGCTGCCCCATCAACTTTGGTAGGTGTGTCAGCAACAAGGGTTACACGAGTGCTGTGCCTTTGCATGTCCAAAGCCACATGCCTTGCCTTATCTTGTTTTTCAAGAAGAGATGAGCAGGTGGGGGACGATCATTCCTCCCGTGACTCAGGAAACACCTTAGGAAGCTCAGCCTCTCTGGCAGGTGTCTAGTACCAAGCTCACCACTAAACAAAAAACCCTGTCTTCTACTCTGGAAATTCAGATCTATTCTTCTGCTGTTTCTGCACATTAGTTCTGAGCTTAAGTCTGTTTCTCCCCCAGCACCATTTCCCATGTTTGGTCTCCCTTTTGCACAAAACTGTTACTTCAGCTACTCCTCAGTCTCTCAGGGAGATCAATATTACCTTCTACCCTGTTCCTGCTTGTGCATTTACAGAGACCCAGGACAGACCCACAGCTTGTACTCTCTGCTGGTGTTTCTTTCTGCCCAAGTTGCTTTCTCCTTTAAACAGCTTTTTAATGTGTGCGGTTTTGGGGTTTCTGCTGCAAACTGGAAAAGGGTCTGATCCCTGGATCTGAGCCATCCTGAGGGATCCCAAGAGAGATGGGAAGATCCAAACACAGGGTCAGCTCCAAGATACACAGACATCTTCATGAATGGATGAATTAAACTCTACTTTTGAATAACCTCAAACTTTTGATGCTTGAAAATTGAATCTGAATTACGTGGTTTGGGCCTTTTTTCTGTACTAAATCTTATAATCCGAAGTACATTGCGACCCAGATTGTTCTGCTGTGGAATTACTCACTTCTTTTTTACAAGTAAATCAAATTTCCCATCTCCATTCTAGCAGATTGCCATCAGAAATCAGCTCCCAAAGCAGACATGCTTGTGCAGGAGCTATAAACAATTGCTTAGCATATGCCAAGTCCTGCATTGAGCTAATTACATTAGATGAGAAAACCTGCTCTTTAGGAACTCAGCTGCACCCTCCTCCCACCAAAACTGTTTAAGAGTAAGATTCTGATAGGAAGTTTTGTTTCAGTTGAAAGGATTTCCTCTAACCATAAACCCTAATCCAACAAGTATGCTTAACTCCCACAAGCCTAGCCATGGACCCTGGTGTACAGTAGTAGCTAATTGCATAAGGCAGGCTCCTCAGCTTTCTCTAACTGAAGTGCATGGAAGTTTGAGAATTGATGTCCCTTAGTGTTTGGTTTGCCTCCATCACTTTAAAGAGTAACCTGAAAACCATTAGTGTAGAGACATGATCAGAAGACACTGGTGAAATCTCACTGACTTTACTGGAGCTGCATCAGAAACATTGAGAAGGGAATGCAGCCCTTTCTCAGGTCTGTTCTAGTGACCATCATGATGCTGTAACACACTGTGTAGATTATTGAAAGAACAGGCAACATCCAGGCTGCTATTCATAGCCAGCTGTAAACCAGACAACATGCAATCACAACAAGCTATTGGTATAAATGGGAATATCACAGCATTTTTTAATCTTATTTGCCTTTGTAATATTAGATTTCTAAGAGACAATCCTCCCAACATATGTTTAACCAAGGGGAATGCAAGGCATTCTCTCATAATTTTTGTTTCTTATACTTTTTCCATAATATTTGATGCTGTAATTCATATGCAAATTAACAGATTTGAGAATCCTGGCAATCAGCCCATTAAAATGTCACACATTTTCAGGGTGACATTTTAAAACTACAGTTAGCATGAAAATGAAGATTTTTGAGGCAGCCAGACAGATGTCTTAAGTGTTATTTAATCTTTTTTCTCCCTAAGACAATGAATAAGAGTGAATATTATATCTTAGTGTTGTTGCTTCAGCTTATGGCAGGTGCCTTACAAAGAACTTCCTATGATCTGTTTCACGTGTCTTTTCAGTATCATGACAATGCCACATGCATCCCAGCCTTACATTGCCACTCCTATACTTGTGATCAAAATTTACACCTATTCCATGCTGTTTAGCTTGGAAAACTAATGATGAGCCTTGGGATTTTACTTCTTATTTTTTAAAAACTGTGAGACCCCAGAGCCCATGCTCACTTCATTTTTCAGTATGGCTTTCATAATCGGATCAAACTAAGGCTACAGTATAACTGCATGCCTTGGGAAGGAAATAGCTTTTCAAAAATGTGAATACCCCCACAGCAGCCAATTTGCAAGGAAAATTTAGTGTGCGTTAAATACACAGGTTATGTAATGCCAAAGATGTATCTGTACATGGAAATTGTTAATCTCAGTGCTGCCTCTGAGCAGCAATAATAACAGCATCTGTTCCATATGGGAACAAAGCAGAGTGCTGGTGTGGAGTATGAGCCATAAGGAGAAGCAGTTTCAAGCAGTATTAAGTTTTCCTGTCTAAACAGTGAGCTTTTACTGCAAATTGCCCCTTCTCTCTGGAAATATCTGAAGAACAAGTCTTTGTACCTGGTTTGTGATATTAAGAGCATGCACACTTCTTTTTATTCTCCTGTCGTATTGTTCTTCTTTGTTGTGGAGGTTTCTTTGAGAAAGTAAACACAGTGGAGCAAATTGCCTAACCTGTTCATGCAAGATCTCCCCACATTTACCTCTTTCCACACTATTATCTCCTTGATTTCCCTTTGGCAAGGTGAGGTACAAAACACTGCAACATGCCCATTAGTGACAAGGAGCACTCAAGCCCCAGCCTGCAGGAAGAATGGATGTGAAAGGACAGCCTGATGTAGGGACATCCAGATGTCCCTCTGACAACCAATGTAAAAAAATATTCCAAGAGGTTGCTCTGGAATCAGGCACATCTCATCTCCAGGCTGTGGTCCAGAGGACACCAGGCATGTCCTGCCCTCCTGAACCACCCTTCTGTATGCAAAGCTGAGAGCTGTGCACCACCCTTGTGATGAAGGCTGTTCAGCACCAGCAAAGGGAAGTGATGACTTTCTCACATGTTTCAAACAGCTTGGATGATGCTTTTCTAGGCAATATGGCAGTGCAGTGGGCTCTCTCTCATTTCTCTCAGCTCTCCAGGGCAGTGCCTAGGCAAAGGTAAAGTTTGTGCTCTGGAAAACTGGTGCATTGTAGTTGTGGTCTGTGTGTGGGTGCTACGATAGTGTAAGAAACCTATAAATCTTAAGAATAAACCTAGATCCGCCACTGGCTTCAAATAACCTCTAGCGCAAGTCACCAAGACAGGACTGCCCTCTCCTTTCAGAAAGACCCACCTCTGTAAAGCAACTGGTGGTATTCAGGTGTAAAATGTTCCTTACTGCAAGAACCGACAGCTATCATGTCCAGAAAACATGACTTTATAGAAAATTCTGCCTAAAAACTTATTAGATGTCCTCATAAATGAAGAATCTGTAACCAATAAGTCAAACATCTCTTTCTTCATGATCATGTTGTAGCAGATCTGGCTCTTTGCTAGTGGGAGTTCATACCTCTCGTTATCTCACACACACAGAAAGCTTTCTGACTGTTTTGGCATGTAATCAGGAATTACAGGTGTACTCAGGCACATGCACACACACAAAATGGCTATCTGTAGACATTTCTGTAACATCACTCTTGGCTCTGTTGCAAGACAAACTTAGAACCAGAAGGGTTTGGAAAGTGTAAACCAGTCTTGTCACAGCCAACATTTGCTCTAATGTCTCTGAGGAAAAAAATTGTTTTCCAAACTGTGTGGAAGCACACTTACTGCCTGGCTGAGAGACCTGGCAGATCCTCTGTCCTAAAGGAAGCTGCAAGGTGACAGGGACTTGGAGTAGCTCTATTTCCTTCTAGATGAAAGAGCTTGTTCTCAGTCTGCTGATGATGCTCTATGCTTAGGACAGCTGGGATGCGCTCCAGGCTGCAAAATGCAACAAGAAAATCAACACAAAAACGTATAAATCCTCCTCAAATCTGTGTGCACAAACCACGCCTTCTAGCATGTTAACAGCTCCCCTGGTTAACTCCTGGAAGCCAGCTTGTCCCACAGCACTCATAGTACTGGAGAGCTGCCAGGCTTTGAAGCCACCCCATAGCACACAAGGATGCTCTAAAGCACACATAGCCAACAGGCTTGTGCATGGACAGCTAGGCTATAACCCAGGAGATAAACATGCATCTCAGTGGAAAGGCAGGTCCAGACCTGCCCCTGGCCTGGCCTAAAACAGGAGAACATGCTGACTCAGAGGGAGAGGCTGCCAGGCCACCACACATTATGGGGACATAGCATCACCTTATAATTTTTCAGCCTAAAATAGTATGGGCTTTTCACAGGCTTTCCCAGGTAGGTTTAGTATTTGGGTATGCACAGCGTGCTCATGGCAACATGTCTCCAGCTGCTCATCTGCTGCCTGACCGCATCTGCTTCCCACACCTGAGCAGCGAAAATGTCCCCCCACAAAGAAATGTTGGTGTGGGACATGTTGGGCTCTGAGTGCTGTGGCTCTTGTGCCCAGCCATGACCACCCTCAGTGACCGGCAATGCAAGAGCTTCAACATAAATGGTAAATGACTGGCAAAGTGAAGGCCATGTGAACGGGATATTTGCTCTGAGGCCATTCTTCTCCTTCCAGCTTTCTAGTAGAGCAGCTGCTTGAGGTTGTTTTTTGAAGGGAAGCTTCTTTTTTGGGCCAGATGTTGTTTTTTTTTCTCACACTTTCCCAGTTGGCTCTGCAGCAGTTGACCTGCTTTTCAAATCAACATGCTGGAAACACAGTGGCCATGTTTGCATATGGCCACTGTCAGTGTCACACAAAACTCACCTTACCAGGCCTTCAGTGACCAAATGCCCCCGGGGAGCAGGGAGCAGGCTGCCAGCCCCAGGGCAGCCCCTGATCTGCCACCCATGTCAAGACACCACAGCAGCCCCCACAGGAGGAGGTGAGGAGGGAAGCAGGAGCAGACAATCTCTAGGCTGCCATGGGAATTTCTTGGCTGCTGGTCCCAGCCCGTCCCCTCAACCACCACTGCCCTCACAGCCCCCTGGGTGCATAAATGGAGGCAGCAGTGAGAAAAAGCTTCTGACAGACTTACAGCTTCTGAAATAGAAGTTATGGGAGTAACAGATTTTTCCAATATGATGAACAAATTCCTCCCTTTCCCTCCAAATTTCTGCACCAAGTTGAAAGCTTGACATTTCATTTCCTTTACTAAAAAATCCTCAGCTAAGCAAAATAAACATTCAGAGCGATCAATGCTTATGTGTTGCTTCACTTTTGAGTTATTATTTCCCTTCCAGAAACCATTATTAATTTTAGGTGAAATTATCCTTGAAACAAACATACCCACGACATCCCCATTAAAAATGTTTTCCATCACATTTCCTTGCCCTGGTTTGAACCAACCTACCCAACTTGTCTTCATCCCACAGGTGACACCGAAGCCATGGCTGGGATCCTTCCTCTGCTCCCCTTGGTCCCCAGAGAGAATGGTGGGGGGCAGAGGATGGGGGTCAGGCCAGGGGAATTGTGCAGGCAGACAGTAAGCACCTTGCACCTGAGAGGAGGCCAGCACACAACAAAAAGTGAGGAAGAGCCTGGAACAGGCAATGGTGGGCCTGAACCCCACTCACACCCAGAGTTTGGTGCCTCCTTACTCTCCAGCAGCCAACCCCCCACTGCTTCCCAGCACTGTTCAGGACACTGGGACTCACATGATGCCACTGGGGCTGAACAGTGGGGTTTGGCTGCAGGGAGATAGCTGCTTATCTTGGGAAGAGCTGAAGAAATATGTTCCTTAAGGTTATAGGATAAGCAGTCTAAAACACTGTGTACTTCAGAAAGTTCATGGGGGCGATGTACATGTCATAAACAACAATTTCCTTTATTCCAGGCAATATTTTTTTTTTTCCTCACTTAAGACTTTGATCCTCTTTGTCATGCTGGCTACTGTGTGTGTTGCCAAAGGCAGATCTCCAGCTACAGTGACTAGCTCCTTTACTTGCAGAAGACACACCACTTATTTAGGGAAGCCATGATCCAGAGTCTCTGGAGGCTGGCCACACTCTGCCAGAGAAGAGAGGCCAGTTTCACCTCCATCTTGAAGGCAGCCTGTGTCCAGGGATGTCCTGGTTTGTAAGACTTTGGTGGACAGATAGTACATGAATCTCCCCTTTATTTATCGTGTTTCATTTTATCCTACCAGCTCTTTGATTTATGCATCCTGTACAGTGATTTATTTATTGACCTGTACTTCACATTGCCATTTCCACCCATGTAGAAAGCATCAACTGCTGCCCAATCTCTGCACAGTGCTAAGCATTTCATGGGAAACAGGGATGTGACAGGTCATTCTGCATCACCTGCTGGCAAGTACATTTGAAAGGCAGCAAAAATTCAGAAAAAAAAATCAAGTCCTGTGCATACATCTTATTTTACTTATGTATTTATGTAACTGTTTTGACTAAGGGGAAAAATGAAAACATGCAGATCGTGGCATCCACAGTTTTGAACCTCACTGAATTTGGGTATACCTGTAGCTTCATTTAGGTGTTGTATGGAATTGAGACTCAATATGTGTCTTTTATATGAAAATGCGTAAAATTAAACTGAAAAGGTTACAAGCTGATTCCTGTAAAAAGTCTGCACCAATTAGTAGGGTAAAACTTCTTTCAGACACCAACTATGCAGGCTAACTCAGGAGGCTTACATTTTTCAAAACTGAGATTCAATCCATTATTTTCAGTCTCATAACCTTGTAACACCTCTGAATTTATCTCTAGGACAAAGGTCTTTTCTCATCCCAGTTGTTAAAATTTAACTAAGGAGACAATAATCATCTTAAAAGACACATTGCACATGGAGAGGGATTCGGTGGCGTGACTTACAAGAGGAACTAAAAGTTTGCAGAGTATGAATAGTGTTTGCAGACTGTAAAAGAATAACAACCCCTTGGACATTCTTTCAAAAACAGAGGTGAATCCTGTGCTGTGCTGCATGGGAGGATTCGCTTTTCATTCAGTGGGGTCAAAATCAAAGCCTGTTTGACAGATAGTGTTTTCCTAGGTCTTTTTCTTTTTTTTTTTTTTTTTCTGTTAGCTCTGTCTTGTTTAGAGCTTATGAAAAATGCAGTTTCCCTGGGTTATAGCAGAATTTGCTCTCTGGATATGCACTTACACAGTGAAGTCTTCCTGAAGCTACAAGCAGTTGCCTCCAACTGGTTGACTGGAAAATCAACTTCTCTGTAAACAAGCCAGATAATCAAGAGTAAATAAAAGTGCCTGGATTAGCCCTGGGTATGTGTGCACTTGCTCCTCTTACTCTACTATCCCAACTGTTGCTGTATTTTTATCACCAGGTGACTAGAAGCATAATCACAGATGCTCTGTGCTGTGGGGCTCCCAGTTCCTTCCTTGCCATAGAGAGGAGGTATCACAATAGGCATTAGAGGGTGATTAGCAGCCAAACACTTTTACCCTTTCCCTCAGTGCACAGCAGGAGCATTCTGGTCTGCAAGAAAGGGAGCTCATGCTCTAATCTGCACTCCCAGCAAGGCCAGCCCCATTAAAGCAGTACAATTGCACAGCTCACCTTTTTTCTGGGTATAGACATAGCAATGACCAAGGCAAGATACTGCTAGGGAATGCAGTATGGCTGTGACCTTGCTGTCAACACTAACACCTAGAGAAGATGGCAGCTGTCAGGGCAGATTTAACCCTTGCATCAAGGATGCAGCATTACGAAAGGAAGAGCAAACCTGGCACCCCCAAGATGCCCATCTCATGGACCCAGCTTCACCCTCAGTGTTGCTAAAAAGGGAAAGGGTCCCAGGTTTGATACTGCACACATCTGTTCTGCCAATGCTGCTAGGACTGGGGGGTATCCAGTTTAAGAAGGGCAATGGAACCCATGATGAAGACCTGCTGTTACATGGAGTCCATGCAACATGTACCTCCCACAGCAGCGGAGGTAACAGCTGGCACTGCAAACTGGAGGGAGACAGGACATTGGCATCCTGAACCTGGGCTTTGTGTGTAAAGAATAAAACTGTGGACAGTGCTGACACTAACAATGCAACAAAGTGTACAACACTACTGCCAAGTAACCAGCACAGAAAAGAAGCACTGTTCACCTAGACATAAGAGTTAAATGTTTTCATGCTGTTGGTATGTTTTTCAAGGTTCACTACAGCATTTAACAAAGTAGGTTTGGCAGTTATTTGCATACCAGGCTCATTAGACAAAATTCCAGTTAAGCATTCAGTGCATATGGGAACGGCAGATGCGCCAGTCTAACAGGTGTACCATTTTATGCTACATGATGGCTGTGGTGTTCACATCTGACATGATTATACCCTCTTTTCCCCAAATACAGGTTCTTTAGCTTGCATCAGGTCCATCCATTTTCCACACTGTCCAAATCTGAAACCTTTTATCTTCTCCCATTTCTCTTTTTTTTTCTGAATGATCCTATTATCTGCTCTACTCCATTAAGAACCCCTTTTTAGCCCATCTAAATGTATTCTTATGTACATAAAAGCACCATAATAAAAAGAGAACATATAGAAGCCTGACATTTCTTTTCATTCTGGTACTTACTGTTCAGAATGTCCTTGAAGAATATTCATGTCTGTCTTTTCACAGGTGAAGGGAACTAATAATTTCAAAGGACTCTCCACCTTTGGAAGAGTGCTGCACCAAGCAGGCTGTTTCATCATCCTTTCACAAAACACACTGAAATCCCCTGGATGACACTCGCATTAGCATCCTCTCTCCCAGCTGCATGACCATTGTGTTAAAGAACTGCCAAGAAAGGATCAAAGAAAATTGTACAAAACTTTTACATTTTCTGATCCTTAAGGGTTAGAAGGATGGGAAGGCTACTACTCTCACTGATTACATGATGCTGGCAATAAAAACTTCTGTAACTATCATAGGTCTGTAAAAGCCCCTTATCACTTCAAATGTCTCTGCCATGAATATGATTCCATAAGCAATGTGCATCAGCCGCCCATAGGCTCCAGCTCTGAGTGGCCCCACAGGCACAGTTCCCCAGGAGGACAAGCAAGCTGCATGGTCACTAAAGCCACAACAACTAATGATGGAGGCAATGCTTACCCTCTCAACACTGAAGCCAACAGTATTTTCTTCCTCTAGATCAAGTTGAGCTTAACCAGTTGGCAATTTTACAGATCCTAGTGAGGGTCTCTGACATAAATTTTCCAAACTTGTCTGGCTCAGTTGCAACCCTAGCCTCAAATCTGAGACTGTATCTATCAAATGTAAATACTGCCTCTTCGGTCTAGCTTTTATAAGGACATTTCTACAGTGGTTATCCGCATGGGTACATAAACCAGCAACATATCACTGGAAGCCTCTCAGTTCGAAATTCATCCAGCCGTCTCCAGGGATAATAACTATGTTCCACCAGGGAACACATATCTGTAAGGATAAAATGGAAAATGGGTGTCTCCCTTTCCTAGAAGAGGGTGGAGTAGATGTCATTAGTTCCCTTTTCACTTCTAATCCCACATATGACTTTCTGATGGAAGAAAACTTCATACTGTGGTAGCCCTGAATTGCTGGGCAGTCTGCAAATGTAAAGAGGAGTGTGATTTCTACCTCAGGAACAGCATAATCCAAAATGGGACATAAATGACTTCAAATAGTGCAATACACACCCTAGGATTAGTGAGCAGATGATAGCAGCACTCTGATAATTCTGAATGTTCTTCAGGGACATCAGAGTCCTCCTTATGCCCTCATTCCTCATGTGGGTCCTACTCATTAACCTCTGTGTGAAAACAGCACTGGTGCCATCTTTGATGACCAAGAGATCTGAAAGAGAAGTCAGGCAAGTCACAGGGATGCAGAACCCCATCAGTAAAACAGTAATTACATGTCTCCAAGATGAAGTTTCCAGAACAAACCATTTGCATTTTTTCATCTGGCTTGTGGCAGTGATGGTCACAGTATGTTTCTTCTGCTGTAGTTCGGCAAAGATTTGCTGACTGCACCAATCCAATGCATGGCAGCACATGTAGGGGCTGATGCAGCTCCTTTATATCTGGAGAGAAGCCTGCTAGATAACTGTACAGAAGTGATCTGTTCACTTCTCACAGGAGCTTGGTTGAAATCTCAGATCCAGGAGGACTTTCCCTTCCTCCCCTAGATCTTGCTGGCCCTTGTTCAGCAGGTCTGTTGATTTTAAATCAGGATTAATTTAGATATGCTTACCTTCTGAATGACATCATTTTATTGCAAGTGGATGACCTGATCTGGGAACACTGTGCTCAGCTAAGTTCAAGGAGCCTATTAAACTCACAGGGACAAAACACAGCTCAGTGGGAAAAAAAAAAAAAACAAGCTGCCTTTACCCTCCCCAGGAAAGACTTTTCCTGTAAATGGGGGTGTACTTGACTAACCACAGGTGTGAGCTAGAAATCAGTGACTACTACTGCCCAGGGAACAGGGCAAAAATGTCATTGCAGCGGCACGTTTCACCCACATTACCACCTCCTGGATGAGTAAGGGCTTACTGAAGTACCACCTGCTGAAAGGGTGGTGCTGCTGTGTCTCTTCTGAGAGAAGAGCTGGCTTTCCTCCTGGCAGGGCTGAAAATAAGCAGACAGTGCTCATGCCCTTTGGTTTGAGGCACTGAGGGACCTTATTCAGCCAGAGCAGACTGGGCTGAGTCTACCTGATAGGTTGTAGGCAGGAGCTTGCTCTGTCCTGACAGGGAGCCCAGACAGTGTAAGCTGGGTGGGGGTAGTGTCTGTGCAGCTTTAGATAGCACAATGCTACAGACTGGGTAGACCAGATCAGAATCAACACTGCCAGTAAAGCCCAGATGCAGGTTGGTTTTTCAGGCATCTGGTTCTGCAGAAGTCCTCCACAGCTTAAAGGTGGCCAGGCTAGGATTAGCTCCCAGCCTCAGCAACTCTATCTGCCCACCTGCATCCCCTGCTCACAGCTCAGGAGCAGGAAAACATGGCAAAGGCAAAAGCTAGAAACACAGTCACACTACTACCTTCTCTCTGAGTCCTCATGATGGCCAGTCGCAGCCAGCTCCCTCTGCTTGTTGGCCTGTCTTGGTGTGTTTGCCTTTGCCAGGCTTGCTCCAGCAGGCCTGCTGTTACGAAGAGCAGATGTTGCAAGGGCAGGCACCAGGTAGGCCTCTCCCCCCTGCCCTGTTCTACATGGCAGCAGAAAGGACTGAACATCCAAGTGGAAAAGTACCTTCCCAGCCCTCATGTCTCTTGCTCAGGAGTGAAGTGTCAGCCACACCTGCAGTGTCACTCACTGCTTACCAAAGAGCACCATTTCCTGACCCTTTCTCTGATGTGATCTATTTTTAAAAAATAGTTTATATTATTTTTTGAAAACACAGCTTGAAAATAGGCTGACCAATAGGCTTTGTGAGTGATAGCTGTTCTCAGACAAGTATGATGAACTGGATTCTCAGTGACAATTACAAAAAGAGCTGAGATGTACATGAAGGATGAAGGCCTGACTATGCCTGCAGAAGACACGATGTCAGCAACAAAGGATGAGTGTGGGAATGGGAAGGCAACAGTACTTCCAAGAGAACCCTAACAAGAATGTGAGTTTTCTGTTTCTCATGATAGGACCTGCTTGATACAATTGCATACCTTGCTTAACAAGACATCCTATGCCAGTGGTACCTGTGGGGAGAGCCTGATACCTGTTGTTTCTGTTAGGGCGATAGAAGATATCAGGACCCAGACTGGAGCAGGAGCTTTGGTGCTGTGCCAAAGCACAAGGGGCATGCATGGAGGAAAATTAGGCTGAGAAGACGACACATCGGGCCAAGGCAGAGCTGGAAATAAGAGCTCTGGTGGATGATGCATCCCTGCATCCCCCAACAGGCACATGAGCTGCCTTCCCATGCCCAGCAGGTGAAAAGAGCAGTTCTTGCTATGCTGTGCATTCCCAGAAGAGGTTGTAGTAGGAGACGCAGACACAGACTAGGTCCCCCAACCTTGCCCTTGCTGTACCTGCATAGGGAAAGACAGATGCCAGGGCAGGGTGGCCTGGGGCAGACAAGGAGCAAGACAGGGAATTCCTTATGTGGTGCTAGCAAACCCCCACATGGGGCCATGGGAAAATAAGTGAACTGGGAACCTCCTAAGAATTATAGTAGTAGCTGCTAACTCATGCATGGATTTCACCTGTGCTATCTAGGTAACACCATGGGGTTTGGTTTTTGGAGAGCTTTTTTGTTTTTAAATGAAGGCAGTGGCAACAGTGGGAAAAAACTGAAAACTCAGTCTTATGACATAATGACCAAAGTTTCTGTCTTTGTGTTAAGGAGATAGCAACCACTCTCCTCTCTAAACAAACTCTCTTAAGAAATTGCAGGAAAATGGAGAAGTACTGATTGATTTTTATTATTCTTACGATAAGTTGCTTGACACAAGAGTTCTGCCTACTTTACAAAATGAAATTTCTTGGTATTCTGGAAACACTGTACATGCAAATCTTAAGACAGTGACTAATTATTACAATTATTGTTTCCGTGAAGATAAGAAGCTTTCACTTTCTAATAGCTAGTTTATTTGTTTAATAGTTAGCCTTAGATACAATGATAAATATAATGTAAATCTATATGGTACATAGAGAATATTAATTCTTCTACAGAACGGGAAATAGGAAAAAATAGTTTTATGCTGGTTTTAATTTAAAATAGCTGGTGTGTCTCATCCTACCTTTCTTGAGCTTTGAAATATTAAAAAGCAAAGGAAGCAGTGCAATGTGAAATACTGAAGTTATAAAGGTGAAGAGTCAATTGAGAAATCTAAGACAGGCAGCATTGGGGAAGACTAAGGAGAATTTATATTGGAGGCTGCCATCTTGACAACATGCTGATGAGAAAATACAGCAACACAGTTCTTATTTAAAAGCACAAAAGCCTAGTGGGTTGTAACAAGGCTATAAAGGCAATTAAAATCAAGCTACACATCTAAAAACCTGCAGATGGAATGCTGAAATGGATGTTTTAATTGGTGTTTTTCATATTGAATACTGTGTTTCATAACTGCCATCATCCAGCAGTCGCTTCAGAAAGGACTAACAGCAACAGCTACCTCCTTACACTGTACTCTCTTTTCTTTAACGTGAGGCATAGAAAACTCAGAAGTGCCAGCATCTACTGCTCCCTGGCCATCGCCCAGGATTTAGGTTGTCTCCTTTTCCCATGATGGTCAAGAAAGGATAGGGCCACAAGCGGTCCTGTTCTCTTCCAAAGTACAAGTGAGGTTTAAGCCAAAGAATGACAGCAACAGAGGATGATGGTCTTCTTCCTTTGAGTTGGAAAGCAGTTTGGGTCTCCTATTAATAGCCGGGGTTTTTTTGTGTGATTCTGTAGATAGATAGTAGGTAGAAGTCTGTATTTATAGATATATATATAATTAGATTTGACAGTTCAAAATAAAGTTTCCTTTCCAGACTGAACTACTAAATTCTTCTTTGTATCCCTATGGGTAACACACAGAATGACATCTACAAGCAGGACATAGTATATCCGACCAACCTCAGGCAGGTGAGCAAGTCTGCAAAGCTTTTCCATCAAGAGCTCAAGCCTTGCAGTTAATAGAAGAAGGGGAGCTTGGGGATTTCAGCACTAAAACAGGGCCACCTTTAAAAGTGCCCAAGATAAGAGGTGCCACCACCACAGCCCCTGTTGCAGGGTGAAAAGCAAAGACAAAAAACAATCACAGTGCAGAGCAAAATGTCTGAGCAGTTCTTGTTTTGATCAGTGCAACCATGGGCTGCTGCCAGGTTCTGCTCTGCTCCTCTGCTCAAAGCAGCCATGCGCCAGACAGGCTGGCACTGACCTGTGAGAGCTCACTGCCCACATGTAAGTGCAGATGTGCCCTTTGCTGCTGTCTTCATGGGCAGGTCCCGATGTTTCGTCCTGCAGCTTCAAAGGCTCCTTGGATTGTCAATGCTCAGGAGAAAAGCAAAGGAGTCACACCATCACCACAAAAAGTCTAGCGCAGTGGCCTACAAATACCTTCAATTACAGTCTGAGGGTTCCTGGTTCTGCTGTAAAAACTACACCCTAGTTGACCCATCCCCTTTTTGCTAGGCACAGTTACATGCTCAGGCTCAAGTTCAGAAAACAAACACAAGCAAGTGACACCAGGTTTAACCACTAGAGATCCATAGTTCAAATAGCAGGGAGAGGAGTGTTGTCTCGCTCTCTGTAGCAGTGGTATTCTCTCCTTTTTAACCATCTGTGGGTGTCTGACCATTTTCCATCCAAGTTGTAGGCACACTACAGTGGATTTAGACCTTTCAGTAAGCAGTCCACACATGAGCTCACAACTTAAGCTCAGGAACTGTTGGGCGCAGAAAAGGAAACATGAAATGGAATAGAAGGGAAAACTTGCAGGAAAAAGAACAAAAAGGCCTGAATCATCTGCCAGATATCACATCTTGAGTCACTCCCACACACCACAATCTGTTGCGAGTTCAAATGTTGGAAGAAATTTTGGGTTTCTTCCAGAATAGCAGGCAGGGTGGGGATCACGAAAGCCCCCCCCCCACCCAGTGAAGATCACTGCCGAGGCCTATCCTGCGCTGGGAAAACAAATGGGGAAAAATACCCCTCGGGGACTGTCAGTCTCCTATCCTTTAGAAGTGTAACAACACCGACACTGATGCCAAAAGGCCATATAGGATCTGCAAACCAACCCACTGGAAGCCGTTACCTGTGTTGACCTCAGAAGATTTTCCTCCTCTACGAGTAAATGGACTCATAACACTCAGGATCAAAGCTGCTAAAGAGAAGGTAGGGTGGGCAGAAACCTCTGTGGTGAGCAGGAGTGTCAGAGAACAGGTGACCTGCCCTCTCAGCCCCTGGAGGAGAGCCCTGCACACCCACAGCCTCCAGCACTCCTGCATCTCTCCCATGCTCAGGTAAAAGCATCAGAGTAATTCTTGGGACAAGACTCCTTCTGCATGTTCAAATTTGTTCAAAAACATTGCAGTTTGTTTTCAATTATCAGCCTTCATGCTGGATAAAGCATCATTTCTTCACCAACAGCTATCAAAATAACTTGTCATAGTTTTTCTTCCTGCCCAGTTCTCCCAATGAGTACTGGTCTGTTTCTGGCTAGATCGCACTACTGAATCTGTGCACAACCAAACTCCTCACCTGAACAATCACAAAGCTAGATGCTGGGACTGGAGCTTCCTTAATTGCTTCCCCAACTTAACTTGTCCCATCTTAACTCAGACAAATACAAGACCTGCCAAGTTTTAATAGCCACCATCATAGAGCATGTATCTCAATCTCCAAGTCACCATTCCTACCCATATATGAAGCACTGCAGACAGCAATGTCTCATCCTTGCTTGAGGACCAAGAAAAAATATGCTTCTCCAGTGTCATACCAACAGATACACTGCTCCAGACTCCAAGATTTTCACATCACCCATGCAACTGTTTTTCAAGAGACTGAAATTACAAGGGTTTTTTAATCCTAGCTTCTCATCAGCATGGGAGGTAAGAAAACTACCAGGAAATGTGCCTACCTGTTGTTGAGCTCCATTACTGACATTCAACATCTTCCACCAGAGAAAGGGAGGCTACAAATTGTCAGCAATCAAGCAGCTGTGCCTCACATCTGCATTTGAGCTCTTAAGTTTAAGCCTTCTACATTCCCAAGGTAAATATAGCAAAGCATTTGGTCCATTTATACAACATCAGTTATGTACACACATACAGTGATGCACTGCAGAAAGAATGACTTCTAATACAGCATAGCTAAGGACAAACACAGTCTTCCCAGAGCAGGGAAGGCACCACACGTATGAGAATGTGATCCCCAACAGTAGAAAACCAAGCAACTACCCAAGCCAACTTCAAGGAAACGGTGGGGACTCTGTGTAGCTTAAGAGCCTTCAAGAAGCTGGGGTGCTCAAACGGTAACCCTGTCCTATGAGTGGGTCTCCACCCCATGCTAGTTCTTTGCCATGAAATCCAGTGAATCACTCCACCAGGCCAGCCCAGTGGTTCAGGCACATCCTTGAAAGGCAGAAAACACATCAGTAAAAAGGTGTTTGCTCCAGATTATACAAAGTCAGGCCTGTTTATCTCAGCAGACTCTCTAATAAAAGGGTCATTGCACCTGTCAGGCCCAAACATGCCTACCTACAACCTTTTCCTTTGTCCAAAACCCAGTGTAATCCAGGCGCACTTGACTGATTTGGTGATACCCAACCATGATGCTTCAGATCACTGGCATGCGAATGCTGGAAAGGGGAGATGAGCTGCTATACATGGCAGTAATCTTTGTGGATGTGACACTACATTCTTATGTCATGCACTTGTAGTAGAAATTACTTCACATTTACTTTGTGCCAAGGCAGCTCCTACCAGAAACAAGATTTTTAACCAAAACAGAAAATACCACACTTGCCAGTTTTTGTACAAAGAGACCTCTGCCAAGGCAGAAGGTTCTTTAGAAGGAATCGCCAAAAGACAACAGACCCTGGAGATGAAGAACTGGCTCTGTACAAATGCAGGCCACACTCAATCCTTAAGGAGGCACTTCCAAACAGAAGGATTATGAAAATCCATGAGAAAGACTTGGGGCCTCTGGGACACACAGTAAGAACAAGACTGCAATTTTGAGTAGACATAATCAGCAAGTTCTGTTTCACTGCTGAATACCTGCTATTGTCAAAACAAGCCTCACCTCAACAATGTCTTATACCTCAGCGTAACTAAAATTTGAGTGCAAAATTTTTCAAGCATCCTGATACTGCAAAGAGTATATAAAGAAACGAAGATGTATATCCAAAGATATATTAAAAAACATAAAGAACTATTCATGGTTCAAGAGCTAATTCCAAACACTTTTTATGGATTGTACAGATTTCTACACCTGGTGTTATGCAGTACATATAGACATGAGGCCATCTGGTAGATGGAAGCTTATCTCTTGTCCTGAGATGAAGCAACAAGTGATCCCATAAGGCCCTTACTGGTAACTTTTTGAAAAGATGCATTTCTTGGCTAATTGCAACATGAAAGTTCTCGTTGAAAGAAGCAGAATGCACTCCCAAGTTTTGCACATAGGACTCTCAACGTTCACAGACACACTAGGATCATACTGCAGTAGAAGGGTCTTCCAATAACAAAGTTGACTGACACATTTTGCTTTTACTTTCCAGTGTATAAAATCTATTTTTGCATTTTATCCTATAGAAAGGTGCCACAAGTATGAAGCAACACATCAGAAGTTAGGCAGAATCCCTACCATATAAACTGAAGGTAAAGGGTAAAAACAGACATGGTCAAGTCGCAGCTAAAACCCTTCATATACAGCAAGAATTTTGCTACATTCCCTTTTCCACAACCAGGCACACTAAGTTAGTTACATTAACTAAACACATCTTTAAAAAACAAACAAACAAACCAACCACCCCCCCAAAAAACCCACAACAAGAACAAAATAAAAAAAAAAAAAAAAAAACAAACCAAAAAACACAAAAAAAACCAAAAGAAATAAAAAAGACATCAACTTTAATCCATGCACTTCTACCTGAAGAAAGTCTATACAGAGTAGGCAAAAAGAAAATCCTGTTTCAAGAAAAATACCATCTCCAATATTCATATATAATGCATTAGAGTTTCCTAGGACTGAACCACTAACACTTATATGCTGCTAGAAGCTTACGTATATTGCAAATGCATTAACTGCTGCAAGCAGGATATTTTCCTGTCAGGCTACCTGTAAAGCAGAACCTGAATAAGAGTTTAAACAAGTCTTCTTCCACAATTCAGTTCACATTTAAAAACAGTCCACAGCTGGATCAGTTCCTTCCAGCAAGGCTTAAGTTACGAACAACACTGTCATAGTGATGGTTCTTCAGTCTTCATCTTTTTTGTTTGTCCATTTGAACCACATTGCAGATCCTGCCTTTTCTTTTTCTGCTGCTGTAACCTTTCTTCTTTCTTCTGCAGGTAGGCAGCCATGTTATCAAATGAAGCCTTGTAGAGACAGCTGTAGTGGCTCTCTGCACCAACAAAACCTGCAATTGGGCAAAGCAAGAGCACAAGACAAGGGCTAATTCCTTTCGCTGTCTCGCCAATTACTTCCTGCACTGGTAAGAAGAAGAGGAGATAGGGAGACTCAGGGGGGACCTTATCACTCTCTACAGCTACCTGAAGGGAAGTTATAGTCAGGTGTGGGTCAGGCTCTTCTCCCAGGCAACCAGTGACAAGATGAGAGGGCATGGCCTGAAGCTGTGCCAGGGGAGGTTTAGGCTGGGTCTTAGGAAGCACTTCCTCATGGAGAGGGTGATCAGACATTGGAATGGACTGCCCAGGGAGGTGGTGCAGTCTCCATCCCTGGATGTGATTAAGAAAAGACTAGATGCTGCACTTAGAGGCATGATTTAGCTTATGGCTGGACTCGATGATCTCAGAGGCCTTTTCCAGCCTCAATAATTCTGTGATTCTGTGAATTCTAGACAGTGGCATTTCAACTCATTTACTGTGGTCCAAACCACTTGTTATCAGTATTTACACTGTGTAAGCCTGATTTCTGTTGGTAAACATCAGTCCTGAATTCACACAGCCAAGCATGGTCTCCATTTTTAGGCTAAAAAATTTGCACAGAGGCAAGCACCCAATATTCAAGCAAAGAGGGCACACAGCTCTCTTTACATGATGGATACTCACAGAACTTCAAGGCTCCTGTTTAAAAAAACCTACTGTCACCACTTACACTTAAGGCATCCTGCTGGAGTTGTTCCCCAAGACTTAGCACTGCAAAAGGCACACAGTACCTAACTGTGCTTAGCTAACTTGTCTCCTAGAGTATTAACTTAAAAGATGCTCAGAGAAGTAGACTTCAAACAATGATGTCCTACAGCACAAAGGCATTTCTAAATGTTTACCCCGATGGTTCGGTCACATTTTCTGTGAATTCAGCATAATGTTCACCACACCACCTCCAAGACTGTAAGTGTGGACAAGTTTAACAGTGAACTATCTAAAACACCCCAATCAGATTGCTTCTGCAGAGAATACACAGTAAGACTAGTTGACTAGGTCCACATTTCTAAAAATTATTAGAGTGGTACCTGACAAAGCCAGAACCTCTAGTTCTCTTTGCATTCCTACCATGTCCCACTTCTAAAAAAGGGCAAATGAAAGGAAAACCAGCATTTGCCAGGGTCTGGTCCTGAAGCTAGCGCGCTGCACACCACAGTAATCCTCAGTTCACGAACAAAACAACTTGCCCCCACTGGTACTCAGCAAAGCACATGCCTTTAATTTTCAGGGTCTTGCACTCACATGGTAACCAATTTATTGGCCTCTGGCCCTGTGAGAAATTGTGTGCTGTCAGTTTGCTACTCTCTGCTTGATCAGTCCACAGTAGATCTTGTTCTAGCTTTTTCTGAGATCAATTATAACAAGATGTCAAACTGTTCAACGTGTACTTTGAGACTGACCTACACATCTTAAATCATAGAGAAGCATCAATCAGGTGAAACAAGTTTATAAAAGGATGATATGCATGCATTAAGACTGGGTTTAAACAACATAATGATAACCTTTTAAAAAAGGGGTAACTACCTTTTCAAGCACTAATTATGCACTGGAATAAGTGCTCATCAAGTAAGACTCCCATTACTAATTAGCAATAATAGACCCTGTCATCTGAGCAGTCCTCCTTTCCCAGCTGTACATGCAGCTGGCTATGGTGTACCATAGTAATTTGCTATGCTGGCTAATTAAGCTTCCTCTGCCTGCTCTTTTTACTCCTCTGTTGCTCATTTTCACTCAGACCTCATACTTCTAATTATCTGCCTGGCTGTAACTATCAAATCTGCAACACCTACACACAAACACGCTCCCTTCTAAAGGAGTACCTGACTTCCTCTTAGATTTCAAAGACTGTACCAACTTAATAACAGCTACAGCCTAACCCATCCAATTCTAGATATTAAGACTTTACATTAGATTGCACATTCCTGCAACTCTTCCACCTAATGCTTAAGGGCTAATCACTTTGGTGGTATGACCACCAAGAACAGACCAAGAGACCAGACTGTAACACCTTTTTTAAGAAAGAAGTTTCCCACTCTCTCAGCAAAGTATGGAAGAGAGATTTCAATTAACCAACTCTCAATACATAATGAGACATCATTATGTATAATGAGACATGCCACAGCTCTTCTCTACCCTGCAGACATCACTGCCATAATGTCAATTGTTAAGTAAAGCTGGGTGGTTTCTAAAAAAAAAAAAATCTGGAAACATAGGGTACTTCTGAAGTAGTAAATCATGTTTTTTTCTTTTCTGCCATAATGGAGGTGAGGTAGAAATCAAAACCAAAATGAACCAACTCTGATACCAATGAATGCCATTCCTGATGATGCCACCTAGGGTCACACCCTCCAGACACAGCAAGCTCCACATAATATGCTTTGCTAAGGTGGATCCTAATGGCCCATCTTTACAACAAAGCTCCTCCCATGGCTATTCCATCCTTATATCTCCACTGTACTTCTGATAAAGTGTCACACCCCAGTAAGAGACAACAAACAACAGTATTTTAGATTACAGCAGTAAGACAGACTCCAGCAGCTCTGTCACGGGGTGTTTAGATGCATCCCTGTGATAAGGTGTCCATATAAAACAGTTACAACACAACAGTTCAGATCTAAATACCATCACCAGAAAATAATGCAGGTAACTTGAATGCACTTCGTGATCTATACTAACTTCTGTACAAGATGCAGTGATGAAACAGAAAACTGAAAGACTGAGTGACTTCAACAGCCGCCTGAACTGACCTGAACTCTGGTTTTGCTCCTAAATCTTACATTTAGCTGTAACAATTGCATTTCCTGGGCCTTTAGGCCAAATTTCTCACCTTCGAACACTGTCCAGTTGTCTTGAAGATATTTTGACATCTTCTGTAATCCTGTGTCCTCGGTTACAGTCTGAGGAAAAAAAAGGGAACACTGTATGATACTTTGGGAACAATAACCAAATCTCATGTTTCACAGCACACTGAAAAAAAGTTCTCAGATGAGTACAGTGAAAGGAGAGCAGGTGTAAGCCTGCCATGACATCTTTTAGGCTCCTTTTTTCCATCACTGTTATAGAAACCTGGCCTGAGGTCACATGCTCTGGGGAAGCTTTGCAGCTTGAAGGAATAGAAAACAGATTCCCACATACTAATCTGCAAGGAAAAGGAGTATGACAAGGAACACCTAAGGGTCAAAGAAGTTTCATTTACTTCCATTTCATTACATTCGTTACTACCATACCATAATTAGCTGGGGACTTAAGCCCCTAACGAGCAAGCTTCCAGTCATTGAACAGAGCTTGATAGCACAGCCCGGTTTTTTGACTCTCTGTTCTCAATTAAAAAAACAATCCCCTAATGTTCCCAGAATGCCTTGTCCCTCAAAGGATTCCTCAGGCGCAGGCAGAGGGAAGACTATGAAAAGCATTCCTGAGCAAACCACAAAGGGATTTTGTTATTTTGTAGGTCTGGGTTTTGGGTTGTTTTTTTTCTCTTTAAACAATCAAGCGCAGCACACAGAAAGCGCAGGCCATGGTTTCAAGTACTGAGTACAACGGCTGACAACTGCTCTGCTTGACACTATGCCAGATGTTCCTTTTACTGGAGAAGAGATTGGAATTTGTAACAAGCTCTCAGCAGCTTTGTGTTATACACAGGTGAGAGAAGTAGAATGAGATGTGTATCTGGGACTTCTACTCAGTCTCAAGACATAAGAGAAGTGTGCCTCAGCTTTCATGGAACACAGTTTTTTGTCTTGTTGGGTTTTTTTTGTTACAGCTTCAAGCCAACACAAAACATTCAGGATATTAGCATAACAAAAGTATCTACCTTCCACTGTCCATCACATGGTCTATACAACTGAAGAGGAGCTTCACCATCTTCCTCCAAAATCCACAGATCTCCCGTTTCCTCAAATGCGATGTCCCAAACTTTATGTTTCAATGAGATTTGCTGTTTGTACACTAGATGCAGGGCAGTGGCATCAAGCTGAAAGATGTAGACTGCGGGAGTACTTTTGAGAGGAAAAACTTAATTATCATTATTACCAAATCCACCTACAGCCATCACTTGTACAGCAAACTACAAACACCCACTCTTAGTTCCAAATGGAGCCAAAGCAAAGCCATTAGGTACTGCAAAAAATACTCTAGTGCTTTAAGTGCCATTTGCTTTTCTGAGGCAGGAGCTGTAAATACTTACCACATCAAATGGCTTTTCAAGTGTTACATGAAAAAGTAGTCAACAGTGCCTTTCCTTTAAGAGAAAAGGTACTAAAGGGAATTTCATAAGGATTACTAAGGATTTATATAAGGAGTCTTGCATCATAGCGTACTGGCCTGCATAGCTTCACTTGAAGGAACAAGTAGCTGAGCACCAGTCAAAATAAAACAAGAAAGGAATTACATGCTGATGAGGGGAGGGGCAAATGAGAAGAATGGGAAAGCTTGACATGGCTGAAGAATAGAACACTGGCACTGCACTCATCTCTACCTCTCCCATCAGCATTCACTCTTCTAACAGCCACAATTTCCACATGCAGAGCTTCCTAACCTCCCTTGGACAGGTCCCCAGTATGCCAGGCAGGACACCTTGGCTCCCTCCTGAGGTCATCTACCAGATCCACATGACATCAGCATTCAGGAACACTGGGCTGTGGAGCTGGCAATAAAAGCCTGAAGCGGAACACAGCATGGCCCCCAGGCTAAGTGATACGGGTACACTCCTTGCCCAGCATGACCTTCCCTTCCCAGGCCAGTTTGGATACCCATGCAGAAGGTGTGACGGGAAGCAGCTAAGGCTCCTCACTGCTGAAGAGCAAGGCCACTGAGGGGACAGATCATTCTCTCCCTTTCTTGTTGGCAAGCTTTTGTCAGAAAGATCCATGCTGTTGAATGAGAAGGTAAGATGGCTTGTCCATCCTTGCAAGACATTCTGCTGCTGGTCAGACTTGTACGGTTGCTCAGGACTTTGGCAATTTAACTGCCAAGTGCTCTCTCCTTATGCAAATTTCTATGTTTGAAACTAAAAGTCAATGTAGCCTCTTCACAGTTTTAAACTGAAGTAATGCTGTAGTTTTAAACAGAACAGCTAAACCCATCAAAAGGAGCAGAACATAGTAATAGAAGTTTGGCTGCTCTGTTGCCACAGTACCCTGAGCAAAACAGGACCCAAGACACACAGGTCAATCACAGTGATTTACGGAGACATCCTAAGCATTGAGCAGAGCTCTCACACATCCTTATCTTGTGTTTCCTCCTAAGAGGGAAAGGCGTCACAAACTCTGAAAAACTAAACCAGGTAACCCTCGCACTCACCCCAAGCACAATAAGGACTTGGAGCCTCCCTGAAAGGCCACAGGCATGTCTGGGGTGCTCAGAGATCCACAGCACCAAGTGCTGCAGGCTGAGGGAAAGTCAGGACAGCCAATAAGGAAAGCTACTCTTGCCTCTCTCTGCAAAAGCTGTGATGATCTTAGCCAATAGTCCATTTATTCTTACCGATCACACAGAATGGCAACATAATCACCTCGACAGCAGTAGGTTATTCTTGACACAGGGTATTTCTATTGGGAAAAGAAAAAAAACATCCTTGTAAGTTAAGACCATTTATGGGCAGAAAATTCACATCCCTTTTCATGTCTTAGCCTTTAAAATTTAAGGGATCTTTTAATTTACAGCAAGTTACGCAACATAAACTGCAGTCTAGTATATATTTATACCAGTGTTTGATGTTTTACGAAGTATTCCACACTTCTCCCTTCACAGTCATCCAAACAGAGATCCAGTGTAAAACTTTTAGTGAACTACTCCTAATAGACAAACTAGCAGATGAAGGAAATCTACACCACTTTCCAACATTCTGTCTTGCAAGGCTAACTGCAAAAAATATCTACATTAAGCCTGCTCAGCTAGGATACCACACTAGCAGCTTAGAGATTATAAACACAAGCCATTAGCTGCTGTTATGTTTGTTAAAAAAAGAAGGTAGTTATGCATAGCTAATATCCTTGCTGCGCTGTCTCTTGTTTTCAACCTGTCTGGGTGAAGCCATAGTGCTTAACACAAAATGTGTTCTGAAGAATAAGGCAAAACTGCCTGAGGCCATTTTCCTCATTCAAAAACCACCACCAACAACAAAAAATTATAATTAAAAAATCTCATACCCAACAGCAACAAACAACTCTACACCACACTCCTAATTTAGAAGATACATCGTTTTATTTGGGAGAGAATCAGAGAAATACCTTTGCTGCACAAACCATGCTACTTGGAAATATGTAACAACCGATTTGAGGCTCCTTGAGTGGGAAGTAAGAACTTGGGAAAAGCAGAGAAACTGTAAGAAGATGCCCTAGGGTGCTTTTGCAAAAGTATCTGTTATATAATGCGGAAGATGAAACTGCAGAGGCAAAAGGCTGGTTCTCGAGTCTATTTTATTAGCAGCGATAACATCAGCACTTCTGATTAATAAAACCTCCCTACTAGAGAAGTACTTGAGTTATTCCTGTTAGGGAAGGGAAAAATACATCTTCTTGACATTCTGCTGGCAGAATTCTGATGCATCTTCAAGTCCTCTTTCCTTTTACCCTCTTTCCATCCTTCAGCTCTTTTCTTAGCATGACACTGGTCACTAGACAGAACCTCTGGTTCATCAGGTTAAGTAAAATTTAGGAGTAACCATGGGAATTCACCCTTAGAGCTACCAGCTGGTGCACAGGCATTGTTGGGGTGCTTGTTTCAGAATGCTGCAATCACTGTAGGAAAGCAAAACAAGCTGTACAGCTTCCAAACATTCAAGCCAGCAAGTTTAATACCAGAAGCTAACTATGCCAACAGTACATGATGCAACTACTAAGAAACAAACCAACTGTGGGAAAGAAAGTGAATAAATATAGCTGAAAACCAGGGTGCAACAGGGTGTTGTGTGATATGGTCTCATAGTGGGGGAAGCAAGAACAATGGCATGCACATAGCTCACTCACATACTCATATTGCTTGTTTGGACAGAAGAGGAGCACTTTATAAAAAAAAAATAATTATATGTTTCAGAGTTCTTGGAAATAAATGGGACAAGTCTCTTGCTACTCTGCAACAATACTAAGTTGTCAGTCTGTATGTAGCATTGGGACCCAGGACTCCTGTTTCCCAGGGACACGAAAAGTGCTTATGGTTGCAAATATGGGGAAGGATGAGTGGGCTAAATCAGAAAGTTTGTCTGTAGCTTGTATATCTAAATGGATTTATTTCACCATGGAGTCATTTACACCACAGCTTTAGAATTGCACTAACAGCCCCTTTTGTAAACCACCAGTGGGTTCTTGGATATTTAAGGGAACAAGCCAAAATATATATTAAAAAAAAACAGAAACAAACAAAAAACCTGTAATATTTATTTCTAATAACAAAACTCTACCTCTCTGCCTGTCTCATGACAAACATGCAGAGCAGGTGCAGCAATTGCAAGTACCCACCTACACAGCCGAGTCCTTTCTCAGGGAGACAAAGGGTTTGGCACACGTGAAGTATGCAGCAGCTCTCTCCCACCCTCACTGGGGGAGGAAGGAGGAGGCTTTTTAGATTTGAACCAAGTGCTACTCACAGCTGGACAGAGATAAGAAATCTTTCCTCTTTGTAAGCGCTTTTCTTTCCATGTGTGGGTAGGTTGACAATCAGCAAACTGGACATAAGCCCCAGCGTAGTGTCTTGTTCAAGGACAAGCTTATGAAATTACTTTACTTAAAGAAGAGCTACAAGAGCAGTCTGTGATAGACATGTGTTCACTTGATACTCTCCAAACTCATTTGGCATTTATATGACACTTATCAGCCTGACAACACCTTAGAATTAACTTCTGATGTTATCTGTGAGAAGAGGTGACCCTATGAAAAATGAATGTACTGGAGCACTGGGGCAGAGTTGTGCAATTCACATTCTGGACTTTAAACAAGCTTCTGCTGTCAGAAGGATCAGATGAGGTGAATGCTCCAAAGCAGGAAAAATATTTATATAGCACTACAAAGTTTGAGAATTACTCCCATTCTAGTGGGAAAATGAACTAAGGATCTGCAAACCACCATCTGAAACCAATATTACACAGCTCAAAAACACTCTTACATTCCCAAAACAGACATACATTCATCATCTGCCAAGAAAAATAAGCCTACATTTATGTGTTCATAAATAAGCCCACATTTATGTGCCCACCATTACTGATGATTCCATTATCACTGTGCTTCAAGTTGTGTTTCAAGCTTCAGTGCATTCACAGTGGTTATCAACAGCAAAAATGTAATGTCATGCGAGAGAAAAATCAAAACCACTTATATCCCCATCTGATCTTTGGTTGCCAGAGTCATTTGCAGACAATGTGCTTGGTACAACCTACAAGCTGCTCACTCATGATACTGTTCCCTTAAATTCAGACTGTGTCACACTAGGTTGTGACTATGATCTTTGATACACCTGGATGCACACTGTGACTAAATACTACCACCAGACGTCACCTCTGGCATTTCTAGCACGGTGGTACCAGCAACACACGTCTCCTTCCCTCTTTGGTCCTGCTGGCCATTGAGACAGTAAATGTTCTGAAAGAAGTACATGTTGATAGCTGTGTAGCAATACAGCATAAAGGTGGCAATGCCCTGCATAAAGGTTTAGATCTGTCATTTATTTGCCTAATCAGAGGGACATTGCTTGATCACTGTTCCAAGTATTTATGAACTCCAGAAGTCAACTGAGTCTTCTGCAACCCTCAAGCATTGCACAGATCTAAGGACATACGAGGCAGATTTGAAAAGGCCTGTAAGGCTGGCAGGAAAGCAGTGTTGAGCAGATTCGAGGAACCCAGCCTGAGGCTTCTAAAACCATTGTTAGGAGACACATATGGCAGCGGATAGAAAAACAGCAAAACACTGCAGGAGTACAGTTTACTAACTGCTGTGTTATATTTATTAGCTCACAGTCTGTGGATTTTCCCTATCTGTCACTGCTCACACCGAGGTAAAGAAGCTAAACAGAGACTCCTCAGACGGTCAAAGGGCACCCCAAATTTCTACACAGAGACTCCATCAGCATATAGAGTTATCTTATGGAAGGGACTTCATCAGGTGTATTAGAAGACAAGGCATTTATTAATAAACTACATTCCAAAGCCTTGAAAAACATTCCAAGAGAGTGAAGATTATTTTAAAACCAGTTCCTTCTTGCATCAACATGTTTGGGTTTTTTTCCTCTAGCATTTGTTAGTTTATCCAATGCTATATTCAAGATCTATTACATAGTTCAATGTTATTTTTTCTAAACTTGTCTGTAAGCAATGGAGTTAGGATTCAGTGTGAGATCAAACACCATCAGTTTATGTACAATTTATCTTACTAAATGCTATGCATTTTTTAAATTAATAGCCTCCATTTCACAGCTGGTTGCTTACTAGTCCTCAATGATCTAATAAAGCTAGAGGACAAAGTATTTTACAATAAAACCATTCTTCCCTCCAAAAGAAAAGCCTTGCAGCATTCCTGCAGACATGAATTTGATGGCTATCAAACCACATTGCTTCAACAAAGCACTCTCATTAGCTACTTTTGAACACAAAGATAAAATACTTTGGCTTTGAAAATCACCAAGCCACTAACTTCCAGAGGCTATATGGGGTAGTCATTTTTTAGGTTTGCTTCAGTCTTAATTCTCCCTTCCACACCCAAATCCTGCTGCATCCAGACTCTATGAAGATACCAGCTAGACAAGCTTGTCACCTCATTTGGCATACCTGTTTTTCACTTGTGAAGAGAGACAGCAATAGTTGCTTCAAAGATTTCAGGCACTAGACTCAAGATGAAATGAGCCAGAGACCTTGTGCACAAGATGTACCTGGCTCAGTTGTGTTTTAAAGAAAATTTTCAAGTTCAGGAGTCAACTGTCCATATAGATACTACCCCGCATTCCTGCTAATGGGCCAAAACCAACCTTAAGCTTTCCAGTATCAAAGCTTTGCACACTGCAATGCAAGTGGCTGCCTTCCTGTGGTTAGGAACAGACATAAAGTTGCACATTATTGCTCCAATACCACAATCATAACCAACTTGCTGATACCTTCTGCACAAAAAAAACCAAACAAACACACACACACAACCAACCAACCAAGCAAACAAACAAACAAACAAAACCACAAAAAACAAACAACCTTGAGTTGTTGAGCTTGGCATTTCCATGGATTGTGTAACTACTAAAATCAGGCCAGGCTTACACAGCAAAGAATCTCCAAGAGATTCCCAGGAATGGCTCCTAACTGCTGGGAGATGCTGAGCACAACACTCTTCAACTAACCAAAACCACAACAAAATGCAAGGGAGAGAAGACAGAACTTTTTCTATTCAATTTTTGCCTGGATACAAATTCTGCAGTGGATTTGCCTCAAGAGCCTTGTATGGCTAGAGGCTTCCCAAACACCTAACGACTGGGGGACTGCTGTGCTCTTCAGAGAAGAAGTGGTTTTAGAGATTCACATGAAAAACACACTCAGCAGGATGGGTAGTAAGATGAACAACTCTTAAACGAGCCAACAGATTAGCAGCTGGCTTAATAAAATGTGCACAGCAGGGACAAGAACAAGTGCTGTTTCACTGCTAATAGGTCATATGCCATTTCTCTTTACAGGAATGAACAAAACCAGAGATTAAGTACTACCAGAACCACTGCTCACATCACATTAGCATCCCAAATCACAGTAGCACCCAAAACATGTACATATGATACCACTCACGTACAGGCGGCAAGGTCAGGAGAGCTCTTGGGGTATTCAGTTTTCACCTAGGACTCATACATATTAATTTTGGACACTGCCCAGCTTCAGAACAACCCAAAGGAACAAGCCCACTGTTTTTTGACTCCACAGGGATGTACTAGGGCAGGTGACTGCTTTCAAATGTTACAGTAATTCTTTTTGCTCAGATAAATTGCAACTTAAACACTCGAATTGGAATTGGATAGTTCCAGTGGTACAGAATGTTTTCTGGCTAAGAAACTAAGGCACTTGTGTTTTTGGAAAAATTTTCAAATGAAGTCTTTGTCCAGCGTGTGAATCTTGTATTTGGGAAGAATTACAAACAGCTTCTTTTGGTCACTGCTTGGCAATTTTCAGAAATGTGTACAAGACACAGGAACAGATTTCAGGGACTTTATTCCTTTCCTGAAATCCCAGGTTATTGTACTGGTTTCTCACAGTTGACAGAAGGGAGGCACTCCTAACAAAATGCAAGGAACACATCTGGGAATCATAAGGGCCAGAAGGATAGCAAAAGCACTAACAAATATGGGCATACCTGGTCAGTTTTGGTCGTCTCAGGCCCACAGATACTACTTAAATTACAGCAGTACACTTCTTCCCCGCTTTTGTACTCCCAAAGTCTCAGAGTTGAGTCCTGGATAGATGGAAGCAGACACAAGTCTATTACCAACAGCACCTCAGGCAAAGAGAGGCCACTCTTGGCCTTCAACTAAATCCTATTTCCATGAAGAGCTTCCCACAGAAGCTGCTAAATAGTCACTTAGTTAAGACCTCAAATTGCAGATAAAGCATTTTAATTATCATAATTTTCTCCCTCTATTCTAAATTATTCAATCATGCTAATTTTAATTCTCTTTTGAAGTGGAAATTGGGTAGCTGGAGGAGTGCATTTCAAGTCTGCCTTCAACAGCACAGTAATACACGTGCTCAGCATTTAAATGGCTATTCTTTCAGGTTACCCTTCTCTGCCCCTATTCTTGTTATCACCCAAATTCTCATTTGATTTTGCAACCTTCTCAGAGAAGCTAAACAACTCTTTGGAAAAACAGCGTCATCAAAGAGCATTTTTCAAGAGTGAAATACAGCCACACACAGAACTGACACTAGAGTTGCTTCAAGAATTAGAGGAACAGCAGTCAAGAGTCAAGAAATTTGGTGGAAACACAAGCAAATAATAGTGTTGAAGTTGAAATTTTAAAGAAAAATACTTTTTTGAAGAAGGTGCCATACATACCCCAGAAGCTGACAACAGCAGATCAGGATGGTTGGGTATTACAAGTATTTTGCTTACAAACCTAAAGGGAAAGTAGCCAAAAGTTTAACTCACTTGCATGACATCCTGGTCTTTAAGCACATACAATAAGAGAAAACACCAATTCAAAAAAAAAACACAAACCCAACAAAACAAAAAATCCCAACAGACTCTCCACATCAAGCTACTTAGAAGGAAGAAAGTACTTTAGTATGTATACTACACAAACTACTGACTTTCTACTGAATAGAAAAAAATATTTCCCCACCTGCACTCAAGAAATTCTACTGACTTCTGGCTGACTGACAACATTGCAATTTAGTCATTAAAAATGCCAATGGAGAGAGATTTACTCAGGTACTGTGTCCCCCTTTCTCAAGGCATATTAAAAACACGCATCAACAGACGCCTTTAAAACATAACAACAATGACGACTCAGCTTTCAGAGTACCAGATCTCTCCCATCACAGCTAGAGATTATTCAAAAGAAGTCTTTACAAAAAGTTTAAAACAAGCATGTAGCAATTTACCACCAGTGTCTACGTTCAGACAGAAACCCTGTTTTTCAGAAGTATTATCTACCATAACTTGCCTTTGCTAAGTAACCTAAACTTCAGGAATTTGTTATTAACTTAGAGCTCAGCAACTTAAAATACAGTGATCTAAGCAAAACATTACCTGAGTAGGACAGTCTTGCTTTTGAAAAAAAGGCATAATTTTAAGGCCATTAAAAAAAAGAAAAAGGAGAAAAATAAAAGAAGGAAGATATTTGGTCACTGTAACAGAAACTTCCAGGACAAAGCAGCAATGGCAGGTACATGCAGGTATAATAGATCTACCAAGAATCACCATGCACTCTTGCTGAAAGAAAAAGATCCAGGAGCATGAAACAAGATAATTATAGCTACTTTATCTAATCCTTTGCTTACTCATTCCTAATTTATAATATTGAATTTTAAAATATATTTCAGTCAATTTACACTAAGTGCCTTTCCTCTCTGCAGCCACTTATGACCCGTTTGTGCAGACAAAACAACCAAAGACGAATCTGTTTTTCTGACCATCAAGTTCTATTCATTAGAAAGTACAACTGTGTACGCAGCAGGTGGAAACATCAGATGTGGCTCTGTAAATACACTATAGAAACTGATGTGATGAAAAAAAAAATTTAGTTCTTTAACATGAGTAGTGTCTTCCTTTCATTCTATGCCAATTCTACAGGTTAGACTACCAAATGATATTAAAACCAGAGTGACACTCCAACTTAAGATGTGTCCTAAATGCTATATTAAAACACCTTGGCAGCCAAGTTTAGATTTAAGTTGCTACCCTTATCTCAGGTTCCCCAGTCACATCATCTTTCTTTAATGATTTGTTTCTGATACAGTGAGTTGACTGCACCATATTGCATCATCCTATGGAAGAATATGCCTGGAAAGACATTATCCCCAAGTAACTCGGTGACCAGACAAGAACTACATGTGTTCTCTGCCCCACGCAAGGCCATGTCTTCTCTGCTACCTTGTCACTGTGGACTTCAAAATGTAGCAGTGACCACACACAAAAACCAGACTTGCAGATACCCCCTACCCTACTCAAAAACCATTACAACCGTCATTAACAATAACAAAAATCTCCAAAGGCCAAAAAAATCCCATAGAGATTGAAGAAGTCAAGAGACTTTGAAAATACCACAACTGATAGACATTTTAAGTAGAAAAACATAGAAAGAATTCTTTTAAGTCTATCTGTCATTTGAGTCTTCATGGCAAAAAGGACTACTGAGAAGAAAAGGGAAAGTACAGTCCACCCTGTAGGCTGAAAAGGAAGTCCTGACAAACTGTCCAGAAGACCACACCTATTCCTATACAAAAAAGAGCTACTAGTCTCCTAGCAAGTCAGAGCACATCTGAACACATCAGTACAGATAGCAGGTTGATTTTCTGCCTTCCACTCTTCAGATCACTGTAATTAGAAGGACCTTCACCTCAGGATGGAGAAGAAAGGAAAGGAAGAGAAAGATTATCCTTCCTGGCTTTATGCAGAGCGAACGCTGCATTGCACTAGATCTAGGAAGACAGCATCTGCTATGATCCACCTTCCACAGATCCTTCTACTTGCCCAAGTGCTCTTGCCCACAGCAATAGGACCAATCTCAAGGAAAAACACCAGGCTGCTTTTCTCAGCTACTAGAAAAGCCAAGTAACTACATTAAGAAATGGGATTCTTTGATCTATTTCATGGGACAATTTTGCAGCCTACAGCACACTGCAGTCTAATGTCCATGCAGAAATGGTACTCTGTCTCTCCTACTGATACAGCCATATGTTTTTGCATTACCACAAAGCCCAAGACTGACCACTGCATTGAGACGCCATTAGATTAGCATCTCTTCAAACTACAAAGGCTTTGTAATACTAAGGTAGGGTCCATCCTGATTTATTTCCAGGCTCTGGAGCCTCTTGTAGCCAACAGGTTAAGGGAGGTGATTCTGCCCCTCTACTCTGCTCTGGTGAGACCCCACTTAAGTACTGTGTCCAGCTCTGGATTCCTCAGCACACGAAGGCCATGGACCTGTTGCAGTGGGTCGAGAGCAGAGCCACAAAAATGATCAAGAGGGCTGGAACGTCTCTCCTATGAGGAAAGGCTGAGGCAAGTGGCTTGTTCAGCTTGGGAAGAGAAGGCTCTGGGGAGACCTTACTGCAGCTTTTCAATACTTAAAGGGGGCTTACATGAAAGATGGGGACAGATATTTTTAATATGGCCTGTCACAATAGGAAAAAGGGTAATGGTTCTGAATTAAAAGGGGGTAGATTCAGATTAGATATATGGGAAGACATTTTTTATGATCAAGGTGATGAAAGTGGAACAGGTTGCCCAAGAGAGGTGGTAGAAGCCCCAGCCCTGGAACCATTCAGGGTCACGCTGGACGAGGCTCCAAGCAACCTGATTTAGTTGAAGATGTCTCTGCTCGCTGCAGGGTGTAGGACTAGATGACCTTTAAAGGTCCCTTCCAACCCAAACCACTCTATGTTTCTAACACAGAGCTAGCTACTGTTTAATATGATTTGAGGAAACAATCATTTCATCCACTGAAGCACAGTGAAGAGCTGCACACAATAACTTCTGCACACAACAAACTTACTCTCTGTGTCCCAGACAGTAGGACACAATACTATGAGGAGCCTTGGCCAAGCTGACTCTGATCTTCTCATCTCTGTCTGCAGTTAGAATATACCGGTCATCAGGACTCAAAGCCTGTTGGTAAAGAGAGAGTTTTGGTGACCAGTTGTTCAATTCTTTTAATATAATTCTTCCTAACCAGGAGGAAAAAAAAAAAACATAAGCAGTAAACTATCTGCTTCTCCTGGCTCTGAATGGCAGGTGCAAACATTAAGCCATGCTTTTTTACCAACACTGGAGGCTAAACCTTTATGTCAGTAACTTTCTTCCTCATTAAAACAAGCAACACTGACTACAGGGTTCAGTGAAGCCACTGAGCGCCAATGATACAGGCAGAAGTGACACTGCATCTTAAAAGAAGGAAACATCACTTTGAAGAGCTCAAGTGACATGACAGAGTAGGTAAATTCCCATACACGTTCCAGCACCAAGTCTTCTGACTGTAATACAAAGACTTTTTGAACACTCACATTCCCAGAGAGATAACCCTTTGGTAAAACTTGTTTCCTTATGAACCTCTGCAGACACAAATTAATTCTGTAGGAAAAATCCAGATAGTATATACTTGATTCATGTAAAATAAGAACTCCCAAATCTGGGACAAGAGCAGCAGTGAAATACCCAACCACAAGCAGAAATGCAGGTTTGTACACTAACTACCCAGAGGCACATACTTACCACATCCAATAGCAGAGACAAGTGACCCAGCTCAAGTTTTCCATCTGCTTGGGGTTCTGTTACTGAGTAAGAATAGACATCACCAGACTTGTCTGCAACCAGAATCTTATCATCTGCGGTCGTAATAATCAGGGAAGTGCATCTCCTGCTCACCAGCCTGAAAGAAAAACAGCACGGTCTGAACAGCACTGGATAGCAGCTTTGGCAAGTCTGCGTTCAGACACAGTTAAACAGACCAAGAAACTGGAGAAAAAGCCCTCAGATGCAACATTCTTGAAATGGAACAATGAAAATAAGGAAGGATATGAGGCTGAAACAGCACTTTTGACACCTATTAAATGACTGAACAATGTAATAGCAAGCATCTGGGGGAGGTGGGAAGAAAAACAAGAGAGACTATTAAAGCTATATGTCTGCATTTTACTTAGGTACTTTCTCAACTGAGAACTTTGCCTAGGCAGCCTGACAGTACTCTAAAGAAAGCTGGTAGACTTTCTTGCACTCTCCATAACAAAATAAAAGGTAAACATGTAGAAAAGAGAAGAGAAGGTAGCAGTTCACCTAGTAAAAGTCCTTTGCAGCAACACATCTAAAAACCGTGTTGGGACTACTCCTCCAGCTGCCACTTTGTACTCTGTAAGGAAGCCCCATCCTTGCGTGCCTCAAGGACTCTTCCTTCTTGCATCCAGAGTCAGAGAGACACAGTTTCAGGGTACCTCGTCCAGACAAAGCCCTGATCGCGAACTCTTTCCCTCATCATCTGCTGGTACCTTATAGATCCAGTGACCAGTGCAGCAGGTAACAGTTGTCTTACAACTCTTCAGATAAATACACAGACCACAAAAGCCACAAAACGAGTTTTAAAAAAGGTTTAATCAGTCTGGAGAATGCATCTGCAACTTAATAGCTACCATTATTCTTTTGTTTCATAACCCTTCTGTGTGCTGTGTGTTAACACTGGGCTGTGAGAATGGACACTTCTATTCATCTACTCTGAAAACTCAGTCCCCATTGGAGGCAAAAGAACAATATACTGTACTTCAGCTAGGAAGACAGAAATTGTAATACTCTTCAGTGCACATTTAAAGGAAAACTGTAACAATGTCAATGCATGTTGGACAAGTATGCCTAGTAACATACTGCAGGCTCAGGCAGCACAGCTTCAAATTAAGTGACCTTGCCCACCAGAAAAAATTCTTCCTCCACATTAATTGCACTGCCTTTGTTTCTTAAACACAAAGATTCAAAAGCTCCCCTTGTCTGAAATGAGCTGGCTACTTTACCTAGTACCAGGTAAAATCTTTTCTAGGGTTTGCCACAAAACACCAGTACAAGTTACATAGCTCAACTTTGGCTTTTTTTTTTTCATGCAGAGACTTTTGTCTGTATTCCCAGTTTTCTAATAGGAGGTTGTGACATTCAAAAAAAATCCAGCTGTGGTCCTAGTTGATCCTGTAACAAAAAACTGAAACATGGAACAATTCTCCAATAGCACATTATGGGCAAGACATACAGGGCAGGGCTACAGGAACACAGAATGAACAGAATTTGCCATTTCTGGCTTTGCTGGCGATTACTGACTTACTACAACACTGGTTAACCCACCAAAGGTCCATCATGTACCCTATGCACAGAGTCAAGCTGACCAGACTCCATTTTGGTTTGCAACCAGTGCCTTACATTTGTCAGAGACCACGAGGAGCAGAGATGTCACACACTGAGGTACTTTCTCAGCAAGTCCTTTGTGGTCCTATTTTTTATACACAATTGTCATAAGCAGCAGCAGAAAACTTGTAACTGGAGGACCTCTGGTGGACAGCTACAGAGAGATTTCTCAAGAGAACCATACTACAGAAGGGAAACAGATGGCAGTACCTCTAAAGATGTGCTTTTAAGAGAGTTCACAAACTCCCCAAAATATCTTCCCTTCCAAATCAACAGAAATGGAACAGTGCACTCACTAAACTGCTCAGTATCACTCTTACAGGCCCAGCCTTAGTGGGTCACTCCTAGAGGAGTGGGTAGTTCAGTTCCTAAAGATGCAAATACTGTCTCTTGGAATAAGAAAAAATACTATCCTTTTTTTGGCCAATGATATAAATGCCTGCATTCTCATTCTTGGTGCAAGGCATTTTGTGCATCACTTCTTGACAAGTATTTTTGAATTCCCAAGAACATTAAATTTGTTTGAACAAGAGAAAACTGAAAGAGGAAGCTTAGTGATAACAAACAGCAACATCCCAAGTACTACTATTTTATAACTCTAAATAATTGGCCATAACTCCATAAAAAAGTGACATGCAACATCCCACTTCCTTACCTGACACTAACACATTCCCAGGAAGGCTTTGTACGGAACAGAATCAGGCGTTTGCTGTCATCTGTCAAGGCAAAATAATCTCCTGATGGGGAGAAGGTGAAAGCTAGGATGTCATCACTTCCTTTGTCTGTTGGTTTTCCATCCTGCCTAATAGAGAAAGGGAAAAGCAGTTCACAACCTACAGGTTACTGAAATCCTTAAGAATAGAAGGTTGTTCTCACACTAACAAGGAGCATGAAGAATAAAGTCAACCATAAATGTTGTATAATGTTGAGCCAACTTGAACACTAATGCAAAGCAAAAAAGCCAGGAAAAAGGAAACATACAAAAAGAAAACAAACAGCAAAAATGCTAGGGTTTGTGCTAGCAGATCTTGATACAAATCTAGGGGAAGACAGTAAAATTTGCTACAGGTAAAATGATGCCCAATGGTTGAATTTAAACTAAGAAAAAAAAAAACAAACAGGTTTTGAAGTCTCACGACTTAAATAAAGGACAGACCTGAGGAGAAGTTACATAACTGGTTTGTGGGCTTTTTTTTTTCCTAACTGTCTTGAATGGTTCAATAAAAAAATGCAGCATTTCTCCCTAAATAGCTTGACTGAGAAGAATCATACAGAATCATTGATTATACTACTGGTGCTTCTCTAAGAAATGAAAAAGGTGTTCAGTATCTCCTCTGTGATGAAACAGAAACAAAAATATACATACATATATATCCGTCAGGGTTAGCAAAAACAACCTAGACATCACCTGCTCAAGGAGTCATCCTGTGACTTTCTTTTATTATCTTCACTGCCACATAACCTCAGGAGGAGATGCACCCTCTAGGAAAACAGCAGATTGCCTAAGCAGATGTTCTCACCCTTTATTTCCCAACGTTGTCTTCTCTGCATTGATGCAATCATACATGAAGAAACTATCCTCACTGCAAATAAAAACCAACAGAATAAAACCACTGCAACTAGACCAACCATGAGCTTAACTATGAAGAGTGTAATCTCATTTGTAACACGCTATTATTTTGTGGTTATTTGCAGNCGCCACGGCCGCCGCCACCGCCGTCACCCTCCATGCGTCAACACTGACACGTGCGTGCCGCGGCAGGCGCAGCGTACAGGCGTCACCGCACGAAGCGATGACGACAGGGCTTTGCCGCGCGCGCCTGCGCGGTNCGACTTAAATAAAGGACAGACCTGAGGAGAAGTTACATAACTAGTTTGTGGGCATTTTTTTTCCTGTCTTGAATGGTCCAATAAAAAAATGCAGCATTTCTCCCTAAATAGCTTGACTGAGAAGAATCATACAGAATCATTGATTATACTACTGGTGCTTCTCTAAGAAATGAAAAAGGTGTTCAGTATCCCCTCTGTGATGAAACAGAAACAAAAATATACATACATATATATCCGTCAGGGTTAGCAAAAACAACCTAGACATCACCTGCTCAAGGAGTCATCCTGTGACTTTCTTTTATTATCTTCACTGCCACATAACCTCAGGAGGAGATGCACCCTCTAGGAAAACAGCAGATTGCCTAAGCAGATGTTCTCACCCTTTATTTCCCAACGTTGTCTTCTCTGCATTGATGCAATCATACATGAAGAAACTATCCTCACTGCAAATAAAAACCAACAGAATAAAACCACTGCAACTAGACCAACCATGAGCTTAACTATGAAGAGTGTAATCTCATTTGTAACACGCTATTATTTTGTGGTTATTTGCAGAACTGACCCCTCACTCGAGGAAACACCTGTGTGAAACAGGCTCCTGAAACACTACAGATGAGGCAGAAGTTTAAACACATATGAAAAACAAAAGTAAATGAATAAAACATAAAAATTCTTATCTGATGGCAAAATATTTTACTTTTATCTGTATTTCAATTTTACTTTTATCAGGCTTAACATTTTTGTCACTATTATTTCACATACTAGCGACGTACATCTCATGGTGCATAACCATACCGTAAAACCGTTAAGACTGAGCTTTCGAGTCCTATTCGGTAAGAGAAGACGCGCACGAGGAGCCCCTAAAGTTCTGCGCTAGGCCACGCAGGGCCCTCCCGAAAAGTCAGCAACAGGCAGAGCCTGGCCGCAGGGGACGAACCGCGAGGTACCNTCCCCACCTCTCTATAACCTCCTTTCAGGGAGTCACAGGGAGCAATAACATCTCCCCTCAGATTCCTTTTCTCCAGACTGAACCACCTCACTTCCCTCAGCCACTCTTCGTAGGAGTTGTGCTCTAGACCCTTCACCAGCTCTGTTGCCTTCTTTGGACACACTCCATCCAGTACCTCAGTGTCCTTTTGTAGTGAGGGGTCCAATTCCAGGCACAGCCTCAGTCAGAAGTGCCAAGTACTGGGGGACAATCACTCCTCTAGTCTCGATGGCCACACCATTTCTGATAGAAGCCAGGATGCTGTTTGCCCAACTTGGCGATTTGGGCACATTGCTGGCTCATACTCAGATGGGTGTCGACCAGCACCCCCCCAGCCCTTTTCTGTCAGGCAGTTTTCTAGCCACTCTGCCCCAAGCCTCCAGTGCTGCCAAGGTTGTTGTGGCCCAAGTACAGGACTCGATACTTGGCCTTGTTGAGCCTGGTCAAGTGCATCCCACTGGCCTTGGCCCATCAATCCAGCCCGTCCCGGTCCCT
>VWZY01006771.1:1445235-1457892 GCA_013399075.1 Chloroceryle aenea | reverse complement strand
GTGGTGCCCAGAGCAGGGAGGTTTCTCTGCCCATCGGACCGGGGAGCGCCTGGCTGAAGTTCCAAGTCCTTCTGGTTGTCATTAAAATGCTTATGGCCACGTGTATGGACAGCTCCTGTATAAACTAAGAAAATGAAAGGCCATTAACATGTAAACAAGGATTTCTGTTCAAGTGTGCTACATAATAAGAAAGTCTGGTACAGGTCTGGTAGGAATGGATCTGTGTGGAATATCCTTACCAGACTTAAGGAGACTATTGTTACATTTGTCTTAATATNCCCTTCGCTGCTGGGCTGCGGCCGGGCGGCCACCCGCAAGGTACGAGGCAGGGGGGGCATCGGGCGGAGGGGAGAAGGGTTAGGGAGGAAGTGCTCGGCTTCTTTCGGTTGGGCGCTCACCTCACCTCACTTTCCCTTCCCGGGCCTAGTTCGCAACAGCCCTGGAGTGCGCATGCGCGGGGCTGGCGGNGGTTGGTTGGTTGATTGTTTTTTGTTTTGTTGGTTTGTTTTGTTTTTTAAATGAGGTGCAAAATCTGGCTCTGAACTCCTGATATTCTCCCCTGTGTTTTGTAATGTTTGGATTATGAAGGTCCAGAAGTATCCTATTTTACAGAAAAAGAGAAAGACTTACAAGATACTAATATTTGTTCCAGGCAACAGTGTCAAGAACCTACAGAAAACTACCATGGGCCTGTTGTATTAAATATAGTTACAAAGCCTCTTAGGTTTGATAGCAAGATAATACACACCCTTGAGTTTGGATGCTGCAGGGCATTTGCCATTCAGAAGTATTTGAACCCCTTCTGTCCCTGACTAAAGTCCAAATGCAAATTCGGGTTTCTAAAAGGTGCTATCTTGTGCAAGTTGTTCATAAATAGAGGCTCACTGATGCAGTGAGTAGGATTCCCATCACAAATTAGACACCCAGATGCTTAAACAGCAAAGCTGTATGGGACCATATGTAGGAGTGATCAGGCTTATTGACAGCTGTTGAAAAGATGACTGAAAGAGTAGTCCAGTGCAGACTTCTGGCTTCTAATGTTAATTTCTTAAATGCCAAGGCAAATAAAAGCTTGGTTATTCCATTAAGAAAGCCTTTGCTTTCTTCATGGATTGATAGAAGCTTGATTGAACAATATTTTATTTTTTTTTTAATTATTTTAAAGTGTGTTTGAGATGTACTTTAGCATCAGTTTCTAGATTTATTTTCATGCAGCTCTGATTTCAGAAGGTGTCAGGAGACCTCTTAGGCCACCTCTTTCAACCAGCTGCTTCCCTTGCCAATGGTTCCGGTTAGTTAAGGTGTATGGGATGCAGCTGTCTTTTTCAGACTCTAGCTGGAACAGGGTGTGCAAATTTCCTTTGATAAAATGGTCGTATTTTACTTGCAAAGGCGGTGATGGGGAATAGACCTGTAGTTTCTGCATGCTACCTTTTGGAGTGCAAACATGTTTTAAACTCATTCCAATAATGATACTGATGTTACAAGCATCAGTAAGAATGCATCTGGGAATAATATTCTTCTTACTGGTTTGGATGTATTGTTCTTAGGGCAAAGTGATGCAAGTACAGGTCAGCTGGTACAGAGTCTGAAGTACCCTAATTAAAGTGTCTGTACTGGTTGTAGTAGACTTTATGATTAAAAGCTGAAAATGTATCTCTTTCACATATCCAGCTATTACCATTTAAAGTATTTTTGCAGTAACACCTACTGTTAATGATCAAGCTGAATGTCACCTGCCTTCTTAGTTTCTTAGGATGCCTTAACATTAATACTTCCTCAGCTTTCAGCTGTCTGTCATCCCTTTGAGCACTCTTCTGTTAGTTTGACCTTCCTGTACACTGCTTTGAAGAATGCTTCAATTCTGAGTGATGTTTCCTCACGTTTCTACAGGATGCTGTTTGGCTGTGTCAGTCTGTGGAGGGAGTCAGGCTTCTTTCAAAGGTGGCTGCCCAACCTCCTACTTCTCTCTGCCCTCCCTTCTCACCCTGCACCTTCTGTCTGGCAGAGAGAAGTATGTGTCTGAAATGATTCAGAAATATTACCTGCATAGCAAAGTGGTTGGTTTTGTTTGTTTTTCATTTGCAGTTTTGTTAACAACCATTCTTTCTTTCTTTCTTTACTTTTAATGTCATGCATTTGTCTCTTCTGTGATATTTCAGTTTGGACATTGCTAAATACTTGCTTCTATTCAGAACTAATTTTACTAACTCCTTGGGCCATACAAGGTAATACTGTAAATATGAGTAATGGAGAAAACTGCATCTAATTTATGGTCTTGTAAATTAGATCTGAGTTTCCAAACTGTGCAGATAAATCTGCACAGTAGACTGGAAGTCTGTTGAATTACACTGCTGGTTGGAAGTGGTGCAACTCATAGCAGAGTTGGCATTGCTATAGCAGATTTCAGCAGTGGTGTATCATCTTAGCGTGCTCTCAGTTCTCTTTATCTTCCCGTTTTCTGTAACGACAACAATATTTGCTGTTGAACAGCTTCTTGAGAATATCATTGGTAAAAGCATCCAAGGTGTAGCTGGTACTCCCTGAAATGCCCTGAAAGTTGCTGCTTTCTCTTTAACTGTTGGCTACTTGTCTGGAGAATTTAGCTTAACAAAAGTATTCATGAGGAAGAAGAAAGAAAGGCAGGCTAACAGGAAGCATTACAAGATCTTATAAGACTTTTTCTTAGAAAGAGATCTCAAAAAACAGAAGTGGATACAGTATGGACTGGAGAAGATAAGGTCTTGCTAAAATAATATTAAACAGACACAACTCAGCTGGTAGGTCAGATGGACGCACAAACAAGTAATACATTCATGTATGGCCTCTGGGATCTCTTACTCTGCTACTTTGTCTTTTGGGAGTCATCCCTCCCTACTGCTTTAAAATATCTATTGTAAGAGGCTGGTTATTGCTATGTCTGTTTATTATGTCTTCTGCTTTGCTGGCTTGTTGCAGACAAATATTATCTCTAGTGGTGTATTTGAAGAGCTCAGCTAACAAATTATCTTAATGAGATAGGAAGGAGTCTGTCAAACTTTTTTTAGCGATGCAGCATTGAAGCACAGAGAAAAGCATCTCTTGTGAGGAGCCTGATGAAGCAAAGAGCAAAAGGCATTGTCTCATTTCAGCACCGCAGCATCAAAAACTGTTAAGTGCTAACTAGAAAGAACTTTAGTTTCTTTAGCTTAAAATGGCTTGAAACTGTCTGCTTTATAATGTCAGTATTTAGCATAATAACATCTTTCAATTTGCTTTTCATGCCAGATTATCTTAGAAAGTTAAAATTGTATGACTAAGATCAGTAATTAACAGAGGTGTCGGATATAATGATGATAATCCTCTTTATGCCATTTCCTAGATGTAGTGGCACCACAGGGAAGCACCAAGCTGCTAGCCATCAAGGCACCAGCTGAATTTCCTAAAATGTTGTCTTGTAGCTCTCTCCTACTATCTGCAAACAAAGGTGAGAGCATATCTAGTACTAACCTCAAGGAAGCTTCAGAACCTTCTGCTGAAGACATGAGGATGTTCATGTCCAGAAAAACTGTGGTTGAATTTCCTCAGAGAGTAGTTGCTTATTCCGTTGAGAAGGAAGACCTTGCTACACCTGCTACAGAAGGAGGCTTGAGGAAAGACACAGCTGAGGAAGAAACTTCATCTTCATCCAGCTCAGATTCAGATTCCAGCTCAGATTCTGAGGAAGAAAATGATGATTCAGAAGCTGCCATAAAAACCAAAGCTGAGTTTCCCAGACAAGATTCCATCTTTTCTGAGAACATAGCGGTAAAGGCATCAGCGCTAGCAAAAGAGAGCTTGTCCCAGAAATCACACAAAGAACATGCAGCTAAGAAGAAGCCATGCAAATCAGAAACTGATGTGTCTCCTGTCAAGCAGATTGTGTTTTCTAAAACATCAGTCAGCCATGAAACATCAAAATCCAAAGCAAGAGACCACAGAGTAAAATCTACTCCAAAAGCAGCAGATCGACAGAAGCTGGTCTTAGAACCACATGTAGTTGAAAGTCAAGACCTGACGGATGTCACTCATAAATCCGATTATTCGGAGGAAGAGTCCATTGGAACCCAAGTAGCAGCTATTCAGCTGAAAGCTTCCTCGGGGACTCAGGAAGTGAAAAAGCAAAACCTGTTATCCAGAGGACAACAAAAGGTGAAGGAGGCACAGGAGTCAGAAGCAGGAGAAGTGACTGCTTCTAAACTGGAAGAGACTGCTGAAGGCACTGTGCTGGTGATGGGCAGTACAGCAAAGGAGACGATTCTGGAAACAGGAGTCCAGGCTGGAGAAAGAAGCGCAATAGAGGGTACACCTTTAAATTGTTTGAACTGTACTGATGCATCTAGGCTAGGGTTTAACTGTCTTTAAAGAGTCTCCAAATCTTCTGTGTTCATGATTCTCTGATCTTTATACTGAAGCTAACTGTGTAGCAGTATCTACATTCTTATTTATTGCTAATTAAGTGCTTGGTAATACTTGTTTTCCAGTTATGCTGTGAAAGGAAGTGGTCTTCATTTCACTGTATTTATAGCTTCATAAACCAGTTACTTATAAAATGAAAACAAGGTTGTTTCCACTGTGAGCAAAACCATGGGGTTTATATGACAAATCTTGTTTTCCTTCTTCTCTTTTCTCAGAAGGATTTGGTAGCTGCCTTTCTCCTTAGCCAAATTTGATGACATCTGATTTTTCCTTAAATCCTGCTGTCTTTATCCTTTTTATTAAGTTATTTTTTAATTTTATTTTTTAATTTTATTTTTTAATCTTGCAGTGTTTCAGATTTCAGTAGACTTCAGGAAATCATACTGTAATGTCAGAAACAGGTGTTGATTCTGAGATTGGTAGGTTGTGAGTCATGTTGAAGTAGCACAGAGTTGACCTTGCAGCCCATTTTTTGTAGTGAGCTGGGGAGAAGATAGTGTTATGTTTTAGGAAAGAGCATCATGCATCATATAATCATCTTCCTAGCTATACTTCCCTATCTAACTTACCATTCTTATTTACTACCAGTCCTGTTAACTTACCTACTGATCTCATTCTTTGTATTTCAGTAGCAAATGCCCTTCTGTCCTGATCTGTGGTGGCTTACCATTGCCTTTCAGCTTAGACAGCATAGCATTCTTAAGAGCCACCTTCTGCTTGCTGCTTTGAATTAAAGAATTTGCCTGTCTGGAAGTATAAACAGCATAACTTTAAAGCAGCTTGGATATTATCCTTCAAGTGATCTCCTCATGGAAAAGGCCCTGGGGGTCCAGGTGAACAGCAAGTTGAACATGAGCCAGCAGATGTGCCCCTGCAGCAAAGACCACCAATGATAACCTGGACTGCATTAGGAAGAGCGTTGCAAGCAGGCTAATAGAGGTGGTCCTTCCCTGGTGAGATGTACCTGGAGTGCTGTATTCAGGTCTGGGCTCTCAAGCACAGGAGAGATGTGGAGCTAGTGGAGGGAGTCCAGCAATGGTCTGCTAAGATGATGAAGAGACTGGAGCATCTCTCCCATGAGGAAAGTTTTGACAGAGCTGGGACACTTCATCCCAGAGAAAAGAAGGCTCTGGGTTATGTATAAATACCTGAAGGGAGGGTGCAGAGAGGTAAGACTCTTTTCAGTGGTACCTAGTAGCAGGACAAGAGGCAGTGGGTGAACACTGATGCTCAGGGTTTTGCCAGAACATGAAGAAACATTTATTTAGTTATTTATATATTTTGATGTGAGTGTGACAGAGCACTGGCACAGGTTGCCCAGAAAGGTGGTGGAGTCTCCATCCTTGGAGACATTCAGAAGCTCTCTGGACATGGTCTTGGGCAGCCTGCTCTAGCTGACCCCATTGGGCATTTAGGGTTGGACCAGATGACCTCCTGAGTGTCTTCCACCTCAAGTATTTTGTGGCTCTGTGAAATCACTAACCAGGTTCAGTGACAAATACTTGCTTTTGTACATCAGTTTCCAGGATATAGTGTTGAGTAAAAGACCTGATTTCTGTTAGCTAGTTCTTAATTTCATCTTTTTAAGAGTTGCAGGCTAAGTTTACCTTCTTTCCTGACTGCAGCTCAAATGGTAAAATGCAGCACTGTTTGCAAGTGACATTTTCATTTACTTGTTCCTCTTAGCAGTCAGCAGCAGCAGTTTATTAACAAAAAAAAACCAACAAAACAACAAAAACAAACAAGCAAAAACCACAAAACAAACAAACAAAACCAAAAGGTGTGTGGGAGAAGTCTATCTGTATTTATCTACAGATGATACTTTTCTTCCCATTCATCCACAGTGGAGTTCTAGATACTGAAGCTTCTTTCCCTACACACACACTGAAGCTGATATACCTCTAAAAATTAATTCAGTTATCTTCAAGGTATGAGAGGGAGGAGTTGGTCTTAAAATGTGTTTAAGATTTGAGGTGAAGGCTTGATCTATGAATGGCCTCCTCTATTCTGATGCTGTAAATCCAGAATAAGGTTAAGCCTGCATGTGCAGATCTGTATCAATGAGGCAGTAGTACCACTGTGCCTCAGGCCCATCATCATCTGAACCACAGCAGCAAAACAGTTTTGGGTAGTCTGGCTTTGCTGAAAATGACACTTAGTCCATTTTGCTCCTTTTGCTCTGTGGAGGTGATGAGGCTGTGACAGCAGGAATGTTCTGGAGGACACTGCTGCGGTTACTGTAGGAAAAGTGGGGGTTAGTACAGGCAAGTTCACAACCTTTTACTGCCGGTGTAATGTCTTTGAGTGCCAGAGGCTAGCCAAGTCAGACCTAGCTATACCTCGTTCAGCGGTGTCCCTGGTATCTGCAGGTGTATCTTGTTTTCTCTTCCTTTGGAGGCCTTCTTTGAGAACAGGTACTGCTTTTCCGTGTTCAATGTTCACTGTTAATGTTATCTTCTGTCATCTGTACTTCTGTTCCTGTGTTCTCTTGTTCATCTGAAAACTCTGCAGCAGGCACACTTGAAGATATGAAAGCAACTTTTCACATTACAAACTTGCATGTTAAGGTGATGTCATCCACTTTGTAGAGTAGGCGTGCTAAGCAGTTAGCAAAAACTGCTGACTTGAACTGCTAAGTAAGTAGCAAAATAGTAGCGTGGTAACTCAGAAATATATCTCTGATTCATTTTGGAAGAACATCCTGTGAATTGCTTGCACTTCAAGAGAAAAAGCATAGATGAAGTCTGAAATATGGGGAGGATGAACTCCGGGATAAATTTTCCCTTCACGATGCCAAGTACAGTGTATTTGGGCAGGAAAAGTGAGACTCCATCTGCTTTTCTTCCTGAGCATCTGTCTCTTAATTTGGAACAACTGTCTCTTGCAGGTTGAGTGTGCTCTTGCCTACGCTTGCCTGTTCTTGGGGCTATTTGCATCAAAGACTGCATCATCTGGCTTTTATATCTGCAGTTGCCTCCTATGAGCTGTGTCAGTAGGAACTGAGCAGTATGCGCAGGGATATTTCCTTTCATAGGTTGTATGTATTGCTTTGCTGAAACCATGGCTTAATACGTTGGATTTTATAAGGAAGTCTTGCTAAATGTTATGGATACAGTCTCTTAAACTCAGCATTGCTTTGCAATAATTATGCAGTAATTAAAGGGAACCTCTGGTGTTCAGTTGCTCGAGTTCTTGTATTTTTATTGCAGACGGTTGTATTACAAAAAGAAGCTTAGTATGATTTTACCTAAATCACTACATATACATTTATGAGACAGAGCTTTTCACTAGATTATGTTTATGTCTCTCCTATTGTTGGGTATATGAGTATAAATTAATACTAGGAGTAAAGTTTTATTTCTTGTAATTTCCTTGGTTGTAAAATCAGCCCGGAACAGGAACCTTTTATGTAAATGATACTGCCTACATTTGTGTAATATCCTAAAAATGTAAGAATTAATGTTGGCTTTAATGGGGAGTAAGAAGTTCTGAGTAACTTTATTAGGTTATTCTTTTAGGGAAAAAAAGCTGATAAAAAGTTTATATTTAAAAGAAATTAAATTTACATCAGAGGCACTTGATCACTGCTCAGTATAACTACATTTGAAATTAAACTGTGGAGAACTCAGTAATGCCATCACTTCTCCCCATGGAAAAAAAGATCAATCTGTAAAGTAATTCTAATAGCTGTATCTCATGGTCTGACATGATGATATATCATTTGTACTGCTGCTTTGCCTCTCCTGGCTTGCTAAGAATGTCACCTACTGTTCTGGCTGAAGTGAAAACCAAGGCAACTATGAACCAGCCAGGAAATGCAGACATAAGCCTGTGAAATATAAATTAAAAGTTCTGCCCTATCCACCCCCAGCATTAGGTGGTAGTTTGGATTTTAAAAACTGTGCTATAGTGGATGACTTGTACTGAATCCTGTTCCCCTGCAGCATACTAATGTGCTGCTTTAGGACTAGACATGGTACCAGCAGAATTTAGGAAACTTATCCTTTCATTATAGTTGCTGAGTTTTGTTTGATTTAGTTTTGTTTTGGTTTTAACATTGATGGATGAGGGATCTGACAGGATTTGAAGGCTGGCTTGGTAATTAAAAGTATTGCCCTTTGGTGTGGCATGCTTGTAGTCACCAGTTACTGTTTGTTTTCACAGAAACCACAGCAGCTGCTAAGCCCGTTCCAGAAGAATTTGATAATTCTACCTACAAGAACCTTCAGCATCATGAATATAACATTTATACTTTTGTTGATTCTGTTGCGGCTCTCTCAAAATTCAGGCAGCCTCAACCATCTTCTGGAAGACCATCACCAAGGCACTGAAAGAACCACATTTAAAACAAATGCCCAGGCAGAATAAAAAAATTGTTCTATTTAGCACTGTTGCTTCATCTGTATTATAAATCAGATAGTAATTATAATAATAAATAAATGCATGATAACTTATGCCTGTGCTTTTGAACAGTTCTTGGTTTCTGCAGTTCCTCACTTCTTGATTTTTTATGAATGAGCTGCAAATCAACTGAGCAACAATAGCATTTCTACCTCTCACTATACATTATTTGGTGATAGCCTAAAAAAGTCCTGACTCTTTGGTGTCTCCAAACTTCTGACACTGACTGTTTCAAAGTAGTGGCCCGTGTGTGTGCCTGTTGAGTATGTGCTGTGGTTTTAGTAGGTATTGTTACCAGTCTAATGCAGTAGGCTGTTTTCCTTGCACACAAACATGTTCCCAGCTCTGAAGAGGCTGTGTTTTCTCTGGATTTGAACTTAAAATCATTGGCTGGAGACAGCATAAGAAGTGTATGTCTCCTGTGGCAAGCATGTGTGTTTTGTGTTAGTAGAGGAATGTAAGTTTATATAATGTGATTGAAACATCTCAAAACCTCTGCTGTTGTAAAGGGAGAACAAACAAATGTAATCTTCTGTTGGGGTTTTAGCATCCAGGTTCTAGAGTAATTGAAGTAACTTAAAATGTTTAAGAGAATCTCACTGGACAGTTCCTAATAGACATTGACTAAACTCTTAGAAATAATGCATTTCTATAGGTAGAATCACTAGAAAGTTTGGGTTTTTTTTGAATGTGATGAAAATAGCATTATGACAAAATCAGCCCATGATACTGTTTGTTCAATGGGACTGTGTTTCAGTTCCTTTTTTTTTTTTTTTTTCACAATAATAGTTAAGATTGCTGTCCAGCTTCACTCTTGCTCTGCAGAAAATGTGAGAAATGAGTCGCTTCTCAATATTTGTTATCAGCAGTTACAGTTGGTCTCAGTAAATTCTGTATTTCCATCCTATTAGTAACAGTCTGCTGCCCTCTGGGAAAATGGCTTTGATGGCCACCAGCTGTTGTGGGTTTAGTTCCATTTTGGCTTCTTGTTCATTTTGGGTTTTTTGGAGTTAATTGGTCTTTGAGCAATAGCTCCAACATTTTCCATCACCTGTCTGTATTCTTTCAAGCAACAGAATACACAAGATCAAAGGGAAAAGAGAGTCAGCTTTAGGAGTCTATGTGGATATTGAACACAAATCCCTGGGTGCAATTAGTAGAGCAGATATTTTATACTTTAACTTGGCAAAAATGTGGTAAGAAGGATCAAGAGGCCTACATCAATCTGCTGTGTAGAATTTTAAGTCAGAAACCTCTGGCAAGCAATTTTATTGTCCTATAAAAACTAAAAAGCGCATTACTGGCTCTTAACGATGAAATTTAAAAATCAGCAAAATGTATAAATCCACGTGCTTAGGAATAAAGAGCAGAAAGTCACTTTGAGACACCAGTGGTACCACATACACTGTACTTGTAAAAGGAGAAGAAATTTGCTGTTACCCTTAAAAACATGAAAGAATGAGGAAAGGGGTCTTCCTTTATTAAGGGCTCACCGGAGGGCCCCAGTGTAGCTGACGTGTTTTGTTATTAACTGAGAGGCCGAGGAGTAACCTGAACCCTGTAGCTTAGATTTGCACTGGGGCCAAACTCTATTCCCAACTCTTTGGTTTGTGATTACAGAAAGAGGCTGCAAATTGTCAGATAGGATATAGGCAGGAAAAATTAAATGTATTCTATTAATATGCTTATGTATTTACTGAATCTCCCCACAGTAGCTGCAACTGTTAGCTGTTCAGAGCCAGACTTGTTACCTAGTGCCCTTTTTATTTCTAAGAAGGGTTGGTGTTACAAACACTGACTTAATCGGCTAAGGAGTGGGTTGAAACAGAAGTGTGTCTTCCTTTCAGACAATTCCTACACTCTCCTTAGCTGTATTTCTAGCGAAGGAGATTCTAATCTGTATTTGGGCCAGGCACTTTCCTACCCCAATTTCACACCTCTAATATCAAGCTGGAAGCCGAATAACTTCATAACTGCTCTGCTACATATGATGCATTCTATGTTTGTTCTGCCCAGTGAACCAGTCTGCTCTGGGAAGGGCAAATAATGTGAGGAAGGGCACCAAGATTTTTCTCCACTGTTGTGTTTTCCTGAACTTCAATGAAAAGGGCTTCATTTTTTTCTGTGTACTTGGCTGTTAAGAGTTGTTACTGTGAGTCATGTGTTAGCATTTAAATTTCAAGCAGGATGTGATACAATATGCTCAAATTCTGTAACATTAGTAACGTTGTCTTGCTGTGTTAGGTGCTTGTCAGATACAGGGACCTTGCTATAAAGAATGTGTAATCCAGGATATTAACATAATTCCTGGAAAACCTCAAATGTGAAAGAAACGAAGTCTCAGTTTATTTAAATTGAAACCCCTACTTCTGAAGATCTGTTTTTCACAAAAACTAGAGTGTTTCTGTGGAAGTACTTGAAAATCTGTAAAGTGGAATTCACCAGCTTGTCATGAAAAAGGTTGAAACAACTACTTTCCTTGTCAGACAGAGTACACGGTTTTCAGACTTCGGGTCCTCCAATTTTTTTTAGTGTAGCAAACTGCTCATAAAATTGCTTTTCATAATTTCTTCCACTTAGATCCTTCAAAAATAACTTATGAGCCCAGAAGGTTCTAGACAGCAGTTGAAAACCCACAAATCCAAGGTTGAAAAGTAGTTATGCAGAGTTTCTTCTGGTGATCACGTTAGTTATTACAAGGCCAAGATTTTTTTGGTTGTGCTTCCCTTGGCATCCAGTCATGATAAGCAGTGCCATCTATAAGACTATATTCAACATTCATTGTAAAGGTGAGAAAGGAGACTTTTATCTGGGTGCACTTACAGATCTTCTGCAGTACGTCCTCAACTTTCAACAATCCAAATGCATTCAGTGCATATCACTCTGGTTTCCAGGAAACTCCTAAGCTTTAACAACCTGTCCTTAGTCTTTCCTCCCGCCACAAGAGATGCCACCACCTAAGCTACATGTACAATTATGTTGAGTCTGCTCTTAATGAAAAAAAATGTTAGAAAGTTTTAAGGCTGTCTTGGGATGAGATGCAGATCTTCCATCAGCTACTCACAGTGGTTGGAACGTTAGGTGAGAACAGTCACCAGACTGTCCAAGTCTGCTGAACATTCATAGGAGAGCAGGACTTTCCAGCTTTATGCTGTCAGAATCCCACAGCTCATAAAGTGCTTACATGAGATTTTGTGATCTTGTGGCATTGTGGAGGAAGACTAGGAGAAGCTTAAGAGCAGCTCTTTGTTCCAAACAGTTTTAATTCCTCATACGTCCAATCGATAACTATTGTGCAATGAGTGATTGAGTAGAAAGCACGCTCACAGTGTCCTGGGGCATCATAACATTACCATTAGGGATTGGTCTCCTCAGCTTTGGCCACATCAACCCGCAGCAGGGCTGCAGGCCTGGAGGGGAGTGGCTGGAAGGGTGCTCAGCAGCAAAGTACCTGGGGCTGCTGATTGATATCCAGNTTCTGTGCTTCTGTGAAAAGAGACTGGCTCCATTCTCTTGCCACCCACCCACTTCAGATATCTATCAGCATTGATATGATNCGGGAGCAGTGTGGCCAGTAGGACCAGGGATGTGATTCCACCTCTGTGCTTTGCACTGGTGAGGCCACATTGAGTACTGTGTTCATTTTCGGGCCCCTCACTACAGAAGGACACTGATATGCTGGAGCATGTCCTGATAAGAGCAACAAAGCTGGTGAAGGGCCCAGAACACATGTCTGATGAGGAGCAGCTGAGAGAACTGGGCTTCTTTAGCTTGGAGGCTCAGGGAAGACCTCACTCTCTACAAATACCTGAAAGGAGG
>VWZY01006771.1:1429531-1444969 GCA_013399075.1 Chloroceryle aenea | reverse complement strand
TTGTGTAGATGTAGTGCTTAGGGATACAGTTTAGTCAAGAAGTTGTCAGTGTTAGGTTAATGATGGGACTCGATGATCTTAGAGGTCTTTTGTAATACAGGAAATTCTGTGCTTCTGTGAAAAGAGACTGGCTCCATTCTCTTGCCACCCACCCACTTCAGATATCTATCAGCATTGATATGATTCCCCCTCAGCCTTCTCCAGACTAAACAGAGCCAAGTCTCAGGGACACACCAGCCCTGGTGATGTCACAACAGGCAGAGAACCGGTGGTGGCCTGTCCCAGGGAGCAGTTGGTGACAGAGCCAGCCCTAGATGGGCACACACAAAGGGCTGTGCCAGACAGGAGAAGGCACGCTGGCTGGCTCTTCCTTCCTCCTTTGTTGCTTCTCCTCTGCATCACAGCTCAATACTCAGAGGGGGATGGGACCAGACCACAGCACGCTCCTGTCCTCTCCCTCCAGAGGTAAGTATCCTGCCTGGAGCCCATCACAGTCGTGCAGGGAGCTGGAAGCTCTTCAAAGCCATGGGCAGAAGGATCTCCCCATCCTTTTACCCTAGAGAACTGTAGCTCAGGCCCCACATGAGCTCCTGACATCATCATTAGTGATGCAATGGCCAGGACACTTGGGGTGGCCCATTTCACCAGGGGATGGCTGGCACAGCTAGCCTAGGAAGGGTGTCTCCTGGCCATGTGGGAGACATGGCATGGACAGCTTTGGCAGGCAAGAGGCTGGGATGGCCCCAGGCAGGGAGGGCTGAGGGTAAGGAAGGGGACTGATGAGCTTGTTTGCTCTCCTCTCTTGGACAGCTGCAGCCCTGCAGACAGAAGCAGAGCAAAGAATCCACCACTCACTCAGAAAGCACCACACCACTCTACAGAGACATGAACCCAATGGTAAGGAATGACAAACACCATCCCAGTCATCCCAGTCTGTACTGCATTGTGGACCTACAGGCAGCTGGAAGCTCCGCACAGCAGAGGACAAGGACAGCACTGTACCACCAAACACCTACGTACCCCATCCTCTGCTCCAGAACCATTCACAGGCCTGCAGGCACCTGGAACCTCTCCACAAATAAGGACAAAAGCATTTCTGCACCACTCTCCATTTCCAGGGGTGGGTGCTGCAGGGCTTCCCAGGAGGCAGCTGCGCAGGCCAGTGGACAAGCTCAAGCAGGGTCACTTAGAGCCACTTGCCCAGGACCCTGCCCAGACAGCTACTGAAGATCTCCAAAGGTGGAGACTCCACCACCTCCCCAGGCATCCTGTGCCAGTGCTCACACGCCCAGTGACAAAGCATTTCCTGGGGTTCAGAGGGACCCTCCTCTCTTCCACTCTGCAACAGGACAGTCACTTCTGGTCACATCTTATCAGTGTTAGTGACAAGACTTGATTTAAAGATCTTTTCCAAATGAGGAAATTCAGTGATTCTGTGATTACAAACATGCACACTGAGGTTGGAGAGGAAGTCTTGAGGTGATCAGTCCTCCGCTCTGTAGCAGATGCAATTAGATCAGGTTGTCCCGGACATTGTCCAGATGAGTTTTGAATATCTTTCAGGATGGAGTTCCTACAATCTGTTTGGTCACCTTCTCCAGTATTTGAACACCCTATTAATTCAAAAAAAAACCAAACAAAAAAAACAGCAGGCAAAACCTTTACCTGTTATCTAATTGGAATTTGGGTTTTTTTTGTTTTGTTTTGTTTTTTTTGACATTGATCCTTGCTACATACTTTTGACAAGCCTAGCTTTGTCTTCTCTGTACCCTCTAAGGTAGCAATAAGGTCTGCCTTAGTCTCTTCTTCAAACCAGATAACCTTCATTCCTTTAGGCTCATCTTGTGCAACTGTAAAACTTGGAACTGTAAACTTGTACTCCAAGCCTATTTGCGTCTTCTTGTGGTCACAGCGCACGCTCAGCACATCCTACTCTCTTCTGTAGCAATGTGGGTTGCTTAAATGGTCTCTGTTTTTATCCCCATAGCTTATGCTTCAGGGTATAACATCCTAGAAGGGGGCTTATGTTAATTTTCTTAATTTTTAGTGTGGATTCTTCCATAGGCAATGGGAAGGGATTTAGGAGACCCCTGTTCCTCAAGAATTCTATGCTGCCTGGGCAGGCTCAGGTCCCCACTGCTATAAAAAGAACAACAAAAACTCTTGGAATCCTTGGCCCAAGTATTTGCTATCTTCCTGTGATTTACAGCTGTCCTGTGCTATTCTGTATTGTATGCTGCTGTTTGCATGCAGAGTTAGACAAAAGGAGCTAACACAATAAGGGTAACGCAGGCTCCTTAGTCCAGGTCCTTTGAACATTTGAGTGATTGACTTTACAACCATGGTGTTCTTGTATGGTGGCTTTGTTTATTTATTTTGATTTTATCCTTTGAGAAACTTTCTCTGAACTCTGGTTTATATTAATTAAACTATTTGGACTCTAAATAAAATATCCCACCAATTTTCCAGATCATCCTTCTCCTCTCATCTGGTTCTATTTCATGGAATTATAGAGGCTTATTTATCTTTTTTATGATTCTATGTTTTTGGTGCTTACATTTCAGCCTTAGTGTTCATCTCAGGGTGATACAATACAACCTGCATATATTTTTGAGTTGTTTTTGTTTTGTTTTTTTTTTGGTTTTGTGTACACACATTCAGTTATATTTTCAAAGTCATACCCACCTCTGAAAGTCTTAGGATATGTGGCAGCTTTGGGATAGAAAAGGCTGTGGTTAAAGCATAGTTAGGGACATAAGTTTAAGCATGAATATTTATAATAACAAAGTATACCATGAACTTTAGATCAGTATATGGAGTCAGTGGGTCAGCTCTCAAAATTTATTTTTTACTCCCTTGCACCCTCAGCAAACATTTAACTGCAAAATAGATTAATAGGAACACAATTCTGTAAATCTGTAATATCACAGAATTCAGCCTATATGCCTGTTAACTTCTAATAGTCACAGAAACCATGCTATTTGTCTTAGTTGAAATTAAGGCCTAAAATGCTTAGAAGTAGTTGTCTTTGTTTCTCTGGTCTGACATGTGGTTCGAATGGCAGTACCCCTTTCCAAATGTGAGTGGTTTTTCAAGTCTAGATACACAGTTCCCAAAGCAGCTAATACCCAGTAATGTTAAAAAAAATAAAAATTAAAAAGCTAATTAAGATTATTTATGCTTTCTTCTTTTGTTGGTTGAGTTCTTGTTTAATTTTCTGTTTCTGTCTTAACCTCGCTCCATGGTTATGAGGTACTCCTTGTATTTCATCTGGCTGTTTGCACACTGGAGATACACTTGGTTTCTAAAATATGTGACAGCATCTATCTAGTACCAGAAAGGGAGCACGCCAGGCACAGCACACCTTGTACTTGGCAAATGCTCATGTCTTGTATCAAAGAAGTTACATTTGGAAAGTGACTTGAAAGAACCACCTCTTCATGCTTTAATTTCTCATTTTCACAGACCCCTTTTCCAAAAAAAACATCTCCTATGCTGAATTTATTTTAAAATCATGGCAGACTAGGCCTTTCTAAACTGTATTGATATTTCCCAAACTCTCCTGGGGTATCCTTAGAAGTGAGCTACATTCTATTGTTTGAGGACTGGGAGAAATGTGAGGGGAGCTGGAAAGAGATTCAGAACATGTAAAATAGAAGGATAATGTAGGAACTGTGAGCAAGGATGGTCCTTATGACTCAGGTATTGGACTGGCTCTGGATCATTTGTGAGACCCCAGGCTGCCTGCGTAATTGTTGGCAAGTTGCATAACTTCTTGGGTTCTTACCCTCACTTTATAGATGAGGAGTTAGTGGTCCCAACTTCCTCTTTGTACATCACATCTATTTAGTGAGCAACTCAAAATAAAAACTAGTAAAAAATGGGATTTTTTTTTCTTACATCTTCTGTGTCAAGTGTACACATCATTTAGAAACTCTGAGCTAGCTGAGGTTCTCCCAGGAGATGCAATGCTTATTAACAGCATGACAAAAATACACTTCAAATAGTCTGTGCAGAAATGCCAGCAATTTTGAAACTGCATTCAGGCAATGGCAAGGCCATTTAGATACAGAAAAAAAAATAAAAGCTTTACAACTGTTCCAAGTGCTTACTAGTGGAAGACTGTTAACAGACAGGAAAAAATGGGGAGGTGTCCAAAACCAGCAATCCACCCTGGTGAGAAATCCAGCTGCTGGGAAATGGAATGGTGCTGGAATTCATACCAGGTTGTTGTCTCTGGACACCAGTCAATGGACTCCATCTTTTATATCTCCCTCCCATTAGCCATAAGGGTTCTGTGTTTTTCAGCTGCGTTTCTCCTGGCAGCTGGATATGGAGAAGGAGATTTTTCTCTCCAGTCTGTGATGAAGAACCATTTCAAACCTGTTGTCCAGGCGAGGAACAGCACTACTCATCCCCACTCCTGCTTCCTGAAGGTCATCGTTGGGCAGATAAAAACTGACCAGTCTACCCTTCTTCCAGCTGCCTAACTCCTGCTGTACAGCTGTTTACTGCTAGGCCTTGAGCTGCGTATCTTCATAGTCTTCCCTCTGAATAACTTTAGGACTTACCTCTAGAATCAATGACTGCCTTCTTCTGCACAGTCTTGGGGAACCATCATGTTTGAAAACCTTGAGAAAGACAACCCATTCTCCCCCCTCCGCCTCTGCAAATTTGAGATGACTATAAAAAAAGAGAACTAAGGAAAGAAATAATTAGGAGTTCTTTTCCTTGATGTTAGTTGTACTTTTATGATTGTGTTTTCTGAGATTTTCCACATAGCCTTGAGGAATGGGGAAGTTATTTTTGTGGACGTTAAGATTTCAGGTAACAACTACAAGATTCCAGCTGCTCAGGCCTCGGGCTTCATGATACTCACCGATTTATGCATGCTAATGTTAAGAGATTTGGCAGCACTTCAAGCAAGTGAAAACAACGTGTTTATTCTAAGCTTCCCTCTTGCCCTTTGACTTGATAGTGGCTGTGCAACTGGCCTGGCTGCTCAGCTCCACTCTGCTGGAGCATGGGAAAAGTAGGAGCAGCAGCAAAGAGACAGCTGGCTGGCTGCTGACTTAGAAAGACATCATTGCGTCACGTCACCCTTGGTAAGTTATCTTTGCAAACCAAGAGCCAGGATTTTCCCTTTTATTTAAGTGAGAGGTAGGTGCTTCACAAATTGATCACAGGGATTTGATCATGTCAAGTAAAGCATCCCATTCATCTGAGGCAAGGTAGTTTTTCAGCCATGAAATATAATGCTTTTCTGACCTTGAAAAAGATCTCTGCTGGATGTCTTTCAAATTCTCTTTAAATGAACTGTTTGAAACCTTATTAGGATTTTATTTTTCATTTTTAATATGTGGATTGTTTGAATAGCAATACTAAACCCAGCACAAGCAATAAAGATGGATTGCCCTTAAAATAAACAGTTTGGCCTCTGACTGCACAGAGGAAGCAGATCAAGTCAAGAAAACATTTCCTAACAGTCACTTCTCTAATTGTAAGACTATTCTAATAGGTGTTGTTTATTTAAAACCTAAACTATTCTGTAGCTTATTAATTCACATGTTAAACTCAGCGTGGAAGTTCAAGTTAATTGACATTCTGCTTCCAAAGTTATACTGGTATTATGAAGGGCACTAAACTGATACATGAAATACAGAGTAAAAGTGAATGGTAAATGATAGAGATGTATTCCTGAGAATCCAAAAAGACTTTGCAAATGATAGATAATGAACAAACATGAAATAGTATTTACGTGCATATGGTTTGCTAGTAAAATTCTGGCACTGGATGAATCTCATGGAAAAAATATTATAGAATCTTGTCATTCCAGACTTTTGCCTTGTCTCTTTAAAACTCTTACAGTGAAACTCATAGGGAGGTATGTCTTGACCAGCTTGCATTTACTGTTGTAAAAGTATACATATGTAGAAGACTTACTGGTAGGGAATCACATATGGGACTCTATCCTTGAAGTCACTAAGCCGGTGAGTGTATTTTGCACCTATTTGCACTGAGCGGGCTCAGCAACTTGCATGAGGAATGTAATGACCTGAAGGGCTGACTTCATAATTTGTGGCTGTGTATGTATTTCCTTCATGAAACCGCATTTATGTTTCTTTATTATCATTGTTATTTGAAAGGTTCTTAACTATTCACAACTCCCGTTTCTTTTTTTTTCATAAGCCCTGCTACCACATTTTCAGTTTTCTCACTTTTTAGATTTCAAATCTTGGCTATGGTATTGAGGATCACGTTGTGGGATGGGAACATCTGGATGGGTTTGAGATCTGTGCGTATCGTAATCAAATCTCTTAACTATATATTTTGAACCCATGTTTTCATTCTTGCTCTGCATTTCTCATTGGTTTTTATCCTCTCCATTGTATGAGTGTATGCAGTCTCATGAAGTTATATGAAAATGGTTTCCTTATGCATGGTATGAATTTTTATAGCTTTACACTCACTTTCTTCCCTTCCATCATCCCAGTTCACGTTTAAATAGGTAGAGTAAGTCAGGTAATATGTACACAGGGACTGCTCCACCACGGACTGGATCTCTAAGCATCTCTGTTAACACATGCTGTAGCCAAAGAAGTTTACAGCATGCAGAGGGAAAAGGTTATTGTTAGTGTAACTGAATAAGTATTAGGGTTAATATATAATGTATAGGTCTATGTAATGGATAGTTTTTATTCATCATAAAATGTTCAAATGACTTGCAGATGTGTGACTGCTGCAGCTGTTGCAGACCTTGTAATGGCATTAGGCTCTGACTCAGAGAGCAGCTCATTTGCCAAGAGATTCTGGCAGTGGCTGTGGCTGTGATATTCCCATTGAAAAAAGTCTTGTCAGCAATGGAGGTGGTGATACAAAACCAAACTGGAATATAAGAAAGGAGAAAGGCTGGGTCTAGGTATGACAGGAAAATGGGGGCTCTGAAAGCTCTCACTTTTTTGTGTGTTTAACTCTATCAGTAGTGTCTTAGTACTACGTGGTCTACTAACGGAGCAGCTGGAATTTGTAGTCACCACAGATTCTGTCTACATGCAGCTTGTGTGTTATTAATTGGAGAAAAAACACAAAACACCAAACCTTTGATAATGCAAAACTTTGCTCCTGAGTTTTAAAAGGGAGAAGCAAGCTATGGTCTCTACAGGTAGACAGAATTGAATCTCACTGTGCAAACACGGCCTGTAACACAAATTGCACAGCATGGGAGCTTGGCTACTTGCTGCCTATGGAGACTGTGCAGTCAGGGAATATGCTTACTTAGCACTCAAAGGAATGCTATCATCCTATGGATGCATATAGTACTCTGAAATAGTACTGAGGAAGAAAAAAAAAATCCCCTGCATGTTTTCTGATTGTCTGATTGAAGTAAAGAAAATAATGAAGATTGACATCCAAAATAGGCACACATTGTATATGTGAGGTGTCATACTGAGGTAAACATGCTGGGTTTGATACAGCCTTTTGATTCCTGTGTGACTGGAAAAGCAGAAGCCTGATCATTTTTAGAAGAAGACTGGAGAAGGCAGTTGAAAACAAATGCACAGTTTTGACAGGGTTTGGTGATAATACTCAGAGAGTAGGCCCATGGGAAGAAAACCCTAGAGACAGCTGAGCTGTAAATCTCTGAAATGGTGAGGGAGTGTAACAAAAGTCACTGCTCAGTGAAAAACAAATTTCATTGCTGCCTTTTCTAATGCTTTAAACTAGTTATGGAGTGTATAGGTTAGGTATGAAATGGACTGCAATGCTGACTCTTGCTTTCTATGAAGTTACAAAGTCTTAAGCAGTATTGTTTCTGGCACTTTCTGAAAGGTCTCCACTGATTCCAGTATGCTCTCTCTAACCCTGTTCAATGCTATATTTATGAAAGTAAAGCTACCAAAACATAGAGATTATTAGAAAAGAGATGCCATCTATATGAATTTTGTTCATTAAATTAAAAAAAAAAAAATAAAAAAAATCGAACCCTTACTGATGTGACTCTTGCCTTACATGAGTAAAATGGAATGAGCTGCTTAATAGCTCTCTTCTCCACAGCTCAAGATTCCTTGGATAAGAGAAAAATAGCCAGCCAGCATGACTGTGCTGGCTGTTGGCTGGGGCTGTGAGCTGGGATCTAGGTCTTCCCTCTCCCTGGTACAGTATGCTTTCCACTAGACCCTAACTAGGGTTATTTGTTCAGTCTAGAATAGTTTTGGTCAGCAGAACAAGGTCTGCTGGAGAACTTCACCAAGGTCCCATCAGCGGGAAGCAGTGTGTGACAGCAGTGGGCTGTTGGGCACGCACACCAAGCCATTCACCCTGCCTGGAGGGCTGCACTTCAGCTCCTGTCTAAAATCACTATGTGAAGTATGGGGCTTTCTGATGATGCAGTATGTGACTCAGCTTGGCCACGGTGCATGAGAGCAATCAGGGCATGGTATAGAGCAAATTTTATTTCTGGGCTGGTTCTGGACTACATGTGCTTAAATAATACTACAGAGCATCATTCCATCATCATCTGTGCTGCTCAATAACTATTGTATGTGATGAGGAAGAATCTCAGTAAGGGATGGGTGGCAGCTCCTTTCACAGGGGACCCTAGAGCAATGGTATGAGGCATGTGATCTGTGGGATTTCATGCACCCCTCGTATGGGAAGAGGCTTAAGTCTCTCCCTGAGAATCTGTACCAACCCTGGGAAACAAAGAAAAGAGACGAAAGGTCAGTGCCCTGCAGCTTTTAGGTTAGATGGTCCATGAGGCATTTGGGTCTGTATGCTCAGGCATTGCAAAGTTTTGGGAGCATGCCTCTCAACATGAGCCAGTGTATCTCAGGGTGGCACAATGTATCTCTGTGCTGCAGATCCCCAGCCCAGGTCTGAATGGGCCAGTCTTTCTCAGAGCAGATCTTGGCAGTGATACAAGCTTGGATCCCAGAAGCAGTACTGCCTTGCTAGCATAACGTTCAGTCTCAAGCTAATTTGCCTTGCCTCTCAGCCCACCAAATAACCTGGGCACAGCATAAGCTTGGCATTACTTCTACTGCTTCCAGATCCAAAGCTATTTCATACAGAGACAGTAAAGGGATCTCTCTACCTTATTGTCCTGCAAGTTGTTGACATATTCTTTCTTTCCTAAAATGTTTTCTCATCAATAGATCTTAGAGAAAAAGTGTCCAGAAAGTCTCCTGTATCTCCTCTTTCTTGTGAGGAAAGGCTGACTTGGGTAGTCCAGGAGAGACTCACTGGCAATCTGTAAATAAGTTCAAAAAGGGGAACAGAGGAATTAAAGGGGGAGAAGCCTGCCAGTGGCCATTGAGTATGATGGTCTGATTTCAACTTCTGATTCAGAAATGTGCTAAAATATTGATTCCAGGAACTTGTAAGACACACCAGAGGAAGGCTGACCCAGTTGTTTTCATGTTTCATACTCTTTCGTTAAGCACTTACCACTGGCCACTGTTGGACTGAAGATAGTTTGTACATGTTGAAGAAACATTTAAGAACTGGGTCCCTGGCCCATTTAAGAACTGGGTCCCTGCTAGGTCCACCCAGTCTGTCATGTTAGCCCTGTACTCAAGATGACAACAGCCCTTTGGGGCTGTTGAGGAAGATCCTGAAAGCATTAATGGGAATGCTGCCCCAAACATCAACCATCAACTAGTCCAGATGCTTGACTACTCCACAGAGGAAGGGCTTCATCTAGATGTGGCGGTAGAAACGTGTGTCACATCTGGAACAACAGTGTGAATGTAGGCCTGGAGGATATGGTGTGAATACTACAGTATGGAAGATCAGAGACAGGCTTGTCTACTTTCAACCCAAAGGTGGGTGTGCGTGGTATTTTCCATAATTCCCAGCTTGACAGAGATGAGAAGAAGAATGTTTCTGGAACGCTTCTGTACTTGGCATTTCCTATTTGCATTTAGCTCAGTGCAGACGTGTGTGTGGAGTTCAGCTTTTCTTTTGCTTTGTGCTCGGAGCTCAGGTGCCTGGCTAGACAGTTGCATTAGGCAGCAAAGAACCTAATCCTCATTGAAGGCCACCTAATCCTCTCAGTTTAGTGGCCTTCTACTTCTTTAGGTAGTCCTTATTTATTTTTTTCTGTTTCCTCAGCAGCTGAATGTTTTCCTCTTCCACTGGCTAAACAGTGTCAGGAGCAGACTGGCTGGCCAGCCATGCTGTTACCAACACCTCTCGGTTCTTCTAGGCTCCAAAATACAGAAACCCATAAAAGCAGCTGGAAGTAAATGAGTAATGGAGAGGAAAGACAGGTCTCTATGGACTGAAGAAAGTGCTCCATAGAGCAATGTTTAAGAATCTCTCATTAATGCTTCCTGGGTATTTTTTCTGCATTTCACTCTGCTGAATCCAAATTCTGCTCAAGCCAGTGGGAATTGTTCCACTGACTTCTGTGAGAGTTATATCTAGCCCCTGGTCTGGAAGGTAAAACTAGTCTCACTAGTTCTATTTAAATTGGTTTCCCTCTCTGCTTCTCAACTCCCAGAATAACATGAATGCATTCATAGTTGTCCATGGTGCAATGCATACAAAATATTCTCTTTATATGTTTTTCATTAAATAAAAATCAACATGTGTTTCAGCAATTCCACCTCTTTCCTTCTTTACCCCTCTTTGCTTTTTTTCCCCTCTGCCCTGTTTTCTGGCTCCCCCTCCCCCTTCCTCGCTGAGGTAAATAAAAATGTCTTTTTAGGTGTAACACATTCTTGAAGAAAATTTGCAGTCGAACAACAAGACACTCTCAACTTTTGTCATCATTAAAAGCAGACAGTTTGCCCTCAGAAGTGATCTGTTTATAGTATCTCAAGTGAAAAAAAGATATGTTGGGTTGTGAAAGATGTTTGTTCCATCACCATGGAACTCCTTGCGCAGTTCCCAGGGCAAGGGGGGAGGTGACAGTGGATTTCTACATCACAGCTCAGTCTTTGGCTTTTAAGTGGAAGCTGTACTTTTATGATAAGCTCTTTTTCCTAAAATAGAAGTTTGTTCAAATTAACATCTCCAATAGCAGAAAGGGAGAAATGTAGGATATGATACTATAGAACAAGCAGAAAGGAACATTATCTGATAGAGCTTTGGGTTTTTATCCTCCAGATCACCCAAAATTCTTTCCAAGTAACGTGTTAAGATATTGGTAATGCAGTGACTCAACCATATAAACAGATGGAGTGAGTAGTATGCAGCCAGTGATTCAGCTAATGTACAGCTCTGGAAACCCAAATTTGATTTAACGAGTAGAAATGTTGAATAAGACATTTATAATTTTTCCATTTTTGAAGGAGGCTTTAGGTATGTTGTTTTTTCTACTGAACAGAGAAGGTGGAAAAACACAGGACAACAACAGCTCATCAAAAGGATGGCATCTTGCTCCCCACACAGAAACTCCTTGCAGTAATACTGCACTGCAGTGCCAGCTCTTGGTCTGAGCCCAAGTCGTGCTGTGGGACATGAGCTCTTAATTTCTCCAGAGGGAGTGTTCCCAGCTGAGTTACACAGATCTCCATGATCTAGTTCAAGCAAAGCTTGACATTTACTTAGACTGAGTTAACTCATTAATTTCAGCTTTAAAATCTTAAAAGACATATCTATTATAAAATAAGTCATACGTTTTCCCAGGCTCCTCCTATACTGCGAAAAGTTGTGGCTGCAGATGCGAACATGCTGTGCCTGCAAACAGGATGCATGGAAGCTACTTTTTGGAATGCTCTCCAAACAGCCAGAGGACATCTAAGTCATTGACATGTCTTACTACATAATTCTTTCCCTTGGAGTGAAGAAAGAAGAAACTGATTTGCTGCAGAGACCTCCCATTGTTAAGAGATCAGCACTTACAAACTCACCTGATTTTTATGGGAATCTGGGGAAAACCCTGCTCTGTTTAGAATATTTCAGTCTTATCACTGCAATTACAGTCTTTATACAGTAAATTGTGAGTACAGATTACTGCCACCTGCACAGAAGACGAACCTTTCACCTCTCTGTAAATGTTTCCTTTGAAAGCTTAATTATGAAATTGTTGCAAAGTACACAAACAACAGCCATGAGAAGTCTCCTCTTTCTGAGCAGGTTAAATGCATATGAATGGTAAAGTATGCTCACAGTCGTATTATCTAGAAGTTGGAAGTTATTAAAGGATGTCAGAGTAAGCCTAATTTGTCTAGCAACAGTATGTAGGATACAGTTTTGCCCTCCAATACATTTACACAATCCTACTATCGCTAAATTTCAACCAAAAGTGTGTTTCAGAGAACAGGTTTGGGAGAGTGCTTTTCTCATCTGGTGAGATAGGACCTTTGTAGCTTAGTGTTTGCAAACATTTGGTCCAGCAGTGAGGAATGCTCTTATTTATCTGGAATTGCTCTCAGTCATCGAGTAAGGTCCTGACCTTACAAACAGAACAGTGCATGCTTTAAGTAATGAGCTATACTTAATAAGTGTATTTAATATCTACAATGTGAAGACAGTAACAGAAGCTTGAGAATCTGAGTATTCTGCTCTTTGCACTTACAAGGCTAAATAGTAAAGGTTTTAATTTTTACGCACTTGTAATTTGCAATTACAAAATATTTAAGTAGGATTTCACTCCTCACCCTGGCATGTAGCTTTTGTTTTTTTAGGAAAAAAAGGCAGTCCCCTCACCATTGTATTTGAGTACACCTATATCAGTGGAAGGTCATAGCATAAAGCTACATCAGTTGTGTAATAATAGTTACAAAAAGTGTAATATGGAGAATTTCCTCATTATTGTTGTCTTCTGTCCTGTGTGTTGGACCCTTGTCCTTTTGCAGAACTGATGAGGGACAACCATTTGTTTGCACAATTAGAAACAAAGAAAGAAAAGGGTACCTATCCTATCCTTTCCTTTTTTTTTTTTTTTTTCTTATTTGTTTGTGCTTGTCTTAGTTACTTCTTCATTCTTTTCCCTGGGTGCTCCTCTCCTCCCAGCTCCTACTTTCCAAATGTTGCAGGCTTCTCTCAAAAGCCTTGTAATTTTTAGTGCTTTTCTTAAATCTTCATCTCCTAGAGTCATTTCAGCTGTGATATTCTGTAAGTTCAGTTTAGCTTTTGAGTCTTCAGAGGCTGCATCAGAGAGAACTGAAGATAAAATGAAAAGCAGGGACCTCCCAATAGTGGTTTGGGAGCATTCAGTGAGTTTTAGAGATGGGTGGCTGGAAGGCACAAATTAGATCAAGTATGACTTTTTGTGTTACTTTCTTATGAGATTGAGTTTTATATGGCCTTGTCATGCAGGTAGAGGTATTTATGGGGGTGTATCCGTGTTGCTTAATAACATTTGAGCCTAGCAATTTACTCCAGATAGGATTCAAGCTGTCAGAAGAATTTAGATCCTTTAACTTTCATGAAAATAAGCTGTGGAGCAGGGAAGATGTATCATGTGCTCCCTGGATGATGGAAAATCCACAGCAGGAGCTTTTGGGCAGCTGCATGCACCAACTAGAGAAAGTGTACACATAACATATACCAGAATTTTGGAACGTATTTCTGTTAAAAGCTTGCATCTCAAACTCTGAAGTTAACAAACCATGAGGCACAAATATGCAGGGAACTGGGCTCCCTTCATTCAGGTATGTGGGGATCACATGCTTTAAGATTGAGAGAGTTAGAACATTCATTGATAACACGTAAGAAGCTGAGGAGATTCAAGGATGGAGTAACCTTTATTACAAAGACCAGGAAGTGGGATTGCTGGGGTGAGGGGAAGATAGAGATGAGGAATTTCTACACCTGTTGTGTGTGAGGGGGTAGCTGGGGAAAAGAAAGTGGCAGGAAGGCAAGAAGAGAAAGAAAAGCAAAGGGAAGCAGGAGATGAAAAGAAAATTCAAGTTGGGAAAGGCATCAAGAAAGGCTTTGAAGATCACTGTGGGAAGAGATTAAACAGAAATTAAATTAGTTTGAATTTAAACTCTACTTTCTCAGAAAAAATCGGTTAACTCCTATCCAAGAAGCACAGGCAAGGCAGAATGAGAACAAAGGGTTTGCAGAGAGAATCGAATTTGAAGAAGAGGCAGGTCTGGGCATGGAAACCAGTTAATTTTAAGCACTGTTTAATGAATGTGTCACTAATGAATGTGTCAGGGATAATGAGAGATGAAACTTGTGGTAGAAGCCGCCCTGGCCACAGGAACTCTCTTAGAAGTGTTGTTACATGGTGCAAGAGCAGAAACATAGAAACAGGCTCTTGTGAGTAAGACAAAGTAAGAGTTTTGTTAAATCTTGTTTATATAAGTCATTCACATAAATTTTGAGACCTGATCCATGCATTTGAACACTCTGGACTAGCATAGGTGTCTTCTTTTCCACTCTCTCTGCTAGATGTACAAAGTCCTTCTCCGTTCATAAGCCAAACATCCATGTGGGTTCTGACTATGGGGAAAAGTGGCTCAAAACCAAACTCCTGTAAAGGCTCTAGATGGTCTAGCGAGAGGATGAAACAACTGTTTTGTTAGTGGACAAATGGTGGCAGTGTGCACAGAGTGACTAGATTCCTGAAGACTGAGAGCAACTGTGCAGGCTGAGGAGTGTCTTGATGCAGCAGTTAGAAGGCAGACCTGGCTTGCAGGAGCATTTAAGCGGCCCTTTCTATTGCCAGACTATTAGTTAGATCATCTTCTTTAAGTGGCCTGGTCCAGGAAAGTGTTGTGTTGAACAAACCAGGAAGCTTGCTGCTGTTAAACCATCAGGAAGAGTGGCACGGACCTTGAAAAAAGTGTAGGGCATTCATTGCTCTGTATGTATCAGCTTCTTCCCCTCCTTGATAACCTTTCCCCTCAGAGAAAGAAAGGCTGCTAAAATGATCTTTCATCTGTCTTAAGAACAAGAAGCAAGGTGATAACAAATCATCTCAGGGACCTGACTGAAAGGTGTGTGCATCCAAGCCCTTTTGCACTGCAAGAAATCTACAAGAGAAACTTCAACACCCCAAGAGCAGAACGGGTGAGCTGCAAGGCACGCGTCTGTCTGAAACCACACTGACAAGACTCTCTCGCTCTTCATTTAAGCACAGTTCAGGGAACCAGGGCATATGTAACAGTGGTATAACACGAGGGATGAGCTGCAATAGCACTGTTTCCTCCAAGCACGAAAAGAGAAGCAGTTTCAGTAGAAGAGACATCTGTAGCCAGTACTTTTATTTCAGGTCATAGCAGAAACCCTGGGGAGGCATCCCGAGGTCCTGGGGATATGCTGGTTATTGTGCAGGGCCCGCCTTCAGTCAGGACGGGGTTAGGGGAAGATGAGAGGGGGTTTGAGGGAGGAAGGGTGCCCGCATGGCAAGGGGTCTGCCGCGCACTTTCAGCAGGCAGTTACACCAGCGACAAGGGTGGGGGGAATGTTCCACTGGAGTCCCTAGGGCACGGTCCTGTACAGCCGTGGCGGAGGTCTCCAGTGACTGCCCCACTG
>VWZY01006771.1:1414546-1428366 GCA_013399075.1 Chloroceryle aenea | reverse complement strand
TGCGTGTTGGCCCCTAGACCGAGGCTTCCTGAGTGTTTACACAGCCGCAATTAGGAGCTGAAACTTGACATTGCCCAGAGGCCCTGCTTATGATGTGTGTAAACAATAATAAATCAAGTGCTGTTTTTATCCTGAAATATTGCCTCAATTAGCCACATGTCCCGAGTCTCTGTGGAGTAGTCGATAGCTTTCCCTCGCTCCTACAATGGCAGCTGCATGGCCCAGAGTTCATCAGTTAAGAATATAAGTCGTTAATACATCTGTGTGATAATTCTCTGTTTAGCTTATCACTGTCTTTAATATTATTTTGTAAACATTTTCTGTTGGCCTAAGTGGGAACAATGGGAACACTTTTTAGACTGGGGGGGGGGCTTAATCTGCTGCAGTTTATGACCCTTTTTTGTCAGTTACGTCTAAGTAAATGACTAGTATGCTTGTGGGAGGGAGAATGAGACTCTAGCTCTGGTATGATGCCCTTATAAGTGAATTTTTATGCCATGCAATGAACTACTGCTTTTTTATGTTTGTTTTTGTTTGTTGGTTTTGTCACATGCCGTCCAGGCAAGATTTTGTCCTTGCCTCTATTTAGAATATGATGTGTGCTTTCCATTAAGCAGACCACAGGAATAGGGAGCATGGACAATACATTCTGGTCTGTAGATGCTGAAACACACTTAAGCCAGCATCCTTTGGAGGATAGCAAGAGGGTGTAGATTATTTGTGGTGTATGCTAAAGCTCTCATCTAATTGCTTTTTTTTAAATGCAAGATGATTGTTTCTTAATCTTTACAAAACATCTACATATAGTTAGTTCATATACTAGTCATAATTTTATTCTGGAGTATTCTCTGTATAAAGTTTTGTCAGTGTAATTGTTTAATTAGGGGAGTTGTAACAACTATAGCTTAAGAAAGTTGTGCACCTCACTATTCTCTGCTCTGTGAATACGTGTACAGGTTGTTCCCTTTCCTCTATGGGACGTAAAGTCTTTATGGTCTGCCTGTGCTATGGGGTTATATCCCTTTACCTAGATATATGTAGTTAAAAGTGATACAGCTTCTGCAGCTGGGTAAGTGCTGAAGTCTTTTTTAAGAATGAATCCTGGTTGGTTCCTGTTAGCTGCAGGTACAAATTTTATGGATTACACTGAATCAGGAAGGTGTTGTGATTATATCAGAAATCCTTCTATGTATTTCCAGGCCATGTACTCAGCAACAGCAAATGCATTTTGAGTGCATTTTCTAAATAGCTCTGTAAAATAAAATTGCAAAATTATCCTTTTCCTCGTCTATGTGTAGCCATAGATAATCACTACGTTTAAGTTTTCAAAAACTTGTGAGGGAAAAAAAATGCTGAAACTTTTCACTTTATTCAGCCTGATGAAATTTTCACACTTCTTGTAATTGATTTTAATCTAGGCAAACTAAGTAATTCTGCTTATTTCTTTTTTATGTAAGTTCTATTTTTAGTTTATTTCGTGAAGCGTATAGTATATATTTACTGTTGAGACTGTTACAGCTTTACATGTTTTCTTGTCATCTTATGATTAAAGTATCCACAGGAAAACTTCAGTGTAGGTTTTACTGTGTTCTCTCAACATAAGCGTCAGTTAGGTGGTGAAAGGCATAGCCCCTTAATTCCCAGGGTGAAGATAGGTGGTGTACAGGCACTAAGACTGTGGAGACTGATACTGTTCATTCTCATTGATCTGAGTGATTTTGGGGCATGCATTTTTTTTATCTGTGCCTGTGTGCCCTTCTCTACATAAATTGAATACTAATACCTGTCTCATAGCTGAAGTCAGTCTTATTATCATGTAGTTAAAGTGCATTGCTGGACTGAAATTTATCTTACTACCATTTCCTATGTGCTAATAGGAAAAGTGAAAAGTCTTCAAATTTTGTGTATGTTGTTGTTACATTCAGTTGGGGTTTTATTTTGCATCTGGAAATTTCACTTTGACATGTGAAATGTTAGTCTAATAATTAAGCAATTTACAGCCTTGACTTGTACTCTTTCTTAGTCTAGATACAATTTTAATGTATCTGGATTGTCTTTTGAATATAAAAATAACATTTTAAAACTTAAATCCTCGCAGTCTTCTGTTAGTGCAACTGAAAGGAGTTTAGAATGAAGGAAATACATTTGTTTGTTCTAAACTCTTCTTTCCTACAGAATGGATATGTGTTCCAGAAACTGTACTTTATTGTTCAGACTGTATTTTTCTCATCCCATTACCTGTACTGTAAATGCAGTGCTGTAATAAAGTCATAATAATTCTGATTGCTACCCAGCAAGTCTAGAAATGTTTAAGAGCAATCCAGTTTCCTGGAAAAGAATAACCCTGTACTTGTGGCCAAGGGTGAATGATCCACAGAACCACTGCTGTGATGGTGGAACTGCTTGTTCTAGTAGCTCTGTTAATGTCCCGAATGAAGAGATGTAGCTCAACTTGTATTTCAGAATATTATGTAGTGGTCTGGGAGCCAAATGTTACCTCTGCAAAACTGGCACACACGTGAAAGCTTACAATAAAGCAGATGAATGTTTTTATATTGGTGTAAGTAAGACTGAATTACTATTTTGTGTGTGTGTGTGAAATTTAAAATTCCACAAATGCTACTTCTGTCTTGCAGCAGGTGGTTGCTTCAAGTCTCACTTGTGAAAAGAGTCTGTAGGCTTACATATGATAAGTCTCAGGAGGGATGTATTTTTCCACAGTACAGTGCTGTACAAAATGGAAAACAACTTACTGCTCCTTTAAGCAAGAGGATTCCAAGAGCAAGGAAAAAAGCTGATGATAGGATTCTTCCCTTTGGTTATTTGATGCCAGATGTTACCAGAGTATTTAACCCAGGACCCAGGATAACTGAATGCTGAAGTATTCGTGTTTGTTAGCAGGTTCTTCCCTTTGGTCACTAAGATTGTTTCATGTCGTAACTGTGGAAGACATCAAATGGAACCAGAGGTGTGGTAGAAAATAAAATAACAATACCAAGAATCTGGAAATACCAATCTTTGTGGTTAATGAAGCACTGACATGTCTTTACGAAGCTGGTAAAGAGCAGTAGCTTGGTTCCCCTGCCAGCAGCACGGGGATACCAGGTCGTGTATCTTACTGAAGGGCAAAAAGGAAGTCATTGTTGGAAGTGGAAACAAAACTTAGGTCAGGTTGTTGTCACATGCTTGCTTATCAACCTTTGTACAACATGCTTGTTTGTCTTTAAGATAGCAACTTCTTCAGGCCATGTTGTTCTTATATTTTTATACAAATGTGTATAAAAGAGATAGTTGGGGTTAAAAATGAAGGCCATTTAAGTACTTAGTCAAAATGTGATCTTTGAAAATGGGAGCTAACTGACTTTGATAATCATGTGCTGTCCCTTAGCCTGCTCTACCTAATGGGTAACTGCCCTCTTCTGCAGCTGACAGTATGGTAGTTTACTGCAGGTATATTAATAGAGGGTTCCATTTTTTTAAACCACCAAAAGCCAATTTCTATTTTATTTGTGAGCTTTTGGATTTTTTTTTTTCCTGGAGAACAGAGGAAGTAGGAAATGTGGTGATACTTCACATCCTGCTTAGCTTTTTTCAAATTACATAGCAAACAAAACAAAGGGAAAAGGATATTATAATACTACTGAAAAATAAAGTTCAAGTCTGTTACATTCAAAGGGAAGATAATTATAAATAAGAAAGTGGAGCTTTATACATGTTTAACATGCCTAGGGAATATGAGAGCAAAATTGTGTGTGCCACGTCATATGCTTTTATATGTAAAGAACTTAAACTTTCAGATCAGTCTATGAAAACTAAATTTATAGGTGTTCTAGGCCATTCTTCTGTGTTCTAGGCTGTGATAATAATGATACTGGGAGTAAGATTACCTGGTTTTGGTTTTGGTTTGTTTGTGGGTTTTTTTTGTTGTTTTGGTTTGTTTGTTTGGTTGGTTGGTTGTTGATATCATCATTATTTTGAGAGGTTGTTTTCAGTAGCTTATTTCTTAGTCATACTGAAATTTGCCATGTCTAATATATTTGAGCAGGATTATTCCAGAAATTTCAAGCTAAAATGACTCGGCATTTTAAAAATTACTTTTAGAGAAAGCAGAGGGGAGAAAAAAAATGTTTATTTGCCCTATTTAAGAGCATATCAACACTTGGATTCTGGAATTTAGCATTGCAGAGGAGAGAGGGGAAGAGAACATAAGCCTTCATATGGAGAGTACGGCTTTTACTCAAGAAACTCCCAACAAATCATTAACTCCTGAAAAACTGATTCACGCATGGTACTTGGCAAATATTTACTAACTAAATGATCTGAATATTCCACGTAACATGAGTATCTTCCTGTCTGTTGGTCCTTGCATGTCACCTGACTGTGCAGTCATCATCTGGACCAAGTAGTTAAGCGTGATGTCTCCCACAGCAGTGGGTGATGGGTAAGTTTAAACCTAAATAGTTTTTCTGTACCTGTGCTTCTCCCGCAACCCCAGAATGCCTAGGTAGCAGTTGTACTCATGGAGAGATGAAGACTGGTGTTCAGGGAGTGGTGAGCAACAGAGACTGAAGCTTGGTGGAAATGCAGTAGGCCAAGAAACCTGAAAAGGATGATACTATCAAAATTATAAAAGGTCAGAAGTGGGAGGAACAAGAGATGGAAAGAGGTGAGATAGAGGACAAGCTGTAGCTTGGTGCAGAAGCAACGATGGGGAGGGGTAGTACAAGGCTGAGGAGCAGAAAAAAACATGGATAGAAAATTAAGGGAGTGTGAAGAGCATTGGCATCAGGAACAGAAGAGGCTAGAACATAGAAAAAACTAGTTGAACTGATTGCTTCTGGTTCGCCATTACTAAAGAGTTGTGGACAAACTGGAGCAGGAAAGGGAGAACTTTAATCACCTTTTTGTAAATAAAATAGTTTTTTCATTTTAGGACCTGAACTTAGTGGCAAAACAAGTTGTTCACGTTTATCCAAATATTGGAGTCAAAAGAGGGAAGTTTCTGGAAAAGGTACTGACTGTCTGAAAGTGGATTTTACAAAGGGTTGCAGGACCAGGATTTTGTGTCACTTTAGTTTATTCAGCTAGTCCAAGTTATTGCTTGGTTCATTGACAGGCTCATAATTTACGAAATTGTAAAATATATAAAAAATAAATAATTAACAATGGAACATCTTAATTGTGCTGAAGTGTTTAAATGCCAAAAATATGTAGAGGGGATTTTCTTATGCATTCAACATCCTAAGTCCAATTTAAACACAGTTATTAGTTTAATAAAACTCTACTTCATCCTTTAACTGTACTTAGTAGCATTAGGAATTCAATCTTTCATAGTAAGAATCATTAGAAACTTTTATGGTTTTATAATAAAAATGTTGGAAAACTTCTATATGCTTACATAAACTGCTTGCTAACATTATAAAGTGTTCAGGAGCAATAAAGGCATAGTGAGATTGGTAGTTCTATGTCTTTATGAATCTGCAAAGCATAAACAAAACAAGATTAAATTCAGTCATAGTTTATTGGCTGCTGATACAAATCATGATTAAAATAGGATTTCCTGCTGCTTTGGTTTAATTTGCCTGGGCGGATATGATAAAATGAGTGTCTTGAAGTAAGAGATTTGCTACAAGCCTATGTAGGCTTCCAAAAGGCTTCAGTGGCAAAGAAATGGAGTTGTGTCTAGCACGTATGAGAACCTGTTGTTTGAGAATGCTGGGGGGAACGTGGAGGAAGGGTGGAGTGTGGGTTTGTTTTGTTTTTAATGAAATTGCATTTGAAAAAGAAATATCATTAAGCAGGAAAATTGTACCAGAATCAGTGCTAGCTGTGGACCTCTGGTATGTAATAAGGGTTTTTTTTGGTAGTCTTTGTAATGCACTCCTCTTACCATGATTGCAGCAAGGAAGATGCTATACTATCTTCTTCATTTTGGGGTCTCAGATGCTATGATAACAGTACATTGGGTAAATATGGGGGTGGGGAAAGAATATCCTGTGACAAGTAGACGTGTTAGGATTCATGATGTGTATGCTAGGATTCACGAGAACTGTAAAAAGTCCTTCAGATTGCAGTGCTGTGATCAAGGGACTGGAATGCAAGCCTTGCGAGGAAAGGCTGAGACACCTGGAGCTCTTCACTCTGGAGAAGACTGAGAGGGGATTAGATAAATGTTTATAAATATTTGAGGGCTGAGTGTCAAGAGGAAAGGGACAGCCTCTTCTCACTTGTGCCCTGTGAAAGGACAAGGGAATGGTTATAAGCTGGAGCACAAGAGGCTCCACCTTAACGTGAGGAGGAACTCCTTTACTGTAAGGGTCACAGAGCACTGGAACGGGCTCCCCAGAGAGGTTGTGGAGTCTCCTTCTCTGGAGATGTTCAGTACCCAACTGGCTGTGTTCCCCTGTGACCTGTGCTAGATTGTATGATCCTGCTCTGGCAGGGGGATTGGACTCAGATCTCCAAGGTCCCTTCCAACCCCTGACACTGTGATACCTGTGATGAGCACACATACATAAAAAACCCAAACCCTAAAGGAGTCACCATTTATGATGTGAATTATAGGGGATGGATGAGGGAGTGATGGCAAAAACTTTTGTTCCCTCATACCCTAATTGCCTGGGAGGCATGGAGCAATTAAAGAAGGATGGTTTTCTTTCCTCCTGGTTTTCTTTTCCTTTTACCAAAATTTCTGGTTAGTCCCTTTAATTCCTTACTACCACTTTATGGAGCCAATATAGCAGCATCAAATTACAGTGTGAAATGGGTAGCAGAAATAGAGATGCTGATGGAAGTTTCTTGAATTTGAGAATAATAGTTAGAAGAATGAGGTTTTCATTTTGCAGAAGGTAGGAGAGCAATCTGAGGATTTTCTTCTGCAGTGCCAAGAGCTACCTGGAAGTTGGATACCTAGCATACTGATGTGATGTTATGACTAGATTGGATAGGACATCTCATTTTTCTCTACCTTGTTGTTAAGAAGCGCTGTGGTAAATTGTCAATTACACGAACCGTGAACACAGTCCATGATTATGCATGCTTCCCAAGGACTATGCTGATGTAAACACAGCAGAATTGCAGAGCTGAAGTTCTTTAAAAGACCCATATGCCCTTAATGCTGCTTTTGTTGTTGTGCCTTGAGAGATTTTTATTATCTTATGTATGTATCCTTACTGCATATGCAATGTTAGCATGTAATGTGGTACACTTTTAATAATAGTTTTTTCATATTTGGTACCTGAAAATAGAATTTCCAGAATTCCTTCAGAACATCAAAAGCAGAGTTTACACAAAGAATAACTGCTAAAGGAACACAAATGTTTTCATGAGATGGCTTGTTATTTGTTGTACTGTATGACATGGTGGTGCTTGGAAGATAGACTATGATATAAGTACTTAGTATGGCTTGTTAAGTTCTGAAATGGGATGATAAGAAAAGAGGATGCTATGAAAGATTAATGGGACAACAAATTAGTATATATAGTGTTGGAGAAGTCTTGCTGAATAAAGTCAGTGTTACTTTATATATATGCTCAAAATCTTAAGGGCAAAGAAAGGTTTATGATAGCTTGTAGCATATTTCTGAAGAAATTTAACTTCTGTGGTGGATTTTAATTTATTTTTAATTTTCATTTTCTTGAAGCGTAACATGCATACAGTTTTTTTTAATGTAATCTTGCATTCATTGAGATTAATATATAAATAACTTTATAGCACCACCAAACAATAAAGGGAAAAAAGTGAAACAAAGTGAATCTCATTTTACTCCAGCCAATAATTGGTTTTGTGGCTTTTTAGGAGTTGTCTCCCTTGGAAATTGACAGCATAACTGTTGTGTAATAACTGTTTAGCTGTATCTTTGTAGTGCAGCTCCCTAAGGCTGGTATCATATTTTTGAACAGGAACATCATCTTACTAAAAGTATAATATTCTAAATAATGACTACACTTGGTAAGTACATAAGGGGAAATGGAAGCCACCTTGCTGCTGAATGAGGAGTATATTCTCACTGAGCACAGCTCTAATAAACTTGTATGCATCAACTTTGTATTGATTTGTTTGCTTTAATTTTACTGAATGTCTCTTTATAGGCAGGTTGGTGGAGATAGATAACTACTGCAGCAAAGGTAGAATGAATCCCTAATGCCATGTATATGCCATTATATGCCATGTATATGCCATATATATACACCTAATATGCTGCTTTGTTATTATAATTTGAATCTATAAAAATATAAATGCATCTAGTTCTTAACATTTGCTAATATTTGTATATGTGAATGTATGCACGGGTATTTGTATCTTACTAGCTGACATGCACAAGAAGAGAATGACTGAAAAGAGGGTGGTTCTGTGCTTGAGTGAACAAAGTGATATTTTACTTTGTAGTAAAAACTTCAATCACGATACACTTTTGAAGTGAGAAAGCAAGCTGTCCCTGGTTTGGTTTCACAGTTAAGTATCTTCTTTATTATGGTAACATGACTCTCTACAACTACCTGAAAGGACATTGTAGAGAGTTTGGTGCTGGTCTCTTCTCACAGGTAATTAGTGATAGAACCAGAGGGAATGGCTTCAAGCTGAAATGAGGTAGGTCTAGTCTGGACACTAGGAAAAAAATCTTCAGGGAAAGAGTGGTGGGGTATTGGAATAGGCTGCCCAGGGAGCTGGCTGAGTCACCATTCCTGGATGTGCTTAAGAATGGCTTTGATGTAGTGTTGGGGGATATGGTGTAGGGGTGAACTTGTAGAGTAGGGTGAATGGTTGGACACGATGATCCCATGGGTCTTTTCCTACCTAGATGATTCGGTGATTCTGTGATTTTAGAGCTGTCTGCAAAAGGAATAAAAAGAAAGAACAAAGTGGCAATAGCAATTCCACATTTAGGCTCTGTAGTGTCTTGGTGTTGTCTTCATCCTTTAACGTGTCTGCTCACTATTCTTGCTGCCACTGAGATATGACATGACAGGCAAGCTCTGATCTCTCATTTTCTTTTCTGATACGTTTTAGGGTAGATTCTAGTCTTAATTTCTGTCAAGTCTTTCGGAAGAAGGCAATATGACTGCAGTGTCCTCTGGCTCTTCAGCAAAACCTTTTCTTCTGTAGTATCTTTCACCTAGGCCTGCATTTCTTCAGCACCTCTTTCCTGCTGCCCCTGATATCTCATACACTGTCTAGAAAGTTGCCCGTTTCCAGAATTTCATCTGAAGGTTTTTCAGGAAAGGGATACTTCTTCATACACTAAATATTTTTGACAAGATCTGGCAGCAGTGGCATAATCATGTTTTTTGCTGTAGTTATTTCTGAATGAAGGCAGCAGGTTTTTCACATTTGCAGGTTTGAAGTAGTCCTTCTTTGTCTGAGCAGAGACAAGGAATAGATAATCCAAATTTATCTGTCAGTCATCTCTATTCAGAGATGCTACAAATAGTGAGAAATCCTCTGTTTGAATATAGCCCAGTAAGTTGAGGCGGGTGAAAATTGTAGACGATAAATAGCATGCAGAGAAGGGAATAGGAGAGCACACTGTCTTTTCAGAAAAGAATGAAGAAGTTGCAAAAAATAAGGGAAGCCTATTTTGGGGGGGGACAAACTGTCTTTGGCAGTTTAAGAGAAAGTAGTAAGAACTTTTAATGTGTCATCTGCCTCTTGAGGCTTCAAGACCAGGTCTATCAGTTTGGACTAAAACTCCTTTTATCTCGGTATTTAATCTCTGACCAATGGCTGAAGCTTATATCACATTATTACTCTGAAAAGTACCTTCCCTGCACTTACAGAGCTGGGTTTCACGAACCAGAGATGGCATTTATATTGAATAGCCCTTGGCATTTTGTTCCTCTGTGACCTTGTCTGAAAAGTGTTACTTCTACACTATACGTGGATACATTTTGGTTCTGAAAGCCAAATACCAACTTGTTACTAACCAAGTCAATTTTAAGTAGCAAGTTTTTGAAAGCTTTTTAGAACTGATGAATGGTCTTGTAGCAGAATCCATCTTCACAGAACATGTGATCCTAACAATGGCTTGTGCCCCTTCCTGTATTCTGTTGGATTTATCATGTAGTAGATTGCTTGATTATAGCCATCAATAGAATACTTTCCATGGTAAAATCAAAGCCTGATCAGGAAGGAGATTTAAATTAGAAGATGGTTTCATGTTTAATTTTTACAGCACTGATGAGTTATTCCTGTTTACGTTTTGTAGTTTTATTTCTGGAATGTGTCTTGTGTAGTCTAGGCAAACACACACTGAGCCAGACAGTAAAATACAAAGGTGGAACAGCAAGTGAGTTAGCAGTCCAAATTCAGCCTTCTCTTAGAGGTGTCAGCACAGACAAAATACGGAGAATGAATAGAATAAGATGAGGAAATTTGAAGTAATAGTATGAGATAGCAGGTGTGATTAGTTCATTAAAAATGGGGAAAAAAAAAAAAAGGCAAAACATGCAAAAAAAATCCTGTCAGTTTATTTGAATTTGACGAGGGAAGCACATAATGAACCAAAATATCTTCTTTAATCATACTCGGTCGCAGAAAGTATGTTCTGTGTTGTTGTTTCCTGAATATTTCCCTGTTGGTTTTTAGGTTTCTGTTCTCCACATTGTACATCAGTGGGACCACCGTGCTGGAACAAGACAGCATCGTCTTCAGCTCACTGAAGGAAAGGGGTGAGAAGCTTTCTCACTGCTGATACTTTCTCTCCTTTAGAAAGCAGTGTGCCCTGGAAACAAATAACTATTTATTTTGATGAAAAGTGAAGCCAGTTCTGGATACTTTTCATGTGCCAAACAGGCTTGATGTTCTGATTTTTGTTTCTTTTTAACTTTGTATGTGAATATAAGAATCTGTGTTATAGAGCAAGTGCCAGGACTCAAGTTAAATAAGAATTAACAAATAGCAATGCTGATTGTGCCAGTCATCCATTTTTCTCTGAAGGACTTCAAAGGAATGTCTACAGGGGAAAATTAGAAGGAACGATTACTTGTTAACAAATCTGTTAGGTAGTTTCTCCACAACCCTAAGACAGTTAGTGCTTAGTTTATACCCTGAAGCATAACTATTTATATCTCATACAAACATCTGTTGTAGCCTGTGTATGTTAAAAATGATACTACTGAACTCCAACAGCTTACTTGCCGCTTATGTTAATCTTACTGGGTGGTCCTTTTGCTCTTAATTATGAAGAAGCAGAGCCAGTGAAGAGTGATGTATGTTAAGTGATCACTTTGTGTATGTTTCAGCTCACCTTTAATCTCTTCACTTAGGTACTCCTTAACTTGCACAAGCTCCAAATTTCTAATTATGATTACCTTTCTTAATTTAGTTTCCTTTCTACTCTGTGTTTTACCTTCACACATTTTCATCAAAGGCTTGAGGTTTTTTTCATTTTGTTTTGCAGAACACAATGCTTTTATGTATTCCCTTTCGCCACAGGCATCAATGGAGTTTCTGATTGCAGTTCATGCATCAGCTTCCAGTTTAAATGACCTTAAAACGTTTCCTTGGGTTTTCCTTTCACTTTGTTTTCAAAATAAATAGAATGAAAGTTCTTTCTGTTATGCATGAAACAGACTGACTGACTCTTCTCAGCCACAGGTTATTTTTGTTATTTGTAACTCCTTGAGCACAACACAATTGCACAGTTTTCCATTTACTCATGATTTCTTTAACAAGGAATAACTGGCATTTTTAAAGCTAAATTGTTCAGAAATCATATGTTCTTGGGCTCACTTGACATACCTTAGGCCATGTAGTATTTGATATAGCTGTGCTGGTTAAAGATGGTCCTGCTGTGAGTTGATAATCGCCACACATGCGCCAGAAATTACCACACTAATAGGTCAGCCAAGAGCAGGGGTTGTATGAGTGCACAGCAATGTGCTTCAGACAAAGTCAGCTGGTTTACATCATAGCCACCTTTAACAACGGGTTGAGCTAGCCTAGCTGACTTTACATAAAAAGGGTCAGAAATTATTCACGTGTTCTGTGAGCTCAGTGGTAGAGCTGTGGAAGTAATTAGCCCTTGCAGGGTGGCAGAGATAAACATCTGGGAGAGATACCAGCTTCATCTAGCATCGTTGTTTGCAGGATGATCATCTGCTTAGGCTGTGTATCTGCTAACTGGAACTGGATGCTGTATCCTAAATTAGGTTATAAAAGCCAAATGTGTAAATACCTTTTCACTTATTTTTCTTCAAGTTTAACATAGTTTGTTTCTTACCACTACTGGATAATGAGGAGATACTTCTCTTTAGTGAACCAAAGTAATTCCTAAGTTAATTGCCTCAATTTAAGTATGTGATTAGCTCAATTTGTTGTTCTTGATTTGCAGTACTTATCTGCACTAAATCTCATCAGTTGCTATCTTGGCTAATAGCTTAGTCGTCTTCTACTGTAATTAGAAGTAAGAGGGGAAGCTCTTACGGGAAATAAATGATACACCCATGTAGAATTCTTTCCAGACATTCCTCTGGGAGGGAATAGGGCAAATGTCCTTCTTGATGAAAGTATCTAGCTCAAAAAAACCCCTATGGATCAAGCTCAAAGCTCCGCATCTCTTTCTTCCTTTGTGCTGCCTGAGGGATTTCCACATATGGACTGTCTCTTCCTTATGGAAATCTGGAAGGAAGGGTTAGTCCAGCTTGTCTGATTCTCCAGAAATTCTTGCCATATCCTATTGTCTTCAGCTTATATGGGTTATCATTGTTGCTTCTCTCCGTGTTCCTTGTGTCACTAATATTATCTCACATCCTTGCTAACTTTTAAGACATTCTTCCTCTTCTACGACCGTTTTGCCTCTTATTTTCTTGTATCTGAATAAGGACTTCACCTTTATCCCACAGTCAAACAATTTCTTTAACAGCATTCTGCAAAGAATTTCTTCAGCTTTTAAAACAATCCCTACTAAGCAGTGTTTACTTTTTTTCCTTATCTCTTTAACTTTTCTACTTTTATTTTGAGGTTAGACTGCTCTGTGCTTTGGATGTCACAGTCAGAAATGAAATGTGACTTTTGAGAAGAAAGAAAAGCAGCATTTTTGCATGTGCCTGTTCACTCTCTAAATGTAGAAAACCAGTAATGCCCTGATTGTAAGCTACTGTTTTTGAAAGAAAATAAGAAGTTTAAACATAAGGCAAATGCTTGCAGGGCTGATGTTTTAGAATGTGTCCTTTTAAACTACTTTTAAAGACATCTCACTTTGCTATTGTGTCAAATGCTGGTTTAACTTTAACATTAAATGATTCATAAATGTAAAAAAAACCCAGAAATCTCAAGTATTTCTATCAATGAGTGCTTTTACATTGTTACTTTTTTTTAAAAAAAATATTTATTTTGGTAGAGAGGTCAGTAATATTTTTGTAGTTTCAAAGACAGATATAAGATGTTCTGTAAAGACAGATGGACAAACTGGAACCTGAAAATATTTTCGCTAAAGGATTTAGAAGAATTGTCAATTAAATTTATGCTCTTTTCTCCATAAACTGTACTCTTAAGAAAAAACATACTTTTTGCATAGGAGTTCCCAAACTGTAGCATACCTTTTAGCTGGTATTCCTCAAGCTGCTTAAGATGATGCTGTCTACTGATAGAAACTTGTTCAGATCTGCAAGCACATGACCCAGTGCCAGAACCAAGATCTGCTCTGTCTGCTCATATTTGTGGTTCCAAGATGCGTTTGTGTGCGTAAAACGGTCTAGACTCCCAATGAGTAACATCTCCTTTTAAGTTTGACTGAATGCAAATTGATAAGCTAATTGTTAAGGAATTCATACGTATGTCTTTAAGGCTGGTGGATTTGTGTGTGTGTGTGTTGTTTTGAG
>VWZY01006771.1:1373668-1414504 GCA_013399075.1 Chloroceryle aenea | reverse complement strand
TTTTTTTTCTGTTAAAAAAAAAGGAGGTGGGGGGAGTAAGAAAGAAAATGCAGTAATGCTTGGGAATCACACTTTTTGAGTAGAACTTGATGCAAAGTAATGCTTGAGATTTGTCCTGAGTTAGGTTTGTCTCTGTGCCTGAAACTGTTCAGTAAATAAAGAGGGGAATCTTGAAACTTGTCACATTGTTTCTAAATTAAACATTTACTTGAGACTTTTTATAATCTGTGGGGTAAAATACCCTGAAATGTAAAAATTTCTCATCAAAGTGGTCATATACTGTAGTAGTATGGAATGGTGAAGGAAAGATTTTTAAATAGTTGGAAATATTGAACACACTACAAAGAAAAGCTTTGTTTCATTTTGTAAACTGGTGAAAATTCTAGAACTTAGTTCTTTGATACTGACATAAGTGGAAAAGAGAAGAAAACCTGGAATTAGTATCTGGATGTAAGCTTTTTCAAGACATGAGCTCTGTCTTTTGTGATATTCATATGTTTTCTAGGAGCTAAACATCAGGACTCCTATGCATCAATGAAAACTGAGTTCTATGGTGATAACTGTAATAGCTTAATGAATTATGTCATTTCAGTTGTAACAGCTGCTAATCTGACAAGAAAATGAAATGTAAATTAGTAATTTGATGGATAAACTCTATTGGATGGTGGTGATATGCTATATAATTTATTGGTTTTAATTACTGGATGACTGACTTTAAAAAAAAAACAAAAAAAACAAACCAACTCATCTAGGCACCAAATTCCAGCTTAGAATGAGTAACATACATAAATATTTTTGCCTTATAAATCCTATCAAAATTATTTCCCAAAGTATCAAGTGTCTATGAAAATGAAATTTCTGAATTCCTAGATCACTTTTCAAACTATATAATTGAAGAATTTGGCCTATGCAATTTGCAAAAGTTGTTAAGATATTGTTTCCTTCTTTGTTGAGCCCTAAATGACTTGAATTTGGTAGATTACTGATATTCAGAGTTGAGACTTTGGTTTTTAAAAGTAATTTCAGTCCCTAACTCTAGAATATGGGATTCATACTCATAATTAAAGATACTTTTATATTTGGTTCACTTGTAGGCTATTATTATTTGTTACAGTAGAACTCAATGTATCGTTAGACTTTTCAAAACAGAAATAAATATTTGCTTGTTTCTACCTTAGAATAAGTTAGTTAAGTAGTGCAAAAAATAAATGCTGAAGGTTTTTTTGGTTGGTTTGGGTTTTTTTGTTTGATTGGTTGTGTGCTTGTTTTGTTTCCAGAAAATGCATGTATCTATCATTGTCAATGAACTCACTGAATTTTTTGGGTGGAGTTGTGCATAATTCTTTTTTTTTAATGTTCTACAACTGGACTCCAAGTGGTCACTTTTGTAACTGCCTCTTTTTCCCCCCCCAAAGGAATATTTGTTCATACTTATGATGGTTTGACATAACTAATGTTTTATTAACCATGATGGCAACACAGACATTAAGTATAGACAATTATCAAGATGGACAACAGGTAGGTATGGTTTTCTTTCACTCTCAACTAAATACAGTTAGCAAGAGAAAAAATGCTTTTGCATTGTATATGTATCTGTTCTTGTTTGTAAAAGAAGATCTTTAAAGAGATAAGTTACTATTATTTAATACTTGGATACCTATCAAAGGCTTAGCCAATTTTTGCATGACTTTGCTTAACTTCTGGAAGAATGGCTAGATGAGGAGCTCTCTTCTGAATCTACTCCAGATGATTTGTGTGCTGTAATGTACTTGTTTTTAGGAAAGTCAAACTGACATTCTTCATATTTTGTGTATATGGTATTTTAGTATTCTTACGTGCCTGCAGTTACAAGAGGTGACTTTTACACAGCCATAGACTTGAGCAAGAGAAGGAGAAGTTTAGTTACCTAGATTTACACGCTACTTTGATTATACTTGAGCTGATGCAGTCATACTGCAGGTGAAAATTGTTAAAATACTTACATTAATTTCAATGAGTTTTTTGATTAGAATTGCTAACTAGAAAGCTGGTCAGGGGTCTTCCAGTTTCTCATTTCAGTTAACAAACAACTAGAATAATGAAATGCACTCAGGTATGCATATGTCTGGTCATGGTGGGTTTTTTGTACAACTGGCTGTGTATTGCAACAATTAGAATTGCTAAATTAAAATATTGTTAGTTGGAGCCAAGTCATGGTGTGGTTTGTACTCCAAAGATCTGATATTATGTTACTGTGTGTCAGCCCTTAGCAGTAAATACAAGTACTTCTGTCAGCAGGTGGCAACAGCAGCGAACAGTCAGCAGAAAAACAGCAACTTTTCCCATCTGGGATTACTGATTTTTGTTGTTGTTTGCTGCTTCTGTTGCAATTCAAATGTCTCCCTCTTCTCTCGCCTACCTTACATTTTTTACTTTGTTCCCCCAGCAAATACAGGCGATCCTGTGTCCTGTGACACATCAGTGAAACACGTTCCTTTTTTTTTTTAAAGCAGTTGGGGAGAGAGCATTTTCTTTCTATTTGTTTTGTATTTTAAGATCTTAGTGACCAAGACAGACAGGTAATTTGAGTGCGTACTGGTTTTGTACTTTGGAAATGACCCACAGAAAACAACTTGCAGTTTTAAGTGAGCTATTTCATCCCTCTGTTGAAGTAGAACCCTTACTGAACATGCTCTCCCCCTTTGAACTCCACAGATGTATGGCTCAACATTTATAATCACTTGTGTGAGTCATCCCCTTTTATTTTGCTCCTCCTTCTTGTCATTAGCCAAGAAATTAGTCCATTAGTTGCAGATTTTTGCAAGCATTCTGGCTTACAGATCGTTTATGCTTGCTGAGAAAGCTTTTTTTGCAAGGCAGGATGCTCTTTTGGGTAGGAAAAACAGGCATGTTCTTAGTTCCTGATTTTGCTAGGAGGAGGCTTGGCCCTGACAGGTAATAAAGCACTAACTTTTTGTTTCTCCCAGACTTCTTGTTGAGAAAAGTATAAATTCCTTTTTGCTTATGCTATGTTGCTTATTTATAGATAAATTCTCTGAGTCAGGTTCTTTTAACAGTTTCTGGAGGTCAGCCCTCCTTTTGGAGGATTCCTGTGAGTAATCTGATATATATATCTCATGGGAATAGAGGGCAGAGGGTCACATTCTCTGCACTTTGTTTCTGCAGGTGTCAATTCTGGCTACCTGTTAATACCTAGAACAGTGTCTGTCCTTTATTCAAGATAAAACTTTGTAGGGTTAAAGCAGGGGAAAAAAATTACAGTGATTTCTTGACTTTGTACAAATGCTCCTAATCCTCAAAGGGAGAAAACCAAGGAGTTTGGGCTGAGAGGTGGAAATTTTGACTTTCAGAGGTCACATTCCTTGAAGACCTTTTAGTCTGAAAGATATTTAGCTGGAGGTGATGGGAAAACCCCTTTCAACACCTTCAAAGTGGCTTAAAGGCATTAGCAGGCTCTAGTGCAATTTAGGAGGTACTCAGTAGAAGCAGTGACTCTATGTTGTTTTTCCAGTGGTGGCAGGTTGTGTAACCCTGTCTTCAGTGGAATTGTAGAAGTGCTTACTGCTGTTTCCTCTATGTGCTTGTTCTTGAAGTAACTTGTTATTACAGTATGTAAATTTGAGTGGTGAAGGTTAGGGAAGGTTATGCTCCTGCTAATTGAAAGATCAGAGGGACTTGAATATTTCATTTCTTTGTAAGAAAAAGTGCATTTTCATGGACAAGAAAAACTTAAGGATCTCTTTTCTTCAGTATCTTGGTATCATGTACAGTAAGAAATAGAAAATTTAAGAGCAGAAAATTCCCTTTCTGTTTTTTTTTTATCCCAAAAGATTTTTGGGCAGACATCTTCATAAATATTTTGGAGGAAGATAATTCCTATTTTTTGCTAGCATATTCCAAAAATAGCCACTTCAGAGACAAAATGCTTTAAGAATTTACTAATTCCCATTTTAAAGCTGAGTGCACAAACTTGAAGTGACCTTCATACTACCCATCAAAAAGTGTCAAGGATTAAAAGAGGGGGTTTTGTTGCTGCTATGGCTTTTCGTGTAACTGCCAAGTCACACCAACCTTCTGGCAATTTAGTAGCCCTTTGCATTGCTATTTCCTTAGAAAACAGTACACTCATTTTACGTCGACATACAGATTTACTCATAACTTACTCTTTTTCTACAGATGCAAGTAGTAACAGAGTTAAAAACTGAACAAGATCCTAACTGCTCTGAAACTGATGCAGAAGGGGTGAGTCCTACCCCTGTAGAATCTCAAACTCCAATGGATGCAGACAAGCAGGCTATTTACAGGTAGTAATGGACTCATGTTCTGTCTTTTAAAGGGTAAAGAAGAGAGGATTTTAAATGTTTTTAACTTTTAATTAATAATAAGTAGCTTAAAATCAGATGATATCTTGTCTGTCTCAGCAGTTTGCAGGGGAAGAATGAGATCAAATGAGCTTCAGTCTCAGTCTTCAGCTGAGGAAAAAGCCATTCCTTTATTGTGGGATCCTTCAATTTCAGCATAATTTTAAAGGATTCTCTAAAGATGGCTGCTTTTAAAGCACAAGTGAAATTTAGAAAGCTACACAGACTGTTGAACTATGGTCACTATCTTTTATACTGTATTTTTATCTCTAATGTGAGATTTTATTTTAATTATAATTAGGTCACTCTTTACTCCCTTTTCCTTAGGGATAACAATCTATTGCCAAGCAATTAGCTCAAAGTGGATTAAATGCTGATGTATAAACACGAATTTGACATTTTTCCAATGTTAAGTGCTGTGCTAAACAATATGCTAAGTTTTTATGAGATTAATTGTTCTTTCACTTTTAAATGCTTTATAAAGATGTAATTATTACCAGGTTAAATAAAACAAACAAAAACCCAGCACCAAAAAGCAATGAAAAAGCAACACCCAGGCAAACAAAAACAACCCAGAAACCTGAAGCAGAAAGATATATCTGCTCATTTACAGACTTGTGCTTACAAAAGCATCTTCTCTGAGCATTATTTTGTAGGAGGCCTCTGAGTACAGCCACGCTACTATTCTTGAAGAATAAAATAATTGAATAATAAATTAATTTTATCACACTTTATTTCACACTTCTAAGCTTACATTTGTCCTGTTTCTAAATCCAATCCTCACTTCAAATGCACTGCATTAATATATCTCTTGTCACTCAGTTACAGTGAATTAAACAGTATGTCATAATTTTTAGCTTGTGATTGTCCTCTATTTAAATATGTGTATTTTACTGTTTTCCATGCCTCTAGAGTCTGTGGTAAATCAAAATTGAAAGAAAACACCACAAACTTGCATCATGTTTTGCCACAGCCAATGGTGTTATTTGTGGTCTCATCCAAGACTTACCTGTTTCTGACATTACTGTTAACCTTATGTGGTCTAGATGTCTGTCTTTTCCATGGTGTACACATAAGTGCAAATACTTATTCACATATTTTAACTCTTATTCTAGGCACCCACTATTTCCTTTGTTAGCACTATTATTTGAAAAATGTGAACAATCTACACAAGGCTCAGAAGGAACAACTTCTGCTAGTTTCGATGTAGATATTGAAAATTTTGTAAGAAAGCAGGAGAAAGAAGGAAAACCCTTTTTCTGTGAAGATCCAGAAACTGATAATTTGGTAAGTACAGGCTGTTTCTTTTTCTGAAGCAGTCATCACATCTGCGTCTTCTTCCTATTTTCTGACATTTTAAAGCATTTTCTGACATTTTTTAAGTAGAAAGAAGCGTTGGCATACCCACTAAAACAGCTTCATGAATAAACTCTGTAGCAGTGACTGTTGTCGCTGTAGGAATTAAAATTACAATATGAAAGAAAAAAACCTAAAGGCAAAGCAAAATAAATGATCATTCTCTTCTGTATTTACTGCCCTAGTGTGAGCAGCAGTAGTGTGTGGTGCCTTTTTTTTTTAATTTGAAATATGAGTTGTGTAATATTACACCATTTTATTTATTAAATACTTGTAGCACAATATAATTGTTGTCTTACATTTGTAAGCAGAAATAAGTAATTCAGAATGATTATGACATCGTCCATCTGTGAAGGGTATGGATATTCCATTGGGGTGAAGAAATCCTTGGAGATTGAGACCACTGGTACCATCATTTTAGATCTTTCTTGAACAGAAAAGCATTCAGGCAAATTGGGGTGTGTGTGCGTGCATTATTGAGGGAGAATGAGATAAATACTTTAAAGAGACATTAGTTTCTGATGATGACTAAATCCAATCTCAAAACTACATAAAAAATCTTGGACCCTTGGCCATTAAATAATGAATTGCAGACAGAATTCCCCAAATAATATACTAGTTTCAGGATCTTGTGGTTTGACCCAGGTATCTAGTTAACTACAAGGAATGCTTATAATTTTGGAATTCCTTCTTTCTTTATCTCCTTGTCTCTGTAATATGTTTGGGGTTTTGTTACTGCTATCAGTGACACCTCTGTAGTTCTGTTTGCACGTCAGCTGTAAATTTGAAGACACCAATAAAATTTTCAATGGCTCTTTGAAGAAAGACTTTTTTGAATATATTTACCTCTAATACTTTACTCAAAAATAAGATTCAGTTCTCTTCTGCATGAAGCAGGTCTGCCTCAGGTTGTTTTCTTCATTTGTAACTCTCTATATTTGTGCTGAATTCGCTGTTTTTCCTTATCTCTTTAATCCCAGTTTCTTTTCAGAAGCACATCTGAAATCTAACAGCTGGAAGGTAGTAGTTCTGGCTCAGTGGATGAGGAAAGAGCAATGGATGTAGTTTATTTTGACTAGTAAGGCTTTTGATACTGTCTTCTATCACATTCTCATAGACAAACTGATAAAATATGGATGAGATAAATGAGCAGTGAGATGGACTGAAAATTGGGTGAAGTACTGGGCTCAGAGGATTATGGTCAGCAGCATGAAGTCCAGTTAAAGACTTGTCATAAGCAATATATGTACTCTAGGGATTGCTACTGGAATCAGTGCTGTTTAACATCTTCGTTAGTGACCTAATGATGGGACAGAGTATACTCTCAACAGTTTTGCAGATGTTGCAAAACTGAGTGGAGTAGCTGATGACCAGGTGTCTGTGTCACCATTCAGAGGTACTTTGTTGCTTTTGGAGAATTAAGCAAATGGAAATCTCATGGAGTTCAACACAGGGAAATGCCAAGTCCTACACCTAGGAAGCAATAGCCCCAGGCACCGGTGCACTCTGGGGACCACATGGCTGAAAAACAGCTTTTCGGGAAAGGACTTGATAGTCCTGGTGGACACCAAGCCAAACAGGAGACAGCAATTTATCTTTGAGACATACTTGGGCAGGTTAGGAACAGCATTGTCAGCAGGCCTAGGGATGTGATCCTTTTCCTCTGCTTGGTAGTGGTGAGAGATACCTGGAGTGCTGGGTGCAGTTCTGTATTCCCCACTTACTATATATACTAGATAGACATACTGGAGTGAGGCTAGCAAAGGACCAAAAAGATGATTACAGGACTAGAGTATCTCATATAAAGAGAGGCTGAACAAGCCTGGACTGTTTAGTCTGCAGCAGTGACAGTTTGGGGACTTATTATCAATCTAAATACCTAATGAGGGGAATAAAGCAAGACAGGCTCTGACTCTTCTTAGTGGTTCCTAGTGAGAGGGCAGGAGAAAATGGACATAAACTGAAACACAGCAAGTTCCCTTACAACACAAGAAAAAACTTTTGCTGTAACAGTGATTGAGTACTGAAGCAAGTTGCCCAGAGAGGTTGTGGAGTCTCCATTCTTGTAGACATTCAAAACCCAACTAGACATGGTCCTGAGCAAACAGCCTTAGCTGATCTTGCTTTCAGCAAGGACATTGGATTAAACTATCTCATGGGATCCCTCTCAACCTCAACTATTCTCTAGGATTTGTGAACCTTCAAATCTCAGTTTCCCAAAGATCCCGAATGCCTTGGCCTGCTTCACATGGTTCTGGTTGTACACAAACATTCTCTCAGGTCTCGCTTACTTTGGATATAGGTGTGTCTGCTGTGTCCAAATAGTCCTTCCTGCCAGTTGACCTGTTTGTGATTTTAGGGGTGACAAAGTCTGTTGGTTTCTGTGGTATTCACCTTTGTTGGTGGGCTGCAAAAATCTGACCGATTTTGCTTGAGATGGTTCAAGTATTTGTTTTTATGTCTTATGTTCCATGGCTGCTGAGGTCAGTACTATCTTAAACTGGAACCACATTACAAAATCAAGTTTGCTATCAAACTTCTGCTTTGTAGTTGTATTGTTAGCTGTGGCTTTCTATTACTAGATACCAAATGAAATCTGAGTGTGACTTGTCTTCTGTCTGTACTGAAGGCTGGGTACTCTGAACACCTGACGTTCTGACAGGCTATAAATTTTGTCATGGGCAATGAGCAGAAGAGTTTCTGTCAAGCTGTGAAATAGCTAGTATGGTTTTCAGTCTTCTTCAACTTGAAATACTGGTGCTTGCACAGAAAATGCTGTAGCAGGGCTGTTTTTTCTGCCTTGTGACACATAATAAATATATACATTTTTATAGAGAACTAAAATCTCTATCTAGTAGAGGGGGATTCTAATATTGTGCAGATTTGTGGTGTCTAGTGTACTTGCTGTTCATTCCTTTTTAGCTCCAATGTTAAATCAACCATTCACTTGAAAGGAGATATTAGTGAAGACTTCTAATTAGAATGAGCCAGAAATTTGAAGCATGTAGGCCAGATGACTACTCATTTTCTACCTGACCCCAGCAGAGTCAAACAAAGAAGGTGTAAAAGCTTGCTCACTAGCAATCATTTGGCTTGGAGTTGGAGCCAGAGCCAAATTCAGGTCTTATCTGAAATGAGTCACAGGCCTGACTACAGTAAGGAAATTGGCTGCTAATTCAGCTGTTTCAGTTTTTCACCTTTTACTAATTTTGGAAGTGGTGTGCAGGACTCTACTGTGCTGTACGAGTTTTGTGACAAAGCTTAAACTAATGGCTCCAAACAAGCAGGATATGATTTCAGGCTCCGTATCGCCTACAGCCTAATAGACCTGATAACAGAAATTGTGAGGGGTCATAGGTACTGATTGTAGGGCCTCTTACAGTCCTGGCAATGTTTCACACTGCACGCTCATTTGAAATGCCTTGAATGTTTCGAAGGAAAAGTTTAGTTTTCATCCAGAGGACTACGGAACGTTAATCTGGATGTCGCAGGCATTAGGTCAGTTTGACTGGAAAGGAAGTTCATGAAGAGCAGTGTACAGTTGTTCTAAGTTGAGTAGCTCTTAGCAAGCTATGGTCTAGATTCCCTAGTACTTTGGTACTATGGTTCCCATTCTAAATTAACTGGTTGTTTCCAGCATTAGTAATGCAAAGGTTTTCAGCACTGGGAAGTACATGTAGCATCCACCTGAAACTTAATATTAAGGATAGCTATATATTGCTACACCTGGCATGTAAAGCAAGTTTCAACACTTTTAAAAATTATCTAGATAGGATTATTCCTTTCTTTCTAGTTAACCACTCTAACAGTGTCGGCTGGTGGTCTGGAAGCAACATGGCAAAGGATTATGGTCAATACAGAAGTAGTGTTACTAGGCCTTTTACTTTTGCACTGTCTTTTCCAAGTCTGACTTTGTCAGGCCCTGTGTCAAAATAGGGCATTTGCAGTTTTCTGTAAATATCTGGATTGGGTCAGAACTTTGGTGTTAGGCTTCAGGATACTTAGAAAAGCGAGAATTTCTCACAAGAGATTGTAAGGATTTGGAAAGAAGTAGAAAAAATAGCATTTTCTCGTGGAAGCTTTTTTTCCCTTAAATTAATTTTTAAGGTACTTTGGGAAATGACCTGGATTAAGCATATTTTTTATTTGATTTATTGCTGTGTTCCTCTTCATTTTCTGTATGTGCATTCATGTAATAGAGTCATCAATGTTTTATGTTTAAAATGTGCAGCACCAAAAAACCTCACAAGTGTGTTATGGCTTCCTTAAGAGTAAAGTTTCAGTTGTAGTTTCTTCCTTTGAGAGGTGTATAAGATGCTCCTTTTCCTTCCAAGGAAGAGTGTATCACAGGAAAATGCAAAGTTCTAAGATCTTTTGAAAGAAAACTGAGAAGCTTGGGTGCTATCTCCTCAACAGATTTTTACCAGATTGCCCTGAGATGTAGGAAGTTTTGACATTCTAAGTATGTCTTTACTTTTAATGCAGATTTATCTTGCAGAGGTAGTCGCCTTTGGACTGAAGCTCTCCCAGGAGTTCTAGTCCATCCCTAATAAATGTGCAAAGAAAGTGGCTTTTCTGTGCTAGTTCCATGTTTGCTCTTGAAGAATTATTGGCCACAAACTGGAACTTCTCCCTTTCGGATTCACTGGCTCTGACCTCACAGGTTAGACTATCCAGGGAGATTAAAGAGAGAGGTACAAGTTTATGATATATTTCTTCAAGAAATAAGTTAGAATGTATAAATATATATAGTACAGCATAATTTTTGAGCCAGGATTATTATCCATCTTGGAATGTCTTCTACAGGGATCTTCTGGTTTCAACAGTTTTGTTCTCTGCTCTGTTCTGATTCTTGGTCACCCATGCTGTCTGTGTCTCCGTGACTAAAAGTGAACTTGATGTAAGTGCTGATTAGCTGCAAGAAGCGCTGCAGACTTCCCATTTTCAAATCCTAGTCCCTGTGGGAAAGAGGTGGAAGCTGAAGGTTGTGTTCATGTTTCACGTACCAGACTGGAAGTGTGCTTTCTTTCCCAGAGCTTTCATTTCCTCCATATCTTTTTGATTTGTTACCTTGCATCAAGCATCAGTACTAGAAGAGTACTGGTACAGACCACCAAGATCTGAGTCTTAATGATAACCAGAGGTTCCCAAGTGCACACACTTCTTTCTGGAAGGGTGCTCAGCTGTATCTGCACATATCCACACACACACACACACCCGGAGTATCCACTGTTAGAGCTTCTTAACCTTTGCCCCCTTACCCTTTGATATCTCTATCTCATTTGCACAGATAACACAGATCTTGGAATATACCAACATCTCTTTGTTCTCCACTACTATCCTTTGTGTTTAGGACTTACACAAGCAGGTTCCTCTGTGTCTTAGAAGTTGTTCAGCATGAGTGCAGGTAATTTTTAGAGCTTTTACAGATTACATTGTCTCTTAAAATATTCAGTACTTAACACTTTGTTGCTTAATGTTTACCCAACCACTGCAGAAACATCATGTTGCCTCAGGGTAGTTCCTACTTCTTGTATAGCTTCTGTTCAGAGTGAATCCTCACATGTATAGGTGACTTAATTTTCCCACATTCATAAAAGCACAGGATGATTCAGGCTGGATTATAAACTCAAGGGGTCAGTAGTCCAGCCTTGTGCACAAAGTAGGATCAGCTGTGAAGTCAGAGCAGGTTAGCTATGGCTTTATCAAGTCTAAAAGCAATACTAAACATGGGATGTTGAATATACTCTCACTTTTGTATTTAAACAGGACACTGCCTTTTTTGAAGACCCTCGAGTTTTTTGTTTCGTTTGGGGTAAGGATTTTTGGTTCAGTACCCTTTTCTCAAAGCCTGTCCTATTGAATTTATAGTTGTATTAGGAAAAGTGGTAGGAGTGGCAAAGGCAGCTGATGTCATTTGAATGCTCTTGAGTGAACAGGCCATGCTTTTGCATTTCTGAAAAGTGTTTTTACTATGGTAATGTGCAGAACTGTTTCATAAATATCTAGCCATACCTTTCCTAGCTGTTTCTCATAGCTGGGGACTCAAAACAGGGGAGAGAGGCTATCAAGTCGAAACAAATGAAAACAAAGTACCCCCTTTCTCAGAGTCTGGGTTCTTAAATTGCCCCAGAAGCTTTTACTGAGGAAGGTAGGTGAGCTGTGAATGTACATACTGTAACTGTTCCGTTGTTGTGGTTTGGTTTTTTTTTGCTGTTGGTTTGTTTACTTTTTTTTTGTTGTTTTGTGTTTTTTTATTGTGTTTGGGTTTTTCTTTCTCAAATGAGATTCCTTGACAGTATGTAGTGATTCTTTCAGATGTATTGTACACACATGTATTTGCTATGTTCTTATGTGCCCTGAAATTTGTAAAAAAATATGGGTGTATTTTTTAGATAAAACAGAGGTGAGCTGAGGGTTATGCTAAGGTAGAGCATGGTGTGTTCTGTGCCCTTTGCACCACATCCTTGAGGCACTGAAAGGACAGGATGCAGGAACAATCTAAAGCATTTTTAGGGCTAAAGATGTCTCCAAATTTAATATATTATATATTTCTAAGCAAATATGCTCTGGATGGTAGTTTGAGCAAGAACTGGGAGTTTTTCAATAATCTTTTTCTGCTTAATATTTTACCAGTATCTTTATTTACAACAGTTTCAACAGTATCGCTCTATCTCGTAATTACGTCTGTCTGTCTGCATTTCTCCCAGATGACACTCCAGGTTTAATTCTGCAGCTTGATTGTGGGATATAAAAATGCATTGTTCTGGGGCATATTCTACTCAGTTGCACTAAACAGCAAAACCATGGTTGTTACAGATTTTTAAGGTATGCCTTTTAAGAACACAGGAATGAAGTATTACTGCTGCTGTGATCTGTCTGGAAACATTTCTTTGTATTACTTTGTTCAACATGGGCGACTTTATCAGGAGTTCTTGGGTTTTTATTTATTACTTTTTAGTTTCAAAGAAAAAGTGAACATCTGCCAACAAATTTTAAGTTTGGTCCACCCATGCTGCAAGAGACCAGGAGCCATATGGCCACAATTAGTTAGCTGTAAATGAGTAAATAAGTCTTGGTGACAGGCTTGGCATATTTACAAAGTTTTCATTTGCCTTCCTAACACAGTAGCTCAGCTTCCTGTAAGAGCAGTGTGGCTGTGTGTGGCTCTGCAGAAAGCTGGATAGTGTTACTAATTCTTGGTTTATGGTTAATTTTGACTTTAATGCAGTTTCCAATTGAATTCCCATTTCTTTATTTTTTTACTTTAATTTTTCCTCCAAATAAACTCTGGTAAATAAATAATGTAAATATGGATAACAGTTTAAGGAAAAAGAACTCTCATGACTGAGCAAAACACATTACTAATACAGTCAAATATTATATGCCCAAAGCCATATTTTTGTTACTTCAGTTTTAGCCAAGTCTTTAAGGTGTTCACTAAGTTATGTGCTCTGTATTGGTCTGCTACACATAAAGCATTTTATAATTTAAGCTTTTTTTTAATATCTGAAACTCTTTGATTATTGCAGTATTACAGAATTATTGTTAATAAATCTGAAATGAGCAGGATACCTTTAAACATAAATGACCTTTGTTTTGAGTTAAAATCTAGTTAAACTGGTATAGTTTAACTTCATTGTGTTTAAAGGTACTTAGACACAGTTTAAAAAGCAACCACTGCTGAGGGCAGTTTTAGAAGACTGCTGTTTTATATACCTCAGTGCTGGGCCATTGCACTCATTTCAAAGGCTTTTGGTGTCACAGGTCATAAGACTTACCAGATTTTAATTTGGATCAACTGCCTCAAGTCTGTAACTCAGATTTTTCTGCCGTTGTGCTTTTAAAGTTGAGTGTTTGTGTGGTGTGGGTTTTTTTGTGTGTGGTTTGTTTGTTTGGTTTTGGGTTTGTTTGTTTTTTTCTTTTTAGCACTGAGAAGGGATGAGTTTTCCTTTTTTGTTATCACTTCAGGATTTTTTTTTTTCTCATTTATTTCAATATACATTTTTCTACACTGTGTGAATGTCATACAACTGAAAAACCTTCTACTGAAAAAAAAGCAGGGAAAATACTCGTTGCAATGAAAGCTAAAGTCATCATGGTGGAGAGGGAAGAACATGTAGGAGTTTGCCTGCCTTGATATCCTTCAGGTTCTTTGAACAAAGGCAGTTTGCTTCTTTAGTTAGAAGTAATAAGAGGATTACTTAGCTATCATTTCTGGTCGTTGGATTTAGTACTCTGGCCAAGTAAATGACCCACCATATAGGGCATTTTTTTCCAAATAATGCTACAAAGTCTACACTGTTTCAAAATTATAATCTATTCAGTTTCATAAAACGGGAGGATATTTTTCTTGGAGATCCAGCGTAGCAAGTAAATGTTGGGGATGGCATACTATATAAAAAATAATTACTTTGCCAATGTGTTATGTACATATTTGAATGTTCTGGATTTCCTACTGCTTCATGAAAATTTAGACCATCTGGATTTGTTTTTAGCTTTTGATCTACTGCCATGATCCTTACAATCACCTAAGATATTTTTATGTAGTATGTAATACCATTAGCTATCCAAGATTACGAGTCTCTTTCTTGAAAGAACCATGATAAATATTCCTATCATGTGTTCTGTATCTTCGGTACTTCAGTTTTTGTTTAAACATGGATTTGTTGTATGGTTTAGTGCTTTGGATTTAGTTGTTTGTATTTCAGACACAATCTTCTCACCTGAAAGTTCTTACATGATTTTACCCTGGAGTTGTTAATCTTTAACATACATCTGCAGAGGAACTCCAAAGTTCTAGGACTGAAGAACTGTTTAATACTTTAGGCTTTATTGAATACTGTGACAAATTTTGGGACCTCTTTATTCTAATTTTATAGAAAAATAAAAGCTATTGTGCTTTTGTTATATGTGAGATGGCAGGCCATTTCCTGTACCTTTCACCCTCCAATCTGTGTGACAAATTTATGCTAAGTCACCAAAGGGGCTTCTCAGTATATCTCAAATTCATCTGTACAGTTCAGGTTGTCTTGGGTCAGACTGTAACGTGAAACGGAACTTGGTTATTTCTGGTATGTAGCTCAAGACGACTGTTGCTTACCACGCTGGTTCCAGCCATGCTTTCCAAATACTGTGTGTGGATGGGATTACTTTCCTTCCCTTTGGATCTTGTCTGATGTATGATCAGAGTTGTGTGATGGCAGTAAAAATCTCATGGGCATGCAGGCTCTGTGCTCCATGTAGACCTTAACTATGCTCTATGTTCCTAGTGTGTCACATGTGACAAAGATGCTATTGCACGATAGCTAGGCAGTGGCAGGATACAGGGGTTTATGTAAACATGTTCCTTTCCCATTTCAGAAGCATAATGGTCACGGCTAGAGAACTCTAGTCAGCCCTTGGCAATTAGTAACTCTGATTCAAGTGGATGGTCTTTGTTACTGCAAAGTAGTGTTTGCTTAAATCTCACATTAAATATATATATATTTTAAATTAACAGTTATTTGGTTTCCAATTTTTTTTCTAAATTCTCTCCTTAGATGGTAAAAGCGATCCAAGTTCTACGTATCCATTTGCTTGAGCTAGAAAAGGTTAATGAACTCTGCAAGGATTTCTGTAGTCGTTACATTGCCTGCTTGAAGACAAAAATGAACAGTGAAACTCTATTAAGTGGAGAGCCTGGAAGTCCTTATTCACCTGTGCAATCTCAGGTATGTTTCAAATACAGTTCAGTGTATTTTTGCTTAGATTTCCTTGAAAAGTTAAAACTACACTTCTATTGCTATTAGTTTGCAGAGTTCCTGCAGTTTCTTTCACTTTCTCAAAATAGGTTTTAAGAATAGAAGGAGATGTATTTTTATTATTGGTTCTTTTCTTTGTGCACACCTGTGTGCCACTGCCTGATGGACAGCTTCATCAAAATGTGCTAGAAAATAGTAAGTTCTTTCTGTCTGTCTTCTTTTCATGATTTTTTTCTCCCTCAGCTAAACAAATAGAAGTATTCAGAGTAGGCTGGATTTGCTACTTTGTTGAAAGGAGACTAGGAAACAGAATAAATGAAAGAGAAGGAAAAAATGCATTGTTAAGAAGGTCTCCTTAGTCTACTCTGCTTTAATAAAACATTGAGATGGCAGATATTTTTGCAGAATACAGGTTGTGTATAACAAAGTATAAAATGTCTGATGGATTATAACTGCAGTATTTGGGAGAGACGTCATTGCATGTCATCTGGGTCAACTGTGGTTACAAACAGTATCCATTTCCATCCATATGAACTTCAGTCTATATACTGTTGACATTACCTAAATGCAATAACCAATTGCATTTTTTGTAGTAAATTGACAACAAATAATTAACAACAGTTAGTACGTTATAGTTGATGCATCTGCTGTTAGATGCTGGAAAGTGAACAGTGTCATCCAAGTACCTACTAGATATCTGGTGTTAGGGAACAGTGTTGGGGAATTCTCTGACTTACTAATGTGCTTGATGCTGTGTATTGTGAAAAACCTCAGTGACTTAAAACTTCACTGTTTGGACTCCTTACTTAAGTTTTGTTGTCTGGAAGTGTGGAAAGTAGGGTCTAAAATCAGACAAAACCAACTTTTAAAAGGTGGGGTTTATATGTCTGTTACAGTGTTCTGTACGGACAGGAGGGAGTGAATTTTCCCTTTGGTAACAATAGAGATTATTCATACATACTAAGGAATGAATGAAAGTTTGCGTGGTCAGGGTTGAGTAAGAACTATCCTGAGTAGAATAAAGCATACTAGGCGTCTTGAATACTTAATACATTAATTTGAAGTTGAAAGAATTAAAATAACTACAATTCTAAAGGTTTTGTGCTTGTGATAAGAACATCAATGGTCCATTTCATCTGTCCTTTTTCCATTGTGCCTTTGGAAATGGTTTCTCTTGGGAAAGAAATTACTCCGGGTACATAAATACTAACATTTCTCAAGATAGTTTTACATCTTTTCTAACAGTCACTTTTGTGAGGGTTTTCAAAGGTAATGGTTGGTAATAATGAGAAAGTTAATGAAGGTAATGATGAACCTCTAATGAAGTCTCTTTCTCTTTGAAGTTAATCCTGTGATTAGTCTCCAAATGTACTCTTGGAGACAAAATTACACAAGCACACTTCATCTCCTTCAAAAGAAGAAAATAACCCATAACCCCCTAGCCCCCCACTCCCACCTTAAAAATATGCAAGCAACTAATTGTTTTGTTTTTTCTAGCAAATTCCAAGTGCCATTGCAGGCACACTCAGTCCCCAAGGGATTATGGTGCCAGCATCAGCACTGCAACAGGGAAATGTAACTATGGCAACAGTAGCAGGTATGACACAGTAAAGAAAAACTGACAAATTGCTCTTTGTATGTTTGTTTGCAAACAATACACAAAGTACTTCTAAAATGTTGTTTAGCTCTAAAATGTTTTAACTCTAATACCTGCAAAGTTGTTACAGTACAGTCAGGCACCTCATTGTTTTCTGAATTTTTAATTTATATATGTACCAAGTTTGCATATGTGATGGAGGTTACATATACATAATACTAGGAAATAACTTTTTGTGCTATATTAATTTTGTTAAAAGACATTTCAGAGCTAAGGGTGTGTTAGTTTTAGTTTGGCGTTTATTTATTTATTTATTTATTTTTGTTTGTGTGGTTTTTGTTGTTGTTTTGGTCAGTTTGTTTGGTGGGTTTTGGTTTGTTTTTAGTTGTTTTTTTTTGTTTTGTTTTTTTGTTTGTTTGTTTGTTTTTAGTTTGTTTGTTTGGTTTTGTTGTTTGGATTTTTGTTTGTTTGGGTTTTTTTTAAGTTCCATTTGACAAAAAAATGCATTACCTAAAATATTGTACTTACTGTCTTATGCTCTATGAAGTTTGCAATCACACCTACAAGACTGAAATCTTTGATGTACAAATTATTCTACTACTTTATGGAGACGATACTTAAACTGAAATGTGTTATCTTGTTCCTAAGAAAGATTTTTAAGCAAACACAAAAATACCCATGACTACAAATGCAACAAAGTAATGCAGTCTGCTCCTAGAGCATATGCTTGCAGAGAAGTTATCCTGAAACACATGTGCTTTGTGGCTTTGGTACCCAGGACCTCCTGTGCATTCACCAAGATTTTGTCAGCTTTGCTGACATCTAGGTGACATCTAGGTGTCACTCATCTGACTGCCCTAACCACTCGACACACACAGGCGTGGTTTTGCTGTTGTGACCCGTGTTGGATGAAGAGTTAGCTCAGTTAAAACAAAATGATGAACTATTTTAAAGCCTGATAGTCATGGCATTTTCCTGTTGAAAATAGATATAGAATGCATAACATGCACGGAACCATAATCAAACTTCTTATAGATTTTTGCAGATGGAAGAAATTTTAGTGTAGCAAAGAGCACATGTTATATGCTTACTAGAAAAGACTATAATCAAAACTGTTGTATTATCTCTAGTGTTGATATGTTTATGTGTTTGAAGATAATAACATTTGAAGGGCTTTTACTTATAGTCTTTGTTGCTGTTTTGTTTTAAGGGGGTACAGTGTATCAACCAGTTACTGTGGTCACTCCACAAGGTCAAGTGGTGACACAAGCACTGTCACCTGGAACTATTCGAATCCAGAACTCTCAGGTTTGTTTCACTTGTTTTAAGAGTTTTGTTTTAAGTTAGACACACTATCAGAATGACCTGTGTGTACACCAAATAGTAGCTAATGCAAAATTAATGCAAGCACTGCTATACAAGTTGTGTAATGTAGCATAATGTCCTAGACAGATCTCCCTTACCACGACAGGTCCTCATAATTTCTACTTGCTAAATATCTTGGGTTTTACTGATGGCAGAAAAGTACAGGTACATGGATTTAAAAAAAACCAAAACCTAACTAACTAAATAAATAAACAAAGCCCCAAACCCACCCTCAAACCAACAGAAACCCAAACAAACAACTGCTCAAAATTGAATCAAAAACACACCAAGCCAAACCAAAAACCCCTCTGAATTAGACAGACACTTTTTCAATAATTTCAATAATTATTACCTTCCAGTACCTGAATGGGGCCTATATGAAGGTGGGGGAAGGTCTATTCAAAAGGTTTTGTTAATGATAGGACAAGGAGCAATGGTCTTAGGCTAGGAAAGGATAGATTTTGACTGGATATTAAAAGAATATTCTTTAATATGAGGGTGATAGATGACTGGAAAGGGCTGCCCAGAAAGGTGGTGGAGGCCACATCCCTGGAGTCATTCAAGGTTGGGCTTGATGGGGCTCTGAGCAACCTGCCCTAGGTACAGTATGTCCCTACTTGTGTAGGGAGGATGGACCAGATGACCTCTAGAGGTCCCTTCCAGACTAAAACATTCTATGATTCAACGATTAAAACGTTAATTGTTGAACTTGTTTTACACCTGGATAGATGTAATATATTGCATTATGGTGCCACACTGCTTTTGTCAGAAATTTGACTTCTTATCATGATGGCAACCACTAGTACCGTAAAACTATATGTATTCAGAATTTATGTATGTTGAGAAGCTTATGGCAAAGTGCTCCTCAAAACACTCAGTTCAGACTATGGGAAATACATTTTGCTCATTATATCATACCCTAAAAGATAAACACTTTTGGGGGGGCGGCTCTTAAGAGTTGGAACTGGAAACATGAAAACTAGACCATCTTCAGTTACAGAAAACCTTGCTAGCTTTCTCTTGGAGTGGGAAGTGGAAAATTAAATCTTCCAGGAATCTGGAGTCAATTAAAAATGTGAATGAGGAGCTACTATCTCCACAGCATCAAATCTTTTGGTAATTACTGACTCACTGTCTTCTCTTCTTACTACTTCCCACTTTCCAAATGAAAGTGTTTAGAGTATTCCTCTCTATTTTTTTTATTAGCAGTAGCATATATGTATTTGTCCATACTCGTCCCTAGAAGACATGCACTTCTGTCCTCAGATACTTTTCAGAAAGAAATGTCTAAAATTATGCTACTAGACCGAAGTGTTTTGAAGAAAAATGCTTGTTAAACCTCTGAATTAAAAAAAAAAGTAGTGGAAAATAATGCCTATGGCCTATAAAGAAAAAATGGGGCATGACCTTCTGTGTATATCTGTCGCTATGCTTGATGTTAGTAGGAATCTCCAAACCCTCAGATGCATATATTTGGACCTGTATTCCTTGTCACCCACAGAAAATTCTTCAAAATTCTTCTTTTTCAGTATTTCAGAATGCTGTGGAGGTATGAGAAAAATACTGTGGGAGAGCTATTAAAAATTCATTATCAAGCCTCCCTATACAAGCAGATTATTTAGAATGTAAACAGTATTCTGGAAATAAAATTATGTTCCTAACATGTATTTGTTGTAATTTGATAGTTTAAATCTCATTTAAAACTTGTTTCGTACAAGAGAGAGACATAAGAACTGGCTTGAAAAAATCGTTCCATATTGTCCAAAACCCCTGCTTTAGAGTATTTGTTATAATTGTCTGAAATATAATCTCCTGTGCAACTTGCATGATGTTTCTTATCTCTGTGTAAGTATTTAAGAATGTATTCCATAATATTCAGATAACCAATGTACAAATGATTTGACATATCCATAGGAAGTGAAAAAGAAAGCAAAAGTGAGAGAGAAATATGAACCTTTGGGAAAATAGTAAGAGTGTTGTAAAATGAATTAAGGATTCTACCATATATATATCATCTTGCTCTTTGAGAACTTAGATGCGTTTATTTAGCAGAACCTTTAACATCTTCAAGCTGAAACAAGGTAGGTTCAGACTAGACACTAGGAAAAAATTCTTCAGGGAAAGAGTGGTGGGATATTGGAATAGGCTGCCCAGGGAGGTGGTTGAGTCACCATCCCTGGATGTGCTTAAGAATCGCTCAGATGTAGTGTTGGGGGGATATGGTCTAGGGGTGAACTTGTAGAGTAGGGTGAATGGTTGGACACGATGATCCCATGGGTCTTTTCCAACCTAGGTGATTCTATCTTTATTTCCACCCATAGGATACTAATTAATTTTACTTTAAGTCCATTAAGTCTTTAATAGGTACTGTTTTACAGCTTCCATAGTTCTTCATGTTTGCACACAGTGTGTATATTCAACATTGTGTTTTTCAATTGCTCTTCTCATGTGTAAATGACTACATGGGGTGACAAGGCAATCAGATCCCTAGGGTATTGTAGATTAGTACAGAGGATCACGAACCTGACATGTACTACATGGGTAGATTTTATTCTCAATTACAGTAAATGAGCATTTGTCTCTTGTGACAGGAGCACATACACAGCCTGATAACAGCTGTAATTCTTAGAACAGAAGTTACATGAAATGTGAAAACTATGGAAATCTAATAAGTGTTTTCCCTGGAAAAAGACGTTTTGGAATGCTATTGTAGGAGAGCTACTATTGTAAGTCTTCCCTAGGAAATAAAGTAGCAACTTGTAATCAGCATGCCTCAAGCCTAATTTCTTTTCATTCCCTCTATAAATGAGTTATTCATACATTGATACAGAATACTGCTATTACTATGTTAACTGCTTTATTTCTTCTAAAATTATATGTGCAGCTTCAGTTGCAATTAAACCAAGATCTAGGCATCTTGCATCAAGATGATGGCTCATCAAAAAATAAAAGAGGAGTTCTTCCCAAGCATGCCACAAATGTGATGAGATCTTGGCTTTTTCAGCACATAGGGGTAAGGACTGAACATGATCAAGAGTCACAGGTTTTTATGTAACTCTTTTATGTGGTTTCTTATGATTTTGCTTCATAAAGAAGGTGAATTTATTCTGACGTCATTTGTTTAATCTCAGTTCAGTTTTCTCTGAAGTCTTTTGGAGTGGTTCCACAGTCTAATGACAGTTGATTTTATTATTATTTTAGTAAGTATGTTACATTTGTACTTCATGATCTCAATAAAAATTTTTAAGAGATCTTTCTTCATTGCACTGTGTTGAGAGCTTGATGTTCTCCACACCCTGTATCATGGCACTAGGAAGAGTAGTTCTGTGTTTGTGGTGGTTTGTTGTTTTGTTGGGGTTTTTTTTTTAGAGACAAATTTAAAATTTTCTGGATTTAGCCATTATTACAACAATCCTTCTAATGTGTAGCAAGTGTGTTACTATCTGCTTGTGCTTTCAGTAGAACGTCTTGCCCTTAGATAAATATCTACCCTGAAAGGATAAATTGGTCTCAAGCTATATCACAATGTTGAGTTGATTGATATTTTGTGTTGTACAACTAGTTCACAGCAGACAAATGATACAGGGAAACTGCACGTATGCTTCCTATGTTACGTGCACTCTCTTCATCTGGTCAGAGTAGCTCGATTTATCTGGAAAATGCCTGTCAGTATTCTCATATGACATTGCCTTTAGGCAGCATTACTAATCAGATCTTATCACATGTGTTTTCATGTGCCCAGGGATCACACTGTTTAATAAAGACTGTCAGCCATGAGAAGCTTTTTCTTCTGAATTACACATCAGCAGTTTAATGGTATCATATAGACTTTGAAGGATAAAATCAGCTTTGTGTAGTAAAGCACTCTTTGTTAAATGATTTTTATCTATAAAAGTTTGTGAGGTTTCTAAATTTTGGGTTTTTTTTAATGAGTCAGATGGTCTTAATCTAGCAGCTTTAATCAGCTGTAATAAAAGAGTCCTTATTTTTGAGGCGATGAAACAAACTTATGCCTTTTTCATTTGCTTTATTTTGTCCTGTTTAGCATCCATATCCAACAGAGGATGAGAAGAAACAGATTGCAGCACAAACAAATCTGACACTACTCCAGGTTAACAACTGGTAAGAGCAAAAACTTAATGTCTGTCATTGTCTCCATATGCTTACAACATAGAGAAATAGTTAAGAGTGTAACTTGGACATTTGGAGTTGAACTTTGACTTCAGCAAGGCTTTTGACAGTCTCCATAGCATCCTCAAAGGTAATCTTAGGAGGTGTGGATTAGATGAGCAGACAGTGAGGTGGACTGAGAAGTGGCTGAATGACATCTCAAAGGGTTGTGATCAGCAGCACACAGTCCAGTTGGCAATGTGTAGCTAGCAGTGTTCCGCAGGGGCCAGTGCTGGGTCCACTCGTGTTCAATATATTCATTAATGACCTGTATGAAGGGATAGAGTGGACCCTCGGCAAGTTTGCTGGTGATAGAAAAGTTGGAAGTGTGACTAACACACCAGAAGGCTATGCTACAATTGAGCAAGACCTGGATGGACTGGAGAGTTGGGTGGAGAGGAACCTAATGAAGTTCAACAAGGATAAGTGTAGAGTCCCACACATGGGGAGTTATAACCCCATGCACCAGTACATGGTACAGNGCACCAGTACAGATTAGGGGTTGACCTGCTGGAAAACAAATCAATGGAGAAGGACCTGGGAGTCCTGGTTGATAAAAAGTTAACCATGAGCCAGCAATGTGCCTTTGCCAAGAAGGCCAATGGCATCTTGGGATGCATTCAGAAGAGTGGGCCAGCAGGTTGAGAGGGATTCTCCTCCCCCTATACTCTGCCTTAGTGAGGCATGATCTGAAGTACTGTGTTCAGTTCTGGGTTCCCCAGTTCGAGAGACAAGGAGATACTGGGGAGAATACAATGGAGGGCTACAAAGATGATGAGGGGACTGGAGCATCTCTCTTACATTTAAAGGCTGAGAGACCTGGGGATTTTTAGCCTGGAGAAGACTGGGAGGGGATCTTACCAATACTTATAAACATCTAAAGGGTGAATATCAAGGGGATGGGCCAGACTGTTTTCAGTGGTGCCCACTGACAGGAAAAGGGACAATGGGCACAAATTAAAACACAGAAAGTTTCATCAAAACATAAGGAAAAATTTCCTTATTGAGGGTGATGGAGCACTGGAAAAAGCTGCCTACCAAGGCTCTGGAGCCTCCTCTGGAGGTTTTCAGACCTCGCCCAGATACATTCCTGTGCAACCTGCTCTAGATGAACCTGCTTTGGCAGGGGGATTGGACTAGGTGATCTCCAGAGGTCCTTTCCAACTCCTGTCATTCTGTGATTCTGTGTCATGGACCATGCAAGCAAGAAGAAACAAGTATTAAGAAACCAATAATGCTGGGGAGGGAAACCAAGTAGCGCCAAATCAAGAGCAGCAGCAGCAGCTCCGCAAAGGTGAAAAGAGAATTCAAAGCAGCAGGGCCCATCTGGCACCCAATGGGAAAGACTTGTGCTGCTGAGATGTGTGGGTTTGTGGGTCCTGTTTCTCATGTTCGAGATTAGACACGCCAAGTGTCCTGGCCATTGCATCACTAATGATGATGCCAGGAGCTCNTGAACCTGCTTTGGCAGGGGGATTGGACTAGGTGATCTCCAGAGGTCCTTTCCAACTCCTGTCATTCTGTGATTCTGTGTCATGGACCATGCAAGCAAGAAGAAACAAGTATTAAGAAACCAATAATGCTGGGGAGGGAAACCAAGTAGCTGCAAATCAAGAGCAGCAGCAGCTCCGCAAAGGTGAAAAGAGAATTCAAAGCAGCAGGGCCCATCTGGCACCCAATGGGAAAGACTTGTGCTGCTGAGATGTGTGGGTTTGTGGGTCCTGTTTCTCATGTTCGAGATTAGACACGCCAAGTGTCCTGGCCATTGCATCACTAATGATGATGCCAGGAGCTCATGTGGGGCCCGAGCTACAGTTCTCCAGGGTAAAAGGATGGGAAACTCCCTACATCAGCTATGTCCAACAGGGATCTTCCTCAGATTTCAAAGATGGAACTTTCTGCATTGCTACAGAGGTGTTCAGGGGGGAAATAAGATAGTGGCAGTACACTAGTTCCAGAAGTGGAAGAGTGTATGACACGCTAGTAATGAAGCTCTGTGGTCCTGAGAGCTGACTAAATGTCCTGCCAAGCATTGCATGAGATGATGTGGTCCTGCCAGCTGCTATTGCAGGTAAAAATGGATCCTGGGTGTGTTTTGTCAGATTTAACAAGGGGTGATGTCCTCAGTCACAGCTGCTTGTTACAGCTAGCTACATTGAATAGATTCTGTTAACTACTGGTAGCTAAGTGGTAAGAGATATGGTTTAAGCATTTTCTTGTTTACTAACAGAAAGGGGAAGGGCATCAATTAGAATGCTACAGTAAACAAGTAAAAATTGGTGAATGAAAACGAATTGGGAAAGATCTGAAAAATGTGTTTGCTATGGTCTCCTGGATCAGGAACCAGACCTTGGAAAGCCAGGAAGCCTTATAAAATAAGTAATGCAGGAACTTAAGGAAATACATGAAACCAGACCAAACAAACTAGGTTAGGCAGAAGCTATATTTTCAGTGAACCCCAATGAGAGGAGTATCAGCTTTCTGGGCTGTACTGTCAGCAAGTTTTCTGGTGCTTAGTTTTTAGTAAGATCTTGAAATGTACATCTGTCATGCTGTCTGGAGAATTTCTCCTTCTGAGGTGGGGATAATTTTGCTGCTATAGAAGTACTTTCTTATCTAAATTGCCAAAATCAAAGGATGCCAGTGTTCTAGGAGCAGCTTTGCACATTAAAATGAATGTCAAGCTAAGATGGTAGGGAGTTTTTATAATCTTTTTTTTTTTTTTTTCCTGCTGCATATTTTGTGAATCCAAGACAGAGATGATTTACAACTGACTGCTTGCTCCTTTCCTTTGGTTGCATTTAGGTTTATCAATGCTAGAAGGCGAATTCTTCAGCCAATGCTGGATTCCAGTTGTTCTGAAACTCCGAAAACAAAGAAGAAAACAGCTCAGAATCGACCTGTTCAGAGGTTCTGGCCTGACTCCATTGCCTCGGGAGTTGCTCAGCAACAATCTAATGAGCTCACAATGTCAGATGGTAAGGAGAGCTAGCTAAACCACAGATAATAAAGTTAATCCCTTTGTGAAAGGGAAATGAAGATGCATTTGTAGGGAGGAGAACTTCTTGCTATTTCAGTATAAATGTGGTTTTAATGTGCAAAAAGGTAACAGAAATGTGTCAATTTTTCCATCTTTAAAATTTTTCTGTGTTATGTGGGGTATTGGAGTTTAGGTTGAGAGACTGTTGCTTTGGTTTCAAAAGTTATGAAACAACAAAAGTTAGATGTGCAACTAAGTTCTCTCAGTATGTGTATGCATGTCAGTAGCATTCTGGTTGATTAGCAGTATTGAACTGCAGTTCCAGTTTCCTGACTCCCCATCCTGTGACATTCCTTTGCCATTGCTGGAGGGAGCGAGCATCTGCAATGTTATATATGTCTCTTTGAGGCATAGATAAAATGCTGTTGAACACTGAGCTGCAGAGACATGTAATAGGCCTGACAACAGCTTTATCTATTTAATTTACCTTGAGTCTTGTATGTATGCTCCCATTTTTCTGGAATGAATTAAGCTGGAATACTTTGCAGAAATGCTCTTGTAATGGCTTGATTGGAGAATTGCTGTAATGGGTGTCCATAACACAGCTAAGTTTAAGATTCCTGGCCAACTTATTTCTGGCATTTCCCTATATTTAAGTGTTTGGGAACCTCTATAGCTTTAATTTTGATTTAGTTCCTTAGGTTTTCTTCCTGTTGATGAGGGGAAAAAACCAAACAAAGCAACCTTTTTAAAATATATAATTATTAATTACTTAAATTAGAATCTGAGCGAGATGCTAAAGTTCTACAATTGTGCTTCTCCAGGTGCTGTTGTAACAATTACAGCTCCAGTCAACATGAATGTAGACAGTCTCCAGTCTTTGTCATCCGATGGTGCTACTTTGGCTGTTCAGCAAGTTATGATGGCAGGGCAAAGTGAGGATGAGTCAGTAGACAGCGGTGAAGATGATGGAGGAGATCTCTCAACAACAAATATCAGTGGGCTTGTCTTGGATAACAGCGATTCTCTGCAGTAGGAAGCAAGAGAGTGTGGCAGAATGTTTAGGAAAAAGAATGGACTGACTGACTGTTTTTATAGTTTGCACAGCAAACATTTTACACAAGTTTTATTTCTAATATGTTTTATATGTAGATATAGAAGGGTGCACTTTTTTGTATTTCATAGTAAGCTTAAAGAGTGTTTTTGCAGGTGCAGCAACTTCTTTCAAATGTGTTTTTTTTCATTTCATTTTCTTATTTCAGAAAATTATATCTAGTAATATAAAGAACCACATAAGCACCCCTTTGTTCTATGAATTGGAAGTGCTGCAATTTCTAAAGAATTCTGCAGTTTCAATTAGTGCTGTTATTTAACACAGCTCTTGATGGGCAGGTGATGTAAATTTAACGCATGTGACACTAGTGTGTGGAACTTGATCATTAAGTTAGATGCATATATTTGAAAGATGCTTCTGCACCTTAAAAACTGCTAGTCTGAGGTGGACAGCAACACACACAAAAAGAAAATGTTGATGTGTGATTCAGTAGCGAATGTATGGCAATTTAAATAAGTTTAGTTTCTCTCATAGTCCGTGAGCCTGTTTATCATTTGCTATAAAAACTCCTATTTTTACCTTGCTGGGGTTATTGGATAAAAAATATTTTTATAAATTCACTAGGAATTGGGATGATGACTGTATTAAGCTGGGGGGTGGGGAGGGGAGAAAAGAAAAAATTTCCAGAGGGGAAAAATAAATGTTTAGTATTCCTATTTGGAAGGTCTGAAAACTGACCAAATTTGTTAAATAAGCCTATGCTAGCATTCTATGATTCTCAGCTATCCCACACTGATATACTATATTTGATAATAGCATAAGAAGGGCCCACTGTTTGATGGGATTTTGATATTGTCAAACATTGGTTTATATTATGTGTAAACTAATAGTCAAATTGCATTAACTCTTCATCTAGACTTGTATCTGAAGATATTTGCTAAATGATTATTCAGGTAAGTAAATATAAATACCCACAATGTTTCCATTTATTAGAGCAATTTAACAGTTTATAGTTTGTACAACTAAATGTGAAAAACGAAAAGTTGCCTACTATACAGTCATGAATTCTACTATCACTCTGCTATTTTATTGCATTTGAAATATTTTCCCCTAATACAAAAAGAAATTAACTTATGGATTTATATAAAATTTCCTCAAATCTGAAGGTCACTACCAGAATATACAGCAGGCTTTATTAGAGTAGAAAAATCCTTGTGTGTCATTTAAAAACTAAGAGCTAGTGTTGAAAACATTTTGGTTTGGGATTTTTGTGGTAAAAGTTAAGTTCTTTTTTTCCCCAAAATCTGGAGTCTGTGTCTGTCTATCCATGGAACTTAGTTTTGGAACTTTGTTTTTCCCATTGTTAGGTACAAATAGCAGACTCCAAGAGCCTCATGGTATGATCAGTCCTCTTTCCCACCTGTCCATTTGTCACAGTGTTGGGTGAGATCAAAGCCAGAACTTCCTTCTGATTCAGACCAAATCTAGTTGCATTTCTAACTTGACAAGGAAAAAGGTGTTAGCTTTTAGAATCTTTAGACATTGTATTTGCACCTTCTGACAGGTGCAAATGTTTAATAGAATACTTAATTTCTGATTCATGAAACACTCAGGCATGTGCTTAGGTCTCTTTGATTTCAGTACAACTAACCCATGTACTTTTCAACATGCTTAAATGATTGGAAGGTGGTCTTTAAAGATTGTCTTCCAAGGCAAGTGTAAGTTGATATGAAAAAAAACTTCAGAGAGAAATGCCAGTAGAGCTGGCAATGCATACTTGAAGAATAATACTAGTTTTCAGTGACTAGTAACTATTTGGAAAAAAATTGGCATTGGGTTTTACTCTATGCAAGTGCTGCTTCTCCTATGACTTCTGTTTATTCCTGACTGAGGATCTTGCTTTTTAGTTCAAATGCCATAATGATCAAGTCCTGCAGGAATGATAATTTCTAAAGAATTTGTTCTCTTACATCTTCTCTGCTTTGCCACTGATGTGTCATGTTTGTTACAAAACATAGTAAATGAGTGATGAAAAATTTAATTATTTAATTATGCTTCAACATAGCATAACTGTCTATCTCAAAATCTATCATCAAATCCAGTTCAACCCCAAAACATTTTAAGACGGGTATGTATAAATCATGCTCCTTTGGAAATACTCAGCCCATTGCTCCTACGAAGGATACTGAGATGACTAGAACCGAGAGAGAGATTCTGTATTTTTCTTTTTAGTTGTTTTTGATTTAATGCTGTGTTTCATCACCCCCACAGTTTCTGTTGTATAGGAAGTTATATTTGTTGTTTAGTTTGGGGTTTTTATTCAGCTACCCTTGTTCATACTCAATAGTGCAATAATTCTTGTACTCCGCATGTAGGCAGATGAATAGTCAGCTCTCTGTGTGTACAGGCCTAGGGACAAATATGTCCTTTTCCAAATCAACCTCTGCTGGAGGAGCAGGCCATTTCTCACTATCTCCTGATCAACTGATACTGCCTCAAATCTACCTGTAGAGTTTTTCCCAGTCCGTTTTGAGGTAGTCTAGGCTCGGCTGGCAGATCTGTTTGTGTAGCAAGTAGCCAGCAGTGAAGGGAAAGGTAAATCAAAATGGGCAAAATTTCCATGGTTTGAAGATAATGTGACAATAGACATCTGCCCACACTTAAACCTGTGAGAAATGAGATCTGAAAGAGGGAGGGTATTAGAACAGTAGAGCTGCCTGAAAGAGAATTCAGGATTATGTAGTTTGTGGAACTTAATTGGAATCAAACAGACATCAGGGTCTGCAAACTTCTGAAAGTTTATTTTTCAGAAAAAAAACATTACCTGGTTAGCTTTTTTATTCCATTCACCTTACATGTAGCAACATTTGCAACGTTGTCTCCAGCTAGTTTATCAATACCTGGAAAGTGAATTGGGCAGAATTTACTGTGAAGGGGGAATACAGATTGCTAGTTTAAGCAAAGCATTGCTATTCAGGAAAAGTACATGTTTACATTAGTTAAAAAGTCTCTGTAAGGAACCTAACTTTAAGCCCATGTATAATTCCCTCCTACCCCAAGTAAAATCATGTTCATATGCAGTAGAATTATTTTTTTTTAAACAGTGCAATTCTTCTTCGATTGTGACTATTGAAACTGTTGTGAGTTAACCCCAGCCAGCAGCTAAGCATCATGCAGCCACTCGCTCACTCCTCCCCTCTCCCAGTGGGATGGGGAAGAGAATTGGAGGAGGAGTAAAATAAAATATAATAATAGCAAAATATAATAATTGTAATGAAAAATAACATAATAAAATAGAGAAATAAACCGCAAGAAAAGTGATGCACAATGCAGTTGTTCACCACCTGTTGACTGATGTCCTAGCAGTGATGTGCCCCTCTCAGCACGTTTTCCCCCCAGTTTATATACTGAGCATGACGTCCTATAGTATGGAATATTCCTTTGGCTAATTCAGGTCAGCTGTCCTGGCTGTTCTCCCTCCCAGCTTCTTGTGCACCAGCTCACTGTCAGAGCAGGACAAACTGAATAATCCTTCACTTACAACAAGTGCTGCGTAGCAACAACTAAAGCATCAATATGTAAATCCAAAACACAGCACTGCACTAGCTAATAGGAAGAAAATTGTCTCTATCCCAGCTGAAACCAGGACAGACACTTGTAGATTTTATTTTTTTCAAGATAATCTAGCTCATTAACTGAAAATAGGACTTTCAGTCAAATTTTTCGAAGATCTCTGTATTGGGCAAGGTAATTTCTAATTGTTCTTCAACTTTAGAAATACTACATTTTAGTAAATCAATTCCAAATCAACCAGGATATATTTTAATGGCTGTTCCAAAGAAATAATCGTGCTGGAGAAGATTTAGAGTTGATGTGCATCACTCTCACTTTGCAGAGTCCCTGGATCTGGGTATTAGGTCAAAATGGAGTCCTGCTGACCTCAGTGAAACTCTGTAAGGCTGCATGTCAGGTTGCATGTACCTGTGAGAGAAATGGTTCCTTGTTCTGGTCCCTGATGACTATTAGGGATGTTTTGGAGAGCCCTCCAATTTTTATCTTGTCTGCATACCTAGGTTTTCTTCCAGTGGAAACCAGGGTATGGACAAGGGGCTTAGAAGGGCAGAAACTCGTGTTGACCTGATGTGCACCATGCCTGTTTTTGGTGTGCAAAATATGACCAGAAAGCAGACCGACGCTGACGAGTGAGATGTTCCCAGTTCCTGTGCTTTATCCGTAACTTCAGGGGTATAGAACTTCTAGTGGAGTAGAGCCACAAAGACAATGTATCAGTAAAAATCTGTTTCTGGAAGAATTAGAAGGCAGTTCAGCTTCCTAACTTTATGAACTTCAAAGCCCAAAGGATGAAACAAAACCTTTCCAAGGGTTGATAGTTTTTATGAAACCTTTAGACTTGTAGCACTTAAACAAGCAAACAACAAAAACAAAACAAAAAAACCCCACCCCAGTATTTTGAAAAATTGGAACACACACATTTAATTGTAATTAAAGTTGATATATTTTTTGAAGCTGAGTTGTCATGGGAGGAAAAAAAAAATGAAGTATTTGTCTATGCAAGACACAAATGTCAAAAATATGTAAATTACTCATTTTTAGGTGCTGTATTGTTATTGTCTCTTTGACTTCTGTTACTTTGCTTAGTCTTTTAAACATTTACAGCCTTATATTCAGCTTAGTTTTTAGAGTTGAATAGGCAAAATGTAGTTTTGAAATCCTGTTAGAAATGTAACTAACCGTCATTCCTTCATGAAAATCTCGCATGTTAAATCATTAAGTGAAATGTTTTGGTTTCCTAATAATAAATTCAGACTCACCACCTCCTAAAACCAGAGCATATCCATGGAAATGCACATTTAATTGTAGTGTGCAAATCATCAAATCATCAGCCTTGTGCTGAATACACTTTGCTCTTTACTAATTCAGAACAGTGAAGCAGTTTCATTTTGCCAAACTCACTCACTGTGGATTCCTCCCACCCCCGCCCCTGCCCATGGCTTGCTTTGCTCCTTCAGACAGGTTTTTAGTTGTTTTAATTTTTAAGCCCTAAGGTAACTTGATCATCCAGTGTAAAGTGTAGTGAAATTGGCACTAATGTGCTTTTAAGTGATTGCCCAAATCATGTTATTTGTTTATTCTTGTCACCTGGAAATATAAAATCTGTTCCATTTCTGTGACTTGGTTCTTTAGGACCTGATGAGTGATCACAGCTGGTTTTGCCAGAGAAAAGCAAGGTGTGAGAAAGCAGTGAAATGCCTTGCCAACCTTGTAGACCGCTATAAAAAGACTTTCTTCATGTTAACAGAATCCAGTGTTTCCAGGTTGTGACAGAAGCGGCCCGTAAATCTTTCTGTGGATTAGCAACATTTGGTCCATACAATTTAGACAATCTTTAAAATGTGAACTCTGTAACTTTTTTTTTTTTGCCTTGGTTGTTAAGGGATTTTGAAGCAACTGATCTATCAAAGGATAAAATTAAAAATGAGAATATGCTTCATGGATGATTATTTTTACACTACTGTTCTCTGTGAACTGAAAAAGCACATTTTTAAAGTAAAGCATTTGCATTACTTTTAACAGTATTGTTTGGCTGAAAGACAAACAGGTTTTCAAGAAATCTTTAAGCACAGTGTCAAACTAGGTAACCAGTTCTTGGCCAGAGACAATCCTTGGCCTTTTTACTTGTTTGGGTTTTCTTGTTTATGCAAATGAAGAAAAATGTTTACTCGTTCTTACTGGTATGGGGATTTTTATTACGTTTTTGTAATGCAGGATCAGCTTCAATGAAAGAATGAACTAACAGGTAAATAGTTCATACTGTGTGTGACTTTGTTGGGGTTTTTTTGTTGCTGTTGTTTCAGAATTGTTAATTATAATGGCATGGACATCAAACTTGCAGTAACGGTTCCAAGTGTATATGGTAGCAACTTATTTGAAAGAAGAGACTTCCCCTGTGCTAGTCCCATGAGTTAACTTGTATAGCCAGATGGATCATAGTCCATTTCTAAAATAACCATAGAATCACAAAATGTTTGGTGTTGAGAGGGAGGGACCTTTAAAGGTCATCTAGTTCAACCCCCAAGCATGTTCTCCTAGACCAGAAGTCTTCAGGAAATGAGCAACCTTTTTATTACAAGACATCACTTCCTCTGGCACGAAACTCAAATGCATTTAATCCCATGTGTATAGGTCTTACTCAGCAAAGATGAAGACAGACCTGGCTGCTCCGAAGATAAGATGGACTTCTGCTTCACCCTGAAGCATTAGTTATTCCTACTCTTGCTTCCCCAGCATCTGGCATGGTCACAACAGAGCGTGATCCCCAAACAGTACAGCCGTGAACCCAGTACACCTGGTTGAAGGGGTTGTGTGTGACTGTACTGGCTAGAGCTAGTACAGCCTTGTGATGTCATTGTCATGCCTTGCCTGGCAGACAGGACCCCTTGAATAACAGCTGGATGGGTGTTAGGTCAGGGCATGGGCACCTGCCTTCAGAACTCATGGGCCATGTCAAAACTGTTCAGGCGACCAGGCCAGGCTGTCTGTCAGCTTTCTGTACAACAGAGTTCCTCTTACCCTGAAGAACCTGCTTTTCTAAGCATAAGGGGCCGTTTTCTTAGAAAATGATCTTTTTATAGATGTTTCTTTACTCCAGAATATCCCCAAGGATTTAGGATCATAAAGGGTTAATCTCAGAGTATCTGAGTAGTATGGTGTTCTAAACACAGCAGTGTTTGATCATTTTGTTGTCTGACCTTAGGAAAGTGCCTGAGAGTAGCGCCAGTAACTCCTGGCAATATTGGTTTTGTCCTTCCAGGGATAAATTTTTTTCCTTAATCTAAAGAAAAAAAACCCACCAACCAACCACCAAAACCAACCCCAAACCGTTTATGGCCAGCACAGGGTATTGCTAGTCTGTTGGTTTCCCCTCTTCAGGAAGGCATAGAAGTTCCCTCTTCAGGAAATAGAAGTATAGCCATAAGTAACCAAGGAGCTGGTTTGCTTTTGTGGAGCAGTAATCCCTTAGTATGCAGTTTAGAGCTGTTTCTAAATAAATACCCCTCTCTATAGAAAACCAGAGCAGTATCCTCATTGCTAGAAGAAAATAAACTCCACACATGCCATAAAATGAGGATTCTACAGAAAGTAACAGATAAGGCTGGGACACATACTAGGTGGTGATTTACTTATTTAAAATCCCTATCTAAATTCATGCAAATCCAGACTGTGCCAGGTATGCGGGATTAAGCGTGTGGTCTATTTAAAAAATAAAGTGCCAAACCACAGTTCAGATACCCTGCTAAAATCTCAAAGCAGTGACACCTTTGTAGGTCAGGTTTGGTTTGTCTTCTTGATGCAGCTAAGACACAATACAGAGTCTATGAAGTAATTGGGGAAGTTCTCCTATGGATATTTCTCTTCTCCATTGGTCTTTGGTCTTTTTTGTCACTGCTAGCCACGTCAGAAGATTAAACTCTTGGACCTGCTCCTGAACATTATTCCTAGCACATATTTTGTTCAAAGAGCTGAATCCTAAATATAAATGGATGCATATACTAAATGTGAATGTGGTGACAGAATTTAATTTGGAGACCTTTTTGTTAAGATCCAAGCATTGTTAAACATAGATTTATTTTTTTTAAATGGCCATGAAAAATATGCAGCTCATACTGAAGAAACTTTGACTAAAAATTGACTAATGCCATTTTTGATGGGCCTCAGCCCCCCCTTACCCCCAGTGCAACCTTTCACTAGGAGCTACAAATTGCAGAGCCTCTCCTTAACGTGTCAACATTCAACCAACAGTGTTTACTACGCATTTCTGCACAGTTTACTTGGTCCCAAGATTTAGACCACTTACTTGAAGCAGAAACTAGCCTCCAGAAAAGACAAAGGGACTTAGTTATGTGCACAATCACATCAGCAAAATCAGTTACAGCGCAGGTACTGATTTTTCTAAGATACTTAGGAGCATAGATGGTTCCCTGGGTAAGATCCAAATAAAAGCCAGGAGGGAGAAAGAGAATATTTCTGTTACTGATGGGTTTATATTGGAACAAGAGGGTGATATTTTTTGTTTTCTTTATGCAAGACAGGACTGTTTTGCACAGCTGATTCTGATTAACTCAGTACTGCAGCCGGAGGGAGACCTGGAATTCCTGCAGATTTTAAGAAACATCATCAAATGAAACTCAGGTTTTGAGGACCTGGCTTGCCAGTTGTTAGGTAACACCTGCACTGCCTTTTCAGCTTCTCAGGTGCTGGGGGAAACAATATTCCCGAGTCACTTGTAAACACCGTGCCACTTAAAGCAGCTACAGAAATAATAATTTTCCTCTAAGATCCTCTATTCTGCTTTCAAACAACTGATTTTGTATTCCTGTGCTCTTTTTGTTTTCCTCCCCCTTTTCTTTCTTTGAAAGCTGGCAACAATTAATCCTTGATTATGCGCCCTAGACATTTTCTGTGTCTCTTGAGCTTTTCAACTGTGAATAATGCTGAATAATGACTCCACCAATCACTCCAAGATTCAAAGCCAGCTTTGCTGGAAAAAGCCCAACAACCTTACAGAAAGCGTTGTGGATGCTACTGTGAATGCAGTACTGAAATGATAACTAAAAATAAGCTGTTCTTAGTGTAACTGCACAAGGTCAAAGATAAATAACCTGTGACCTAAAACAGTTTGTACATTTATCAAATGAATGTGTGTAATTCTTGTTACGTACGTGCATTTTTTTTTAATAAGGTTTGTATTTGCCCCAGTGGAAAAAAACCCCACAAAACTCTTCGTCATGAAAATAGGCATATTTTATTACCCTGCATCACAAAATGTGCACAAACCCTCCCTGTTAAGTAATTCAAATCCTTCATTTTAAGAAACTACACTTAAAAAATAGTCAGATAAATCCATTTGGTTTTAAAATACACACTGCATCAGGCATGCATAATATATTGAGTTTGCCCTGAAACTCTTCACCAGCAAATCCCTCTTCTTATGCAGCGCCCAGTTTGCTGTTCTGTAATTTTGACTCAGATGACAGCAGTGCCTGCTGCTCTGCTCTCCCCAGAGGACACCTGTTCTAAAGGCCAAATCTACAATTTGATTCCCCTCTCCCCACCCCCCCCAAAGGAAAAGCTGTTATTTGTAATACAGAGAACATCCTACAGTGTCAGCTTCTCTTACTACTACACCTGTATATTGTTTTGCTACACATACACATTGTTTGCAGTTCCTTCTAAACTGCCTCCGTGATTTTTCACTGTGATACTGAACCAAAGGGGTGCAGCAAGAAGTTGCTTCAGCTCAACGTCCTAGTGTGGATCATACATTTTACTTCATAATTTTTCTTCTTTTTATGTTGACCCAATCACATTTGTGTGTGCAAGTTTAGTCCTTTACCCTTGTGTGATGTGCTGGTTAGCACATTGCATCAGTGCCATGCCAGCAAGCATCTCGAGCCAAACAGACAAAATTCTCTATAAGGACCACATTCAGAAGATAAACTGCCACATCTTAAAGAAAGCATACTTCTAGGGGTATGTAGTCATTCCATTGCCAGCACTGAGTGGGTGCATCAGGCAATCCTCAAGGAAACCTTCCCTCATGTTCTTGCTCAGATCAGATCAGAAGTCGCAAGCGCAGAACATACTTCAGGATCAGGATTTCCAGTCCTTTAAAAGCCTTCTACCCAGACAAAATGACAGGCAGCCATGCCCTGTGCCCAGGCTTTGCAGATGCAGGTTGCAGGAGCAGGAGAAGAGTTGGTCAAATTACAGGTTCTTGGCACTGGGTGAAACTGTGTTGAAAAGACACCTTCTGAGGGATTTTCACTCATGAATATTTTACCAAATGTTTTACAGCCCCATGAGGCAGGAACTAAGAGGGAGCCTTGAAAGGACTGCTGCCCAAACATGGTTCATTTTAAATCACTGTAATAACATGAAGAAAGGCCCCATCAGTTCCACAAATAACTAAGCAGCAGTAATGATTATGTACAGTTATTGCACACTGAAGAACACAAAACTGCCACCCCCCAGCTGGATTGTGCTGTATGCAAAACCAATTCTTTTTAGAAGCTGCAAGTTCCAGCTTCTGACTCAATTTTCAGGGCCAATTTAGGGGTGTGTAACAGTCTATGCTGCTTTGCCCTTAGGAAACACACGTGGCTCCTTACCTGCGGACACGGCACTGGCTCTGATGCAAAATGATAGGGACTGTGTAAATGGGTAATCACAAAACTATGCTGATGTCCAGACCGTGGGGAAAATCTGACCTGGAAAAATATAAATAACACCACCAGCCATACCCTGTCCAGAATGGAGAAAAGCACACGGGTGATTAATATTGGAGAATTCAGGACAACACCCATTCAGATGAAGCATGTTAAACATAAGTGAATGAATTCTGACAACTGAATGGTGTGTAATCTTTGAACAGGATTTTTTTTTTTTCTTTCCGCCCTATGCTGGTGCAGCTGTTCATGGAAAGAGTCACATAATGCCACTACTTCTTTCAGCGTGATCAAATGCAGCCAGAGATCCTTCAGGACATTCAGGCAGAGGCTAGAGATACAAGCTGTCCTCAAATCGGAGATGGTGACAGAGAAAAGGTGGCAAACCACCTCCAACCAGTGGCTTGCAAAGGAGCCAGTGGGGACTTTTGCAAAGGTGTTTGAAGAATAACTCATTGTTCTCACGCTGACCCTATTTAAAGAGCATTCACACAAATCCGTATTATTCAGGGACTGCCTCTGTTGGTCATTCTCTCTTGTTCAAAGATTACCAGTCACACAACCTGTGGTGGGGGAGAGGAAGTGGTGTGACAGATAAGATGTGTGACAAAGAATAAACAGCCTTGGCCGACCACCACCCTCCCCAGGCGACAAGGAGTCTGCTTAAAGAACTCGTGACTTGCAAACCCCATCGCTACGCTTGTGAACTGATTTCTGTCGATGCTTGGCAAACACAACAGGTAACCCCATGGACTAAAGTACTTGCACCTTGCAAGCATGTACAGGATGTGAATTCATTCAGCTGTTTGTAAATACCTGCACAGCATGGAATTAAAAACCTTGGTAACAGGAGGAATTTCTTGCGCTGCTGGCTTTGACAGCAGCAGGGATGTGTGGTCTGTAAGGTGACAGTGAGCTTCAACCTTCCTGAAAACTAAGATACTTTTTCAACTAAATGGAGAATGCAGAGGGGAGAGGGACACTGGGTAAAACCCCCCTTCCCTGTGACAGAAATATATCCGCTGGGAACAGGGCAGGGGACTGAGGCCGGGGACTCAACTTATGGTGGAGCTGAGGAGCCCTGGCAGCTAGCTGGACCCGGACCACACAGAAGCGTGGGCACCCTTGCTGCTCAAGGGAGGGAGATTTCTGACCCCCTCCCCAAAGCTCAGCAGCAAGGCTCGACTACTGCTCCCACCATCCATGGTGGAAGAGGTGTGCGTTCACTGTCACATTCTCAGTGTCAGCTTACATCCGGAGTTGTCTTCTACTTTTGCTAATAACCCCTACCTCAGGAAACCAGGAGAAAGTAAGAGGTGTTCTTTCCTAACCTTGTTAGTTGTTGCAAGTGATGAGCTTTTCAGCTCTGAAATGCAAAGCAATTGATGCAAAAAGTGCTGACTGCCCAAAGGTGAGTCAACTTGTGCCTCCTGTGGTTTTCCACATCGAGTGGGAACATGTGGTGGCTTTTGTGAGGCCATGTCAGATCTTGGTTTGCAGTAAGTGCTCTTCCTCACCCAGACCAGCTCTCAGTTTTACTGTGGTTTTCTGCAAGTCACACCAGCAGGCAGTGAAACCGCTGAGCATGTCAGCTCTGCAAGGTGGGTGATGGCTGCAACTCATCCTGCCAGCAGTACAGGACAGGTTGCTTGCCAGGCACAGGCTGAGTGCCTGGTGGGGGACTTCTTCACTGTTAAAGCCATCCTTCTCTCCTGCTCCCTGCTTCCCCATCCCCACAGCAGCAGGACAGGGGAAAGGAGATTATCTCCACTGCCCCAGCTCCACACAGAGCATGTCCCCTTATGTTCCCAGCATATCCCTCTGATGTTCTCTCAAACTGCCCAGCGTGAGGCCCTGAACTGGTGAGGACCACTCACTTCCTGAGAGTGCTGCGGCCTCAGGAAAAACCCATGTTGGAGGACCCAGCCTGCTCCCACTCTACAGCTACCAGCCCAGGGCCATCAGTAGCATGGCTGTGCACAGTAGGACAGTGTGAACACTCAGACGCCCTTATACCCCAGGGCCAACTTTGAGGTGCAGCAGATTTTTAGACCTGCTGAGCTCTCACATCTCTGGTCGAGGCTCACCAGAGCCTAGGGCATGGTCAGCCTCTGACAGTGCCAAATGATGGGGGTCCTCATTTCATCTTGAAAAGGTATTTGTGTGCTTTGTCATGACTTTTTTCTAACTCTTCACCTGAATCTCATCTGCTCACTGGCTGGTTGGGGTTTTTTTTCCATCAAATGGCATCAGACAGAGCAGTAAGGAAGAATATGAAAAGAAGCCTGGGGACATGCTTAAGATTTGCAGGTATACTTGGGGCCAAGGGGGCTGGAGAGAGGCTTGCCTGGCCTGAGTAACACCAGCTAATGCACGACAAAAGTGTATGCTCATGGGTACAGTTTTCATAAGTTTATTGGTAAAATTGATTTTATTCCACCCCTTGAAGGAACAAAATTAACACTTGTTAATGTGATGAAGCTGTGGTTTTTATTACAGTTTCCCTACATACATATAAATATATACATATATGTCAAAACATTCAGAAGATGCAATTCCACCATATCTTATGTCTGCAGACAGACATAAGGGAAGAGCGAGGAGGGCACAGTCACTGACACAAAATTTGGGGCATGCCTTCTGAAACAGGACACGGCAGGGACTGGCAAGGGGATCAGCCCTGGGTAACTGCTTCATTGGGGTGGCAGTGAAGGATCAACCCTTGACAACCAAGATCCTTGATGTGGATCTTCCTGGTTTTGCTCTGTAGGATGGAGGCAGGGGAGGGGTTTGCCACCACCTAACAATGCAGCCATGTGCTAACCTTCCTACTACTCACACCTAAAAGAAAGCCTGGAGAGGGGAATGTCAGCCAATCTTCTGGTTTTGGTCCACCACTTTGAACTTCATGGGATTACAGGAAGCAAAAAGCTTGCTTCCAGGAGGAAGTTTATCCAGCAAGTTATATAAGAAGACTATATCAACATAAACAAGTACAAAAGCCCAATCATCTTACAAATAAATAAATAACAGAACTGTTGTAGTTACATGCTAGTGGCAATCTAACCTCTCCTAGCCCACCACCTTGGAACAAACCTTACAACAAAGCAAGCTCACCCGCTATAGACCCTTTGCCCTGGAGCATAAATGACATACAATGCAGCATTTCTCCAGCACTCTGTGCCATGGTCATATTTATTGCCGAGTCTTCCGGGACAGTCTGAAGCATTTAACATATTTCATCAAGGATGCCCCACAGTGCAGAAAGCCTTCTGCTGTCAGGGTGCTCCCCTGTCCTCCTGCCTTTGGATGGCACTGAGAAGAGATTTACTCCTTGCTCTCACCGCCACTGCACTGCAGCTGGCCCCCCTCTGGGGGGCAGGTGCAAATCCGGGCACCCTGGGCGGTGACAGTGCCAGCGGGCACCACCATCTCCTCCTCGTCGTAGCAAACGCAGCGGGGGCAGCCATCAGCCACGGGACTGCCCACGGCCTGGCAGGTGGCAGGCAGGCGGGGGCAGAGTGGGACACAGGCGATGTCCCCGCTGGGGTGGCAGGTACACAGCTTGCGGGCAAAGTCAATGTAGAAGGAGAGGCCAGCGGGGACATGGCCACTGGTGAAACCTTGCATCTCGCAGTCACTCTCCAGGTAGTGGGGGCAGGCACAGGGTGGGGGGCACGGGGGGCAGCAGCCCCCAGAGATGGAGGTGGTCGACCCCTCCATGTCCCTCTCAGGGCATGGGGTGCAGGTGCTGGGGTCACAAGTGGGTTTTGGGGCAGCACCACAGAGCAGGAGGCAGGCAAGCGACAGACGAAGGGCACTGGTGAGAGCCATGTTTCTGGGGAAAGAAAGGGAGAGAAAGGCACAGGTGTGATGCTGGGCATGGGCACACCAAACCCCCAAGGTCTAGACCCCTCCCAAGGCTTAAAGTGGAATGCAGATGCCTCTCCCTGACATGTCAAT
>VWZY01006771.1:1312651-1373657 GCA_013399075.1 Chloroceryle aenea | reverse complement strand
GTCAATTACCGTAGTTTTTGGTCATCTGCAGCTTGCTGGGACCAGAGTGATTTGCTCTAAAACATAAAGTCTTGTGCCTGAAAGCTCATCCTAGCTCGACTCAAGCTTCCTCCACCCACAGGGAGTTCAGATGGCTGCAGCGTGGGCATGGGGTTAGCAAAGTCCATGCTGCAGTACATACTGAGCTTCGCTGTTGTTGCCCTGACCAGCAAATGGCATTTGTTCACCCCTGTATTGAGACTAGCAATTATGTTTCAGTGGCTAATTGTACCTGGGAGGCGTTCAGTCATGAACACGCCAAGGGCTCAAAGAAACACTGTCTGCTTTGGTGTCTCATCCTGCCGCTACTACTGAAGTTGGGACCCTGCTCCTCCACAGACTAGGTCTGGGTGTAAGCTCCCAGCCCCTCACACTGTGCCCCCCACCACATCTCAGCTCACTGCCTTTTCCAGCTCTCTCACTCCCTCATGGGAGGCTAGGGGGGTCACCTTGTCCTTGATTCAACTTGTGAAGCCTTTGCTTCATAAGGATCAGGTTTCCGATGTCAGACAGCCTCTCTGCTCTTTGCCTTCATCAGTTTTTTGGCCAGTCTGTTTTCAGCTGGAAAGTCATTCACAGGCATGAAATTCCCTCCCTGTGGCTGCTCCCTCTTCCTCCACTTACACCTCCTCGGATGCACAGCAGAGGCTGACAGCTCATGCTGTCTCCCTTCTCTATTTTCAGGCTGAGCACTCTTTTTTTGGACTGCCAGCTTTTCAAGACTACATTTTTTTAAGTGCAGACTTTCAGATCCCTTCCCCCTGCCTGAGCAACCTTACGTCCTGCTGTACTAAACACTCCTGCTTCCCTCCTGCACTAGGTACTTCCAGGCTGGATCTCTTTTCTGGTTGCCCCAATGCCACCTTTGATTACAATTATAACATTACCTTCTTGCTGTGCATTTGATAGCCCAAATTTCCTACTTTTGCAGGCACACAACTACTTGAAATTACATTTCTTTAAACAAAAATATTTCCAAATTTCATCACTATAAAGAGAAAACTTGAAAGCATGAACTCCATTTGTCTTCAATAAAAAAAAAAAAAAAAAAAACCACCGACAACAAAAAAGCCAAAGATTTTAAAGCTTTCCTGTTTTTAAAGCAAAAATCTTGCTTATTTGTTATTTGTATCTGCTTCATCCTTGTTGTAAGTTACTGTTCCGCCCTTTTGTTTCATTCACATATTGTAATCTACAGTTACATTATCACCATTCCCAGCAGTCGGATTGCTGTGCCGAGCAGCACGGAGCCCAGCCCCGCACCCCAGCCCTGCACCCCGTGGAAAGGCTGCCACTGGGTGCGGATCTCCCTTCCACAGCCCTGCGCTGAGGGCTCCCTCCTTGCTGGCTCAGCTTCAGCTGCCCGATTCCTCTGGCTCCAGACACACACAGAGCAGGGCAATGCCATCAGATGACAGTTCTAAGGTTTTGCACACCCAAACCTTTGTACAACCCTGGCAGTCCCATTCACCACTGAAACCTCTGACCCCACCTAGCACTGAAATTGGACTTCTCCAACAAACCCAATTTCCAGCAAAACCACAACATGGAGTTTGCCATAGAGCAGCTGCAGAGGGAACAGCCTCTAGCTGGTGTCAGGCCACTTCTCCCTGTGAGAATCTTCCCCCTCCCTCTCAGTGTTGTAAAATTGGTCTGCGGGCTGGCTGAGGTGCTCCCCTCCCTGCCATGTGCCCGTGGGTCCCACCGCGGCTGTGCCACGAGGCGCTGCGAGGCGCTGGTTACCTGCAGGGTGTCCGGGCAGGTGGGACGGGCACTGGGACGCAGTGTGGAACCCTGAGAGGTGTCGCTGGTCCTTGCCCTGCAACCTTCTCGGGCTCTCTATTTATGAGCCGCCAGTAGTGGCTCCACGGTGAGACACTGGTGGGGGGAGACAGGGGAGGCGGGGAAGCCTCTGCAACGCAAAAGGTGGCTGGGCAGGGCCAGGAAGATGCTTATCTAGATAGTGGTGTTGGTTTAGCCAGTCTGACCGCAGACTAATCCGGCATCTCCCAGCCGTCTGCAGTCTGTCAGCTTTCCCTGCATCCCTCTTTGCAGACTTCAGCCAGGCCTTCTGAAGAATCATCATCCCCCTGTGCTTCACAGGCTTCCAGGGGCACGAATGCGTGTCCAGAGGGTAAGCAAAATTAAAAAGTTCTATCAAGGCAGTGCGGGTGTTGGTCAGCCAGCTCTGGGGTGATGAGCCCCACAAAGCGCTCCCTCAGGAGCCAGAGGTTGGCATGGGTCTTCTCAGGGCACATCATCACATGTGCCCACTGGGCGTAGCCCCCAGGGTCAGGGGTCCTGGGAGAGCCTCAGAGAGTCTGGCTCCAACCCAGGTGGAGTAATCCTGAAATGTCCGGAGTTTAGGCTCAACTTTATTAGTTCCCACACTCACAGTTAACACACAGAAGCCATTGTAAATATCCATGGTTACTGTTCAGCAGTTACTTCATCCTCCATCTAGTGCAGCTGCCTGTCCCATAGCCTGCTTGCAGCTGGCAGCCACCGGCCCACAGTGCTGCTGGGAGTACTGGGAGCTCTGGGGTTCAGGCTGAGCTGTAGGGGCCATATGGACTGAGAGGAGCTTCAGGGCAGCAGAAGTCTGGACAGTCATTATATGCTGTTTTCTTGTCTCTGGCTGTTTTTTTCCAGAGCTGCCACATTTTGCACACCCAGGTGAGCACACAGCCAACCACACTGCACACTTAGCGCGCTCAGCAGCAGCCCACTCTGCAGACATGCAGTTCAAATGCACCCAATAATGTTTTTGTTTCTGTTCAAACTCACAGCAATGGAACATATTTTGCATAAACATATGCAATTTCTGAGAGGGCTCGTCAGCACATCTTGGCCCCCACAGCCTTGGGCACTGCTACAGCAAAAGGAGAGCTGTCTTAAGTGCTTACACACAATTCATACTGCAAAGCTCTTGGGTGCAACCCAGGCACCCTAAAGCTTCCCTGACCCCCTGAGAGGGACCTGCCCAGCATGGGTCTTATTTTCATGTATACTTAGATTGGTTCTCACTGGAGCAGGGTGGCAGTGGACTCCAAGCATGGGCAGGTCACTTCTCTGAAAGTGCCTATGTCTCTGGAGCAGCCCGAGGAGCTGTCTCATCCCTGACCTTAAAACTCAGGAGCTGCCTTTGAGACAAGAGTCATCTGATCGGGGACTTGCACTGGAGGTGGATGTTGGAGGGAGACTCCCAGCTCCCGGTGAGTGGAAGCCCTCTGCAAAGAGAGCTGTGCTCTTGGCTGTCAAGTGAAGGCAAATCTCCACTCCTTTTCTTGCAGCCAGGACTGCTGTGCAGGAGGACATATTGCAATTAGGGACATCAGGAAGGGTCTGGCATGTCCCAGGCTTCAAAGTGGTCCAGATATAAACTCAGTTCCAGGCTTCATGGAGTTATGGGGCACTTTAAAACTTACTTGTTTGAGTTTGGAATACATGCATGGGCTAATATTCTTCAGTTTACAACAGAGTTGCTAAATTAATACAACACATTGAGGCTGAGCTAATCAGTTTTTACTTTTTCTGGGCAAATATGTTTATTACACAAAAACTTGCAGAAGATCTGATATAGCTGGTGTCACTCAGGAAACAAAAGACAGCAGAGACACTCTTCCTAAATATAAATAATTCATCATTCTATAATTTAATAAAAGTCCCATACAAACAAGATTAGAATGAAAGTATGGACTAGGCACTTAGCATGAAGCTAAATTCAAAATTGGTCGTTGTCCCCTTGGAGCAGCTCCCGAGATTTATGGAAAGATTGCAAAGCTCTTTGTGTCTTTTGATAGAAACTCCCCAAACCAGGTTTCAACAGCACTTGTTTGGTCCCACAGCCCTCCTTGCAGATTCGTTTTCATGTGTGTTCTTTGCAGTCATGGCAAAAGGCTCTTCTGACCTTCATTATCAGTTCCTGGAACATAATACTCTGACAGCAAAATGAAGATCAACTTCTCCTTCCCCTCTACCCCTTGATAATGAGCTCTCAAGATGCATATTCATGAGATGACTGTTACAGAACATGGGGATGAAGCCAGGTTCCCTCTCCCAGTTGCTAAACCATGAGAATGAGTCTTTGCTTCTCAAATGGGTTTGGTTCACTGCCCCCTCCTGCAGAAGTGTGCACAAGACATACGTTGCTACCAGCTCCCCCAGATATGAGGAAGGTGCTTTCCAAATGCCAGTTGCTGCTACAGGAGTGATCATTCCCCACCAGTCCAGAACCTCATTCCCCCTGCCCATCACATCTCCCAGCTGCCCCTTCGGATCTCTCCTGCCCATGCCTGCCCAGCTCCCCACCTTTTATGTGTTAGGGATACATGTCCCATCCTCTCCCATCCTCATTGCTCCTCTGGGGCCCTGCCTCTCCCACTCACCCCTGGGGAGAGGAGGAAGAAGCTGTCTCCTTGGCCCCCAGATGGAGCCAAGGATGAGAAGGAGGGTCTCCTGGGGGTGCCTGCAGTCCTCCCTCCGAAACATGGAAAGAAGTAGGAGAGTACAGCTGTGATGTGGCTTGCCCTCAAGAAAGATGGAGCTTCTCACGGTGGAGACAGGCTACAGCCCTGGTGGGACCAGGACAGCTCACGGCAGCTACAGCACTGGCAGTGCATAGGCAGCTGCTGCTAGCAAACACAACAACCCACCTGCTAAAATCTGGGCAAGAATGGCCAACCCCTTCCCAGCCCCATCTCCCCCCCGCCCAGTGTTACCAGTCCAACCCTGGGTAGCTCCATGTAAGCAAACGTGGATATTAAATGCTACTTCTATAGTGATCTTCCCTTTAGTGATATCCTGGGTGGCATCTAGTGAACAATTGGTTATTACATTACAATTTTTACCTACTCGTTTTGAGAAACCATCAGCTGGATTAGACTAGGAAGCCCCCACATCCGGGTGGTTCAGCCTCGGGGGGTGCAGCTGGCCCTGCCAGAGGAGTGGAGGTGGGTGCAGCCACGCTGCTGTGCTCCTCCTTGTCATTCCTGCTGAGAAAGGTGAGGAGGTCCATCGCTGTGACCACACCAATCACCATCTGCTTCATGACAGAACTGCCTTTTCCGTTGACTGTAAGCACAGAAAATGCCAATTTAGTGGGGAAAAAAAGTATAAGAAGGAGGAAAAAAAAAAAAAAAGACAAACCCACAGCTGTGCAGAGGCTGCTGTTCATTTATTAAGAGAAACCCTTAACAGGGAGAGCAGCTGTCTCTGCTCTGCCTCAACAGAAACAACTGATGCAGCCTCATTCAGGTTACTGGGATCACGGCAGGGAGATTTTAGCTGCAAATAATGCACCCTTAACCAGAGCAGGAAACTTAATTTCCCAGATTTTTTTACCCAGCCTCTGTTCCAGTCCTGTTTCTATCACCACAAAACTTTTCACACCAAACTAATGAGACTCTTTAAAAGCAGCAGTGAGACACTTTTTACTGTTCTCATAATGTCCTGCACTATCATTAATAAAACAGCATCGCAACAATTGCTTTAACCATCCAAGAAATGTTTTCTTAAATAAAAGTAAAATTAGCCACCAGAGCCCAGAGGTAAAATGCAAGCTCTGAAGGTGTGGGAAGAAAGTAATAAATAAGGGAGTAACTGTGACGGCACTAAAATAGTGGTTCTGGAAAAGAAAATGGGTGAATGGTTGAAAACCAGAGCAAGTGGTGCTGCATACAGCTGGCTGTTATCTTTTTGGTGGGTATCATTCAATTTGCAGATACCATTTAATTTACATTGAAATGTGATACAAAATAGGTTTTCATAATTTTATGACAACATGGTCATGAAAGGAAACTGTGCCTACCATTATTTTTGGTAAAAGAATTGGAAATGTGCATCAAAAGCAGTTTTGAATGACAGACTTTTTCTTTGCAGCATTTTGTGGGAAAAGATGGCTGGACTTGCTAAGGGGTTGGGATGTTTGTGCATGATGGGGTTTGGAGGCCCCTAGTTCAGCAGGAAGCCCTTTGCTGGCTATCAGTACAGTGGAATATTGCATACTGCTCACAACTGGAATGCTTTGCATGTTCAATGTGTCATCCCATAAACAGTATAATTACACCCTTCAGCTCTAATTTAGAAGACCTAAACATGGGTATTCTGACTGCTTTTTTGTGCTGCTAACATTTTAAGCAAAGCAACTCCCTTGAGATAGAGCCAAATTTGTACTTCTAGAACTTCTATGGTCTAATTATAGGGGAAAGGTGTGCTAGGTCAGATTTGCAGACCAGCACCTGCCACCATACCTGTTTTGGTCAGGGGAGCAACAAGGTGTGATCCCTGTTGCCATCAATGCGTCAGCAAACCTTGTGCTAACATGGTCCTACCGGGTGTGACTCTTCCGAGCCAGTTTGTTTCCCTGAGGGGGGTGGGTATGTGGCTGTGCAAAGGTTTGAGAATAAACCAAAGCTGCTGGTATGGCTCCTTTATTGGGCTGGCCTAATGATGTTCCCAAATTGGCAAAGCATCCTTCTACCCAGCTGTGGTCCAGGTAAGGTTCACACAGATGCCCCAGGCTACACACATCAGTATGTGTTGTGCCTCCCAACACGTGTGCCCCTGCCACAGGGCTTACTCACAGTCCAACACATTAATTTTCAGCTTTCTCATCTTACCCTGGACCTCCAGGGTAGTTGTCTGATAGCACCCAGCACAAAAGGTCCCGTAGCATATCAATTTACCCTTACCCCTTGGGGCACACAGGCATAAGGACATCTCTTGCTGCATCACCAGGGATGGCAAGTGGGAACAGGGGTGTTCAGAGAAGATGGCATAGCCTCAGGGCACGCTCAGGAGAAGGTCTTTAAGCAGTGGGATATAGACTGTGTTGTTTGTTCCCTTGAACTCTAATGCCTAAATTCCACCTAAACTTTACCTAGTGTACTCAAATGCTTCTTTCTACCTTGCCCTTGGAATACTAAGTCTAAGGAGATCCCTAACTTCTCATTTGTTTCCTCTACTGCCCACAACTAACAACGCAGTGATTTAAATACAAGGTCAAGAGACTAAACAAGCACTAGATGCCTAAATCTACAGTTGTGCAGCAAAGCCACTGCACCCCAAGCTGCTAACTACAGTCCACCTTGGCTGGCAGAGAGGACCAAATGAAATCTCATAATGACTACCTTCCCATCCCCAAAAGTAAGTTTCCATGGGAAGCTATGAGGTAAGGGGAGGGGATGGAACTGATGGGTACTTCAGCATCACCCCTGCATGGAGGGACAAAATAGCTCCCATGGCCATGATCTGGGAAGTTCTCCTGTAGGACACATGTCCATTAGTATACTGGTCCCATACTCCTGTGATTAAGACTTCACCACTCTCATCTCCATGGTGTCAGGCAAGTGAATGGGTGAATAGTTGGCAGCTCCTGTTCTTTGCAGAGCCATGGGACAGAAATCCTTCCTGCAAAAGCTCAGGGGTTGCATGTGTGGAGCATCTGCACTGAAACCCACCAAGCTCGGCTTGAGAATTTCCTTCTCCCCTCTCAAACATTTGTGTAAAGCCCACGCAGTGCTTCTGCAGATACTTACACTGCATTTGCTCATGTACGACGACAGCAAAATGATCATTCTCTAGGATGCAGGAAAGCTTCCCGAGGCTGTCCTCCAGGCCAATCTAAACAGGAAAAAAAAGAGGCATTTTACATTTCACTTTACATTTAAAGGACAGTGGTGCAGAGTTTGACACTTACCTCTGACTGTCATTGTGAGAGGGCAGGGTGGCACCCAGCTGGACCATGACCAGGCGTGCCTCACCCACCCACACTGTTCTGGGCAGATGGGAGGGGATGCAGGTAACCTGTTCACCTGGTTTTGCTGTAGCTGAAATACAGCTCTGTCTTTCCCCAGTCCAAAGGGCCTCCATGGGCCAGCATGAAGCAAAGTCTCCAGCTCCCATGAAACATCATCCATTTACTTTACTCCATTGCTGAACCATTGATCACCACCTGACCCAAGCATCCCTCCCCTGCACACCCACGGGACCTGCCCTGTGTTCCATCAGAGCCCATGTCTGTTGTTGCAGCCTTGCTGAGCCATGGCAATGTCTGGGATCTAATTTCAGAGAGCATTGATATTCTGGATGGATGAAGTCATCTGACAATGCAAGGTTGGAGGTGGACATTCATGCGCTTTGCAAAGCTCCTGACATGAAAGGTCCCATGTCTGAACCCCACAGGCTCAACAGCATTTTTGCAGGTGCCTATCCTTACTCTCATATCTCCATGTTCTCTGTATTGCACTCTTCACCTCTCTCTGCCTTCACCTCTGTGTTTTCATTGACCTCTTCTCCCAACTCCTCTTGCACCTCAGAGTGGTGGTGCACTTCTCCCTTTCTCCCCACCCCTGGACAGCGGCTGACACCAGCCACAGCTTTAGCAGTACCTTTGAGAACTGGTCGTAGATGACCTTCACAACAGGGTCTGAGAATTGTGTGTTTCCAGCCAGCAGTGAGGTGAGGGTGTTGCTGAGGGTCACCATTCCCAAGATAAGTCTGTAAAGGAAGAGGGAGTTTTCCAAAAGATCAAACCTGAGGTAGGGCACACGTTTTATGTAAGGGCTGAATTGCTCCCTCTGAAGTCAGTGACTAAATTGCTGCTGCTGTCAGCTGGAGGCATCAGCTTTGTCCTCAGCTGGGCAGGGCAAGATACTTTTTCTTACCAATCTCTCGGTTTAACAGTAGTTAAAGTCTGTTATTTCAGCCCAGGACTTAGCAGCTGGGAGAAGGAAAATGTGTGGGCTCTCCAGTTGCTTATTTGATTGAGTTTCCCACCCAGCCCTCACATCTCTCTGGCCTCCCCGTGCCTTTGTGCTGATGCAGCCTCTGCTGACTCCAATGGGCACTGGATTTGGCTTTGACTTTAACTAGCTCATTTAGAGGGAGTTTTCTTGAATCTTCACAAGGAGGCAGATGATATTTTTAAAATATGCATCACAAAATCCAATGCAAGAACCCTGTCACTGGATCAGTAAATGGGACTTTCTCTTTGGCTTCATCATGGCTACTTTTCCTATTTGAATGGCCATCTCTGTAATGAGTAAAAATAGTTACCCTGATTCAGCAACAACAGGAGCTTGGTCGTATCCCTTCTCCTGGAGGATCTCAACTGCTTTTTGACAGCTGACTTCTGGGAGGAGAATGAGAGGGGCTGAGAGATTCAGTTTCTGCACCTTGATATTCCACCACCTGTTGAAAGACAAATGGCAGCAGCAAGATGTTACTCTCTGCAGCGTGGCTGTGGGCTTTGCTCAATGAGGCAAGGCCAGTAATGAGACCAACCACACAGAGGTATTCTGCCTGCCTGCAAAACTCACCCCACTCCTACCCCAAAAGCAGTAATGCTACAAGTCCACCATGGCCAGGTCTTGTTAAAGCCAAATTTCATCTATGCCTGCTGTTAAGACAGCTCCAGAGGCAAGGCTGCAGCTGGAAAGGTACTGAGCTGTTCTGAATCCAAGGAAGTTACTAGGGGCTTCACTTTAAGCTCATGAGCAGAGAGGCTTACCAGTTACACTTCTTTAGTTTGTAACCTTGCCCCTCAAAATGCAGCATTTGCTGCTCTTCCAGGAGAGGCCTTGGCAGAGATGCTCCTGAGGGACAACCTTGTTTGGTTGGGGCCACAGGCAACTCCCAACTCCTCTCAAATCTTTGTTCTTGTAGAAAAGGGCCAATGGCATTTCCAAGCGGGCATGAGAGGCTTGGAAATGTGTTAAGTTTGTAGGAAATGTTTTGCAGTAGACTTTGGTTATAGTACACCAAAGGAACAGGCGACATCAGTAATACCTGCTGGCTTTAAAGTGAGACTGGACACTTCCTAACCAAAAGGCATTTGCCCAGCCGCATGTTGACTGACATCAGCAGTTTGTTTGTGATTCCCTGCCTTGAGGGAATTCTTTCCCCATGGTGTGCAAGAGACAGCTGAGTTATCATCTTTTCTGGCCTGCAGCTCTGGAAAGTGAAAATTCAGTTTCCTGCCTGAAAAGAACTCCAAAAGCTCTTTGAAAGGGCACTTGCTAGCTACAGGAGGGACCCATCTTCTCACCAGCTTGATGTTCCTTTGGAAACCATCTGTGGAGTAGAGAGGAGGCTTTGAATGGAGCTAGATGTCCACCTGATTCATTCTGCTTGGCAGGGTTTAGGTGGCCTCAACAATGACTGCCATGTGGGAGCAAATCAGTAACTCTGGGAGAGAAACAGCTCCCTTACAGACCTTGATTGGAGTCCTGGGGTATCAAATCACTCAAAAGAAAGAAGCTGACCTTACGGCCTTCCCAGAGGGATCTGAACTTAACTGTGTTTTTTCTAAATACTAAAAGATAGTACTTTCCTTTGAAGATAATGATTTCCAGACTCAGAAAGCTGATTCCCTTAGCACAGTTCATACCAGTGGAAGTTGTCTTACCAAGGCTTGTGCTCCTGGACATCATTCAGGAAACCATTTTTTATCATCCACTTATCATTCAAAAATTTGGACCTAGAAATCACCAACAAAGAAGGAGTCTGTGAGCCTACCAGAAGTCGTGCTTTGTTTCATGCAGCACTGCCCTGGGGCTCCCACGATTTTTGCAGCTGGCTGCTCTTAGCCCCTTTTAAGGTCAACGGGAGCTGCGGGTGCTCAGTAACTCTTCGAAGCATGCCAGCTATTTGCCTTCCTAACTCTAAGCATGCAAGTTCAAAAACTGTAGCTTAACTGATTCCTGCTCCGTGCAGTAAGTCAGTGACAAGAGGAAATAAAACTCAAGTGTCCCAACACCCAGCCCCTGGTGTTTGCCATGGTAATTTGCTATTTCTCCCTGCTGTTTCTTTTTTTCTGCTGTGAGCTGCTCGAAAAAGACTCCCAGCTCTGGGCTCACTCCGGGTGCCCTACTATCGGGGTTATTGGGGTGATTCTCCAGAAACCCACACCACCTGTGCTCAGCTGTGCTAAGCTCATGTCACTGCAGGGTGCCATGGCCCCAGCCCAGGCCATATGCAGAGAGTGGGGGAGAAGGCTATGGGAACTCCCATTCTGATGCTGGAAAGCAGGCAAGAAGTGAGATACTCACATGTAGTTCCTGACGGAGTCGGGCAGGATGACAACGCAGCGCTGACCTTCATTCAGGTCCTTGGCAGCCCGCACAGCTGCGGACATGGCACTGCCCGAGCTGCCACCTAGATGGGTACCAAGAAGAGAGACAAGCGTCAGGTCTGCCCAGGGTGTAGGACCACAATCCAGTATGTGGGACATAGCTATTGGTGCAGAGGCACTTGGTCAAAGCAGTAGCATAGGTGGCACCTCATACACCAGGGCAGTTCAAGATGCTGGGAATGGGTAGACAGGTGGCCCCACAGCCTTGTGGGCTGAAGGGACATGAACTTTGTAGAGCATGGTTAATGGTTGAACTCAAGGGTCTTTTCCAACCTGAATGATTCTATGATTCTATATGGTGGCTCTTGGCAATGGGTTTTTTGAGAAAGCTAAAGAGTCACCTTATAAGCTTCTTGTGGTGACTCGGTGGGCAGGCCAAGGGCTGAAAGTCTTAATGAAGGGACATTCATACCACTGCTTTCCATGCTGCACACTTCCTTTGGGTAAGAAGAAGACCATGCCACATCTAAAGCTTCTGGCTGATGCATTTGCCAATCAAAGACTGGCTTTAAACATATTGTAAAGACTGAAAAAACATAAACATTACATTCATGCTTGGAATGCCAGGGCAACGTGATGGGACGACATAAACGCTCCCTGTGTCTGTGTGCACGCATGTGGTTTGCTGCACGTAGGGAAAGCAGGTCCCTGCTTTACAGAGGCAATTCTTCCACCAGTAGTTTTGAGTACTGAAAGCCAAACACATTCCACTATCTGTGTGCCAATTACACACTGCATTCAAGGCAGCACGTATTTTACAGCAGGTTAATTAGCACTGAGTCACATTTTTCAAACACATGAGGAAAGGCCCTGAAAAATGCAGTTCAGGGAACATGAAGCTATTCACAAATTATAGCTGAGTTCAGCAAGTTGTTTCTGTTGAAACACAGTGACTCTGTGCCTGCTAGGTTAAGTCAACATTTAAGCGTTTCATTACAAATGGCCTGGTCTTTCTCAAAACTCCCTGGATGTGAGCGCTCAAGACTTTTATCAGCTGTAACTACAAGCCTACATACTGTCTGGTCCTAGATGCAAACCAACAGCTATTTGCTTGGTGGTGAGGAAGGCTGAAAAAACACCGAGGCTCTGTAGAGGCTCTCAGGGTACAAGCAGGGTCTGTCTGAAGGCACCTGTTCAGTTTGGAAAGCCGGTGGGATCACTTACAGCTTGTTGGCAGAGGGAGAAATACTAAGAACATCTTATACTTTCTTTACTTCCAAGCTTTCCTGGTTCAAACCTGGCACCTCTAGTCTGGCAACAGTTCAATGACAGAGAGTACAGCCTTTCAGAGTTGTTAGCAGAGAGACAGTTTTAGCCCACCTGTCCTGCCCCGGAGTCTCATTAATCCTCCCTTCAGCCCGTGAAACTCTACACCACACAGAATTAGGCCTGAAGATCCAGTTCCATGTGCAAAAGTGCTCCAGTAAGAGGAGAGTTATTGCTTCTATAATTATTGTGGCTGATGGACCACTGACTCACTGCCACACCTCTGAAGTCTACAGTGACACACACACCAGATCAGGTTTGGCCATTCAGCTCTGTTAACTTAGCAGACACAAAAAGCAGATAGCACCTACCCTGAAGTGTTTTGATACCAAAAAAGCTGAGGTTCAGAAAGTCTGTTAAGAGAAACAACTGTTGTCATTGCTGCTTACCACACAATAATCCCTCCTCCCTGATCAGCCTGCGAGACATGAGGAATGAATCTCTGTCGTTGCATTTGTACCACTGATCAACAACCTGAAGAGAAAGCAAGAAGGCTGGGTCTTGGTGGTGTTATTTTAGGCTGTCCCAACCCTCCGAGGCATGCTCTGAAGCTTTGGGCTGCTTTCCACACTTGTTGAAAGCAAACACATTTGTCAACACATCCTTGGTCTGGAGGGGGTGTTCTTGTTTGCAGGCACCTACTCTAGCTTTTGCAGCATCTTTTTCTTGGGGAAATAGGGATGTCTGACAGGTCTAGAGTCAGGATACAGAAGAGGGAGTGAGTGGTGCTCATGATGTCCCGGGCTAGGCTACTTTAGTAGTCAAGATTATAACACACAAAATAAGATCCAACTACAATAAGAGCTTTGGGTTATTACAGGTCACAGTGGTAAAGCTGTGTGCCAACAGCAGAGATGTAGTTAAGACAACATCTGAAAGCAGAAAGAACATGGGGTCTGAGGCTGGGGGGGACCTTTCTAAGAAGGAGGTCAGGGGAACAGAAGCAGCTTGAATAAATGTTTTGAAGCTCTGTGCCTAGTAGCAACTGATATGCTGAGAAGAAACTTGACAAGAAGCAGTATGAGGTTCATGATCTGTTGTCTTACATGGCTTGGATCTTATCTTCCAGACCATAAATTGTGCAAGATTTCTGCTGTGCGTGTTTGGTGCCTGCAACAGCGAAGTTTTGGGAAACATTAGCATGATGAAGAGCAGCCTCAGCACTGACCTCTTCTGTGTGATCACAGTGAAAGAGGCAGGCTCTAAACACTTGTGAGGCTGAGCTGAGGCGGGCGGTACTGTGGCATATTCCTCATTTGCCCCTGCATTTGCTTTCTCCTTGTAGGTCAGCTATAATCAGATTTACACAAACAGGTGCTTTAATTCTGTGATCCCAATTCCCCCACAAGAACTTGTTCTGCACTGGGACCTTCCCACACAAGTAGCATTAGGACTGGGCCAAAGCCAGGTGCCAGAGATGGCTACTTCTGAATTTGTGAGTAGGCTGGACACAGAGCCAAAAATCAGACAGAAGCCTCTCTTTACAAGGCTACTTACTGATCTGTCAAGGACAGTAGGGATAAAGTCATGCCCAATGCCCTCCACTTCGCTGGCTGTGGTGTTCGTGCTGTTCATCTCGCTGGGCAAAGCAACGATGGAGCCATCAGGATCTACACCAATGATCTTTGAGGGAAGGAAGTATTGTTAAACCTCAAAGGGAGTTTGGAAATAGTCACAGACAACTCAAAGGACCCACACCTTTATCAGCAGCATTTTCCTTCCCATGATATTCATTAATATTCCTATCCCTTGGCAGCATGGAGAGATTCCAGCATAAAAGGGTTCTGTTTCCCACTGGCTTTTTAAACAGATTCTAGGTAGTGCTCAGCTGCTGCAGAGTTACTGAGGTCTGAAAATGTTATCACTCTCAAGATGTTTGTCATCACCCCTTTGACAGAGCCTGCTGCTTCCAAAGCTCAACCCTTAGGGTAAGTGTGAGTCTGCTCCAGTGCAAAGCCAGCCAGCTAGCTCAAACCTGTGGAAACCCATGGCTACAGACATCTTTTCTGGATCTAGCTGTGCTGGCTGACAGTGACACTTCCCTGGTTGCTTGTGGCTTTACATTTAGGATGAGGTTGCCTCCCTTGGCACACAGCTTAAGAAGGGATGGTAACACTGCTCCACATACAGCTTCAAGCATTCAGTGAGGTAATATGCCCAGGTCCTCCAGTGGCTGGGTACACAGCATCTCAATTTGCCTGTGGTAGATCAAGGATCACTCACACACTGGCTACTCCCAAGAGGCAGTAACTGCCAAGCCTCCTGTCTGCCTTGAAGCACAGTCTGCCTTGAAGCACAAGCTCTGTAAAATGAACATCCAACCACTCATGTCAACCACAGAGCACGGAGCCTTTTGCAACAGCTTATGAGAAGCACTTGCACAGTCTGTGCCCCCAGCAGAGATGCCAGAACAGAAACTTTCAGGAGCCAGGTTAACCAGGAGCGGGAGTGATATCAGTTGGGCCAGACACTTCTGTGGTGGACATCTGATGGTGTCCTGTAAAGGGCAGGGCACCAGGCAGGGTGGGATTAGTAATGGGGCCGTGGAGCCTTTGATTTCTGAGGCATTCAAATGGATCTAGGTCAAGTTGAGCATAACACCACATTGCTTCCAACAAAACATGAGTTCGCTGTGAAAAAACTAATAGGTGGAGAGAACCACTGCTATCTCAGGTGAGCAGTGGGGTTAGACTTGGTCAAAAACACAGTCAGGAAAATCCAGGGTAGCTACAGCTCCCAGTAGGCACCCCTGCTTCTCAGCTCACCTTGCACTCTGGGCACTTCTCCTTCAGCTTCCTGGCAACACCAGTGACGGTGCCTCCTGTGCCAGACCCAATCACCACCATATGGACTTTGCCTGCAGGTAATGGAAGAGAGAAGCTTTCAGGGACTCAGCATGGCATCCAGCACAGTCTGCCCTTTATTTAGGGCTCTGTGCAGCTGCAGAGCCCATGTCCCTTGGCTGCTAGAATCCCCTGTGTGGAAAGAATAGGCAAAGGTCATGCTGGAGACCAAAGCATGGTCCTGTGGAGAAGTTCAAGTGAGCTTGCAGAATCTGAGCACATTCGAACCTGCCGCAGACAGGGGGCTGAAGGTGACCTCCAGATCTCCCACTGGTCTCCACAATTTCTGAGTCTTTGACATCTACTGACTTAAGGGAGAGGAAGTATTTAGAACCTCCATCCCTTTCAAACGATGCCACATTGAAGCGAAGCAGGCATGTGAATAGCAGCACATACAGATAACAGGCACAACTTTTCAGCTAGTGTTAACATCCACGGTGGAGATGATGTCAGAACACTGTTCTGGCTCCCGTGTCAGTCAGATGATGTCTCGCTGGCATCAGTGAAATTGTTCTCCTACCAGTTTGAACTGGTAGGAGCAGAATCAGAGTCAGGCCTTCAGAGTCTTATGCTGCAACTTCACTGGGAATAGAGGACTTGTAATTCACAGCTGGCAGCCAGTAGGAGTAAATCTAAACATTGTAGTGGAGGAAAAGCTGGGACTCTCTTGTTCTTGTTGCTGCCTGACTGCTTTACTGTTATGATAACCACTCACCAGTTAAAACCCATAAGTCCTGTTTACATTTTGCAGAGCTCCCAGTGCTAGCAATAAATTCAGCTTTTATCTGCACAGGCATGGACTGGGATAGTTCTTTATCCTCCCTCAACCGTCACATCAAACATCATTTGTCTGTGAAGTTTTAATCTATTTTGACTTGCAAATGAGTGTGCTGCATCAGATGCCTCCTGCCATGCCCCCCAGTGGATTTATATTCCTCAGTTGAGGCCTTTTGGACCTTCTTGTGTTCCCAGCTTACAGGTCACAGAGATGTACCCATCAAGAGACAAGTTCTTCCTCCTTGGGTACAGCTTGAATTTGTTAAGGCTCTGGTCTCCTCCCTCAGGCTTTTGAAATAGGAGGCCACAGCATGGAAGCCTTGCAGGCTCAGGGTATCTGAAGGGGATTATGAGAAGCTACTGCACTCTGTGTGTCAGTATTATTAAGGGTGCATTCACCTACAGAGGCCCTTTTGGCCATTCCAAGACATTTAGGTCAAGAAATAACTTAAAATAACATCTATAAATATCTGAAGGGTGGGTGTCAAATGGAAAGTGCCAAACTCTTTTCCGTAGTGCCCAGCAATAGGACAAGGAAGAGTGGGTATAAACTTGATCATAGAAGGTTCCACCTCAGCATGAGGAGGAATTTCTTTACTGTGAGGGTGATGGAGCACTGGAACAGGCTGTCCAGAGAGGTTGTGAAGTCACCTTCTCTAGAGACTTTCAAAACCCATCTGGATTCATTCCTGTGTGACATGCCCTAGATGCTCCTGCTTTGGGACTCAATGATCCCTAGAGGTCCCTTCTAACCCCTAACATCCTATGATTCTATGACTCTCAGAGAGGGTTATAGCCCTCTGCACATCCTTAGCACATAGAAACAACAGCATAGACGGTACCTTCACACTGCTCCAGGATCTCCTCAGCTGTGGTATCATAATGAGCCAGGGGGTTGCTTGGATTTCGGTACTGTTTATTTCAACAGAGAAATGTAGGTCAAATACCAAACTAGCAATAGCTTCTGATGAGCTTTACCCAAAGAACACAGCTGCCCTCTCCTCTCCCTGGCGAGGGGTGGACTGCAAACTGGCCAGGCTAGGTCACAGGTGTTCCTCCTGGTTGTCACTTTGGGATAGATTTCCAAGGACACTTGGTATTTGTCCACGTTAGAAAATTAAATGTGCCCACAAACACTCTCTCTGTGTCACTTGGTGCCCATTCAGTGTGGGGATGATGCAGCCATCCCATATGCTGCATTGCCAGGTTTTGTGGGATCTAGTGTTTCTTGTTAAAGCCCTAACAGCTGGAGGAAAAAATATTCCTCTGTATTTTAGCTATTGCTTAGATAGAAGCTTTTGAACCTTTTCCATTGCCTTGAAAAGTGTGAAAACACTCCCCAAAAAATAAAATAAAACCAACAACAAAAAACCCCAAACCAAAACAGCAACAAAAAAACCTAAAACCAATAAAAAATGCCTCCTCAAAAGCCATCTTAGAAAACTTTTTTCTATTATCATATATATATAACTTTGAGAACTGCTTTGTCATTTAGAGGCACTTGTCGTTGGCAGTGCAGCAAGTTAGGTGGCTGGGAACTGTGAGCCAGAGTATTTGTCCTCTGTGTACAGCAGGATTTACCCCAGGGGGTACACAACTACAGCACTGAAATGTGTGCAGCTCCATGGTCACACCCATAGACCAAGCTGCTTTGGAAAAGCTTATTCAGACACTGAGCTCCCATTTTCTTAAGAGGAAGGAGCTTCCCTGACTTTTCTTCACTATAGGTGCTCCTTACCTTGCTATAGGGATGTCTTCCTGTAGCAGGATCATACTGGAGGGAGAAGGGCCCTCCTGTATAAGACTGCAGGAACTGCTGGTGTGAATCATTGGTGTTTGCCTTTTACATCATGAGGCTTGGTTTTGAGGCAGAACGGAGGCTGCTAGCCAGGTATAAAAAGTGTTGGTTTTCTTTTTTCAGGTCAAGGTTAAATCTGAGGCAATTTGAGGAGTCTTTCAACTGTGCAAGAAAACACAGCCTTGCTCACATCCAGGCTTTGGCAGAAGGAAATGTCCCTTATTTTGTTTCTGCCACCCTGTGCTTTGCAGAGATTAAGTTTCAGGTGCCATAAAGCACTGATGAAGTCTACCTCTGTTGCTAGTCTGAAGGAAGCCCCAAACACAGGCACACTTGGAGCACACACTATAACCCGTGTTTCGAAAGACAGTCAGTGGAGGAACAGCGTTTACCTGGTCCAGGATGTGAGAGTTTGAGATTTCAGTTTTCAGCTTCCAGGCAACACGAATGTTAGACTCCGGGGCATCAAAGCGGGTGCATGGCGTCCTCACAATTTCAGCACCCAGTGCCTTCAGAACATCGACCTTTGAGAGGCAAGAGAGTAGATGTAATGCAACTGATCCCACGTAGCAATGGTAATCTGAACCTGTGAGCTCATGGCAGCATCAGATGCCAGCGGAGCTTTCCAGGCGGGAGACATTTGGCATTTGGAGATACAATGTCTGATTCTTGGCTACTATCTCTGAAATCCTCCTGGCATGCAAGACCTCCTGCCTGAAGCTGGCACATGGATTCAATCCTGGCCTCATGCCCTCTCCTAGTGGGAGACCAAGCTGGGGACACAGCAGAGGTAGGTAGCACTGTGCTGCTCTGCGGTGCCTGGGGAAAAGGGCAGAAGGAACTGGGGTAGGGAGCAGCATCTGCGAGGTGCTGTGGTCTGAGCCCCTGCATGCAAGGAGAGGGTCTTAAAGCTGTCTTTGCCCAAGTCCCTTCTCCCCCCTCACCAAGCACGGACAAGGAGCAGCTACAAATCAGCCCTATGGTATTAGTCCACTAAGACATGAGGCTGTCGGGGGGAGAGGGCGTCAAAAGAGATGGATGGGTCAGGGATACTGGAGATGAAGCCCATGGCAACCAGACTGAGCTTAAGTGGGATTTAGACTGAAATGAAGGTGGCACTTTGGAGAGGGGCTCAGTTTTGAGCCAAATCAGGGTCCAGGTCTGGCTTCACTGGCATGAGTTCAGCTGAGCAGTTGTGAGACTGCCCCAAGGTGAAAATTTCTGCCATCTCTGGGACAGCAATTTCACCTGATCATCATCTCCTGTGCACGTTATTTCATTGCTACCATGTTGAGAAAGCAGCTCAGACAACCATAAGTGTCTCCAGGTTAAAGGAGACCGTAGAGACAGAGAGAGACAAAGTGACACATTAGATGTCAGAGGAGAAGTTAGCAGGACTGGCAGTCAAGCCCTGGCATCTGCCTGCCTCTCCTCTGCTCCATCCAACCTTTGCCTTCACAAACTGCAGATATTGCTCCATTTCTCTGCAGCCACCCACTGCATTTGGCTAACATGTGATCCCAGCTGACGTTAAGATAATCAGTCAGGCCATCCCAGTTTGCTTTTTTTCATCAAGAGAAAATCTTCTGAATAACTAACTGCAAAGCTATGTCAGGGTGTGCAGCAAGGCTCATTGCCCTTTAAAGGAGAGTATGCTCCATCTCTAGAAAGGAAGAGGCAGAGAGAGACAAGGAAGGAGTTGTTCCCCATCTGTGGAGTAATACCGTACGGAGCTCTGACCTTTTCCATGCTCATATTCTCCGGCAAGACAATGATGCAGCGGTAACCTTTCACTGCAGCCACCAGTGCCAGCCCAATTCCTAGTTGGTGGAGAGGAAAGGGAATTGATTGACAACAGAATTTGGCAAGGCTGACCAGTGCGTGTTGCTTTATATGTTCGTCTCTCCTGTCAGTGAACATAACCTCATAATGGTCACCAACAAGATACAGGTGAGGACATCCTCTGTGAGCCACTCAGGATGTGCCAGGAGACCAGGGAGCATGGAAGGAAGTGTGCACTAACAGGTGAGCTGAGCTGCAGTGTCCCTCTTGCTCACAGGAGTCTGTTGGCACAGCACAGAGTGAAAGGCTGGGGAGCGCTTTCCTCCCCTTGTGAAGGCTCAAGCCTCTGCCCTTGTTTTCAGAAACACGGGAGGGAGGTGATTTTGCTTCAGGAGTGTCTTCCCCCCCCCTCAAATGCTCTCAGCTGGGGAGGGGCACACACAAAACCGCACATGTCACCCCTTGGTGAGGAGGCAAAGGGAACCTCTGCTCTGATTTCACTGGGATTGATGGATGGAGCCAGCTGCTCCCCAGCTAGAGGGGAAAGGTGAGGCTGGAGCAGCGTGACCCAGAGAGAGGGCACTGCGGGTGGCTGTAGGGAGCATGGTGCCGTCCTGACTGCGCCGGGTGAGCAGGGAGCCAGCGCAGCCACCTGGGGAACAGCCTCAGGGTCACACAGGTCACATCACCACTGTGTCTGCTGAGCGGCTGAGGCAAGGGGGGCTGGCTTAGGAGTGTCTGAAGCAATGGGCCAGTAAGAAGCAAAATTCCCAGAAATAAGCCCCATTCTGCATGGCCAGTGAGGGGGAAGCCGGGAGCACCACGAGGGACACAGACACAACTCTGACTGCAAAACAGAGTGGGGGGGACATGCTCTTCTGCTGTTCCCTCTTGTCTGGTACCTCACCATAATCTAATGCCCGAGCAGGATGACAGTGGAACGGAAAAAAAAAAAAGCAAACAGTGAAACCCCCTCTGGAAACCTCTGAATATTCAATAAATATTTCTCAGCTGGAAAACACCTGAGGTTGTGCCAATTCCTCCAGCTTTCAAGGCTGTTTGCCTTGTTGCAAGGTAATCTCGATTGCTGTGCAGATGTGGGACCTCTCAGGCCCTTGGGAATTTCAGCCCAAGGGCACCTCAGCACCCCAGGTTGCCTGTGGCCACTGGAAAGGGAGCTGAAGGGAGGATGGAGACAGAGTTGCAGAGCCTCAAGCTGACCTTGCAACTGCAAGTACAAGAGCTCCTCAAATCCCTGTTCTTCCTGCAGCCCCTCAGAAATGCCACCTTGCCCAGTATGCAGGTGGGGAGAACATCCCTGCACTTCTCACCTGTGTTTCCTGAAGTGGGTTCAATCAGCGTATCTCCTGGTTTTATAATCCCAGCTCTCTCTGCATCTTCCACCATCCTCAGGCTGATGCGATCCTTCACACTGCCCCCCGCATTGAAGTACTCACATTTTGCCACTGGAGTTGAAAAGTGAGGCTCTGTCAGGGACAGCCTGTGGCCAGGAATACCAGCCCTCTGCTCCCCCAGCCCTCACAGCAGTTGTTTGAGGACACCCATTCCTTCCCTGCAGAATGGTCCTTTGCTCAGGGGAGCACATTCACCATCTGCTTACAGGGTGCTGCAGCTTGTCATGGGATTACCAACTGGACAGACAGAGCTTGCTAGGTGGAAGGTCCCACACCAGTATGATACTTGTTGCTGCCCTGTCTCGAGGACTTTTCTCCAAGTAAGTCCCTGTCAGGCTTAACAGCAAGATCTCACAGTCTTTCCTGGGTCATGGCAGTTATTAATAGGTATCTAAAAAGGTGCCCTTTTGTAAGGATGATCTGCAGTCCTGAATGGAGTGCCATAAAGAAAAACAGTAGATAGGTCACTTTCAAGTGTCAGCCAAAGCTATGCTTTCTTAGCTGAGCTATCAAAAGCCAAGTAATAGAGACTGTCCAAGGCTCACTCAAACTCTGTTCCTAATCAGTCCTTCCACACCTCTAATGCTAGGGACAGGACTCTTCACACCAAGGTTTTGATGAGCACCTACATCTGAACTGATGGTACTGGGCTCTGTTTTATGGACACCAAGGAGAAATGGGTACTTTCAGGGTGTCATTCACTTTATCCTAGCAGAGACAGCTACAGCCTGACAAATCAGCCTGACACCTGAGTAGCCAGAGCAACAGGGGAAAAAAAAAAAAAAATCTTGCGTTCATCATTACATTTCATAATGCAACTCTGTCAAAACTTCAGGTAGTCAGAGATCCCTAGAGACATGAAGATGACAAGGTAATCGTGTCCTATCATAACAGCTTCCTTGACACATCACTGCTGCAAGCATTCTTATATTTGCTTGATAAGAAGCTCTGTGCTGACCTGCAGCTCAAAGAAGACCATGCAGCTGCTCTGCCTGTCCTGCTCTCCTTCCCCTCCTGTACCAGGGGAGGGAGACACCATCCCACCAAAAAGAGCGTCCCAGCTTCCCCACTGCTGTTTGCACCAAATCCTCCCTTTCCCATGAGATGTTTTGCCCAGCAAGACATCCTTCAAGGGACGGACTTCTTCAGATGGGGACCAGACATTGCAGACCTGTCCTCCTACCTCTTCCACCTCTGCTCCCCTAAGGTCCCCTGAGGCTCATTCTGGGAAGCGAGAAGCAGTGCAACATGGAGGTTGCAGGGTTAGGGGCCTGAGGATCCAAGATCCCAAGAAGGGATCTGGTGAAGGAGCACACCATGCTCCGTATGACTGTGTGCCCCAGGGAGGCTGGCTGCTGGCTGGATTCCCTGCTGCCACACAGGATCACCAGGTTCTGCTGTGTGTGCTTTTATTGTGAGCACTCATCAAGTCTCCTTCTTACCCAGCTACATGACACTCATGAATCTTATTGCCTGAATTTTACTGTCCTTCTTCCTAATTTGATTGAAATTAATTACATTGGGCTAAAAGTTATAGGAAAGAAGACATGAAAGTCCATATACACAGAGACACCATAATCATATCATCCCATTACTACAGGGGATAAAAACAACCCTTACATGAGATAGCACCAGTGCTATGCTAACATAGAGTCATTAGAATACCAGGTTGGAAGGGATCTCAAAGATCAGCTGGTCCAACCTTTCTTGGGAAAAGCACGGTCGAGATAAGATGGCCCAGCACCCTGAATCTTAAAAGCGTCCAACGTTGGGGAATCCACCATTTCCCTGGAGAGATTATTCCAATGGCTGATTGTCCTTGGGAAAAATTTTCCTCCTATATCTAATCAGAATCTCCCCAGCGGCTGGTGTGCGTGCTGCTGACCAACCCAGCTGTCTGCAGCCCCCACTGCTCTGCTCAGGGCTGCATTTTGGGAAGGTCCCCAGGGGCAGCTGTCACTGCCCCCAGGATAGCGATGCATCAGACAGCAAGCAGAGCAGAGTCCCCCCTCTGCATGGGAGCTCTGCCTGGTGGTCAGGGGCTATGCTGGTGTGTGTGCCCTGCTGCTCAAGCTGTTCCCTCTGCCTGGGCAGGCCGTGGGAAGAGTCTCAACATGCCCTTTGCCCTGTCTCAGGCACCACACTTTGGGAAGGCTCAGATAGTTTCTCCTGTGCACTCTGCCTGGGTGCTACATCATCCCTGCCCTTTGCTGCCGTGTCATCCACCCATCCCCAAATTCATCCCATCTCTGCTCTGAGTTTATGCTGCAGTAATCTGGGAGGAGGGATGCCTCCCATACCATTAACCCCCTGCTCAGTGTAGCTTGAATTCATCCTGTTTTGTCTGACAAATGATTGTAGTGTATTCTAAGTGGGACTACCCAACACGTGCCACATCTGGCCCTCCCCATCTGTGCTTGCTCTACCACGGAACCTCTTCTGAAGCCCCCCTCCAACATCGCCCCTCACCCTCACCTCGTGGCACAGAAAAACCTGGTGGAAAGGAGACACTCACAGAGCTCACACTTGAGCCCATAGGACTTCCCAATCTTGTTGATTCGGACCATTGGGGTGCAGCCAATTTTCTTCAGGACGTTGGGCAAGATCTTCTTTTCTTCTGGCCTGAAAAAATGCAGAAAAAAAATAAATCAAATTAAAACAATTGTTATGCATGTTGAAGCAAGATAAAATGAGTGAGGTTTCAGCACCTTCAGCAAGGTCACCAAGAGATACCCCAACTCCAAGAGAAAAGTTCTCTGTTGACAGTTAATGCAACGGGAGCTAGTTATGGTTTCCCATCGCTCTTAAAATGAGTTAGTAATTCTTTTGCATAAAAAATAAGTTAATTAATTTTCACGGCTCTTCTGAAATGCCTAGTCCAGGCCTATAACTAAGTGAAGTGAGAAGATCTGACAAGCCTTGAAATTTTATGTAGTGGTGAGAAAGCTGGAAGACCATGCACAATATGAGACTCTTCCTCTTTCCTCCATCCTACCCAGCACCACCTCTGCTTTTCACATTGTCATCTGTCCCTGGGCTAACTGTTGCTTGCCTGTCCAGAGCTCTCAGACTTGCAAGGATGGCACCAAGCCATTAGAAAGGCCCAAGCCACAGAGGACTCTGGGTTTTTTTTTTTGTAAATAATTAAACTGAGCTCTTGGAACAGTGCAATCCAGCCTCCCCATTTCCCTAGTCTCTCTCAGACTCCAGCAGAAACCAATAGCCACGTCACAGCAATTGCAACCAGAATAAAACAGACTTGTTTGCCCAATGCGCAACCAACCACATCTTGCCACGCAGCCAGGAAACTCGTGTCCTTGAACTCTTCAAAAGACAGAGGGAAAAATCAATGAGGGCTGCATTTATTTGGGCCACAAATGTTGGGCCCCTGGATGACAGTCAGCATGTCTCTCTCTGAGTGGGGTGACAAACCCCCACTCCCCTGCTGCTCAGCTCTCCTTTGCACAGCTCTTACCTACTATTATCCTTTGAACCTTGAACCCAAGTTATCCTTGTCTGCTACCACAGCCAGGCAGATGGCTGTCTGCTGACAGAAAGTCCATATAGTGCAGGGGTGACATGCTGATTTACTTAAAGACACACACACCTCTCTCCAAGTTTTGCAAACATGGTATCAACACTTCTTGCTTTGCAAGAGGACAGGGGTTGTGGTTTGGTGCAGGTCTTTACAACCAAAAGGAGCCAGTCTCATTACATCTCAAGGCCAGACATTATGGGGTATTACATGCAAGCTGTTCCTTTTTCCTCCCTGGAAAGTGCTACTGCACACATCCCAACCTCTGTTGAGTGCTGGTAGATGTGAGGCAGCAAATCAATAAATGAGCTTCCCCATAATCAATAAATGAGCTGCCGCCATTTTTCACCTACTCTAAAAGACACCAAAATGCTCAAGGATTTCAGTGGGGCTGAGCCACAGCATAAGAAGACTCCAGATCCTTCAGGCAGTGTTTAACTAGAGCCTGGCTTTCAAGACAGTGACCTGTGTGTTACATTACACATTTAGACTGGAGGAAGTCAGCTGGAAAGAATAAAGCAAGGCCATTTATTTACCTTCAGCTAGTAGTTGTGGTAAGCGAGATGCTACTGTGCCCTCCAAACCCCAGCAAGGTCTGATGTGGCATGGTAAAGTGCTGTGTGGCCCTTGGATCTGCACTGGTGGAGCCTGGCAAGGGAACAGGGGAGGGTGCTGCATCGCATGCCAGGGTGAGCCTTACTGGGAGGGTGAAGGTGGGAACCAGAAACCGGACTGCTCTTTTGCATTGCCACCATCTACCATCTCCTAAATTAATAGACTTTCACTCTGGAATTACAGAAAATTTGCTCCACTCAGATTCTTTTCTTAATCACTACCATATTTAACTACAGTAATACCAGTAACATGGTCAGCTTCCTTTCCCAGCTGCATGAGCATTGTGCATGTGCCTGAAGGCAACAGGTCTACAGGGATACAAGGATCTGTGGCAAATGCCTTTGGTACTCCTAAAAAAAGATGGTGGGGATGGTCCAGTACTGCAGCTGCTGGTATCAGTTCAGTGGACATGGGTGGTTTTTCTCCAAGATTCTTTCTTTTACTTATCATATGTTACTCCATAAGATGTCCAGCAGAATAACAGTCCTGGAAAAATGAGCAATTCTTGCTACAGTGGGTCGGAATTGGCTCAAGGGATATTTGAACTAGCCTACCTCTGTAACTTTGGGTAAACAAAGAATTACTATTCTTAATTAAAATAACATCTTGTCTTATCCCTCCACCCTCATCTTCTGCTTGTATCCCCAAAATTCAAACACAGTTCACATGGGAATCTCAGAAAGAAGCCCAGAGGTTTTTGACACATTGTCTGTCATCTGTGGTTTACCCAGAGCAGAGAAACCAAACAACCCCCCCCACGCAGTGCTGCAATAGAAAAGAAACAGTGTGATATGTCCCAGTGTACATTCTTCCCTGCTCTGCAGCGGGTTATGTTTCAGTCCCTGCCCCAGTGATACTGCATGGGCCCCCTCGGCTGGACCCCATGCCCAGGGAAGTGCCCAATACCCAGATGCCCATCTCCTGGCTCGGAGGGTGGGATGGGTCCTGGCACAGGCCCTGGCACCAGCATTGCTTTGCTGCCCTGTGGCACCCTGATGCTAACTTCCTAAAACCCACGAACATTATCCTGCTCAACATAACTGAAGAAAAAAATCCCCAGTTCTATTGAAAAGAGCTGATCCCATCCTCAGCACTAGCTGTAGGGCTTGCACTGAGTGAACACTGGATGCACAATTGCTGGATCAACTCTGAGGCTGTGGAGACCACTGCCCCCTCTTTCACGGGCCAGACCTGGAGGCCGTTCTGGACTTCACTCATGCTGGTGGCTGTTCTCTGTCCATGTGCTGCCTGACACACGGTATGAAGCTCCCCCAGCCAGCTCCCAGCTGGCAGGCATCCACACAGAGCAGTGCTGCACCTCCCACAGGATACAGTTCCTCATATGAGGGAGATGAATTCATGTTTTACATCTTTGGCACAGCCAGGGATGTGTCCGCAGTTCCCCTGACATTTATAGGAGAGCCTTATCTTTAATAGCTTGTCTGGGTCTGTTTTGCTGGGGCCATTAAAGCATTTCTCATCTAGTCTAGTCTGGGCCCTTGGGCAGGCTTACCTCACCCTGGGAGGAAACCTGCTGCTGTGAGGACAAGAGCCACTCAGTCACTTCACCTTGCATTGCACTCTTGAGTCACTTACACAGAGTGGACAACCTCTGTGTGGGTCATTTTCTACTTATTTAAAAGCCCAGACCCTGGTCATCTATTTTCATGAAGGTCTGTTAGCCATCTGTGAAGACATTGCAAGTACTTAGAAATATTCTTACACACATTCTCAGACTGTTTGAATGAACAAGGGTAGCTGTGCTGCAGCCCTTCGACTGATGACTGTACGGCTGTTGCTGACTGTGCTGTACAAGGGGACAGGTGGAACAGCTTTGGGGTGTATGCAAACATTATTCTACAGCCAGGAGAGACATCACTGCATCTCCTCAAGTACCTACAACTGCAAGTGCCCTCATTTCTGCTATGCAACACTGGATCTCACAGAGTCCACTTTGCAGAAATGTACAAGACCCAGGTTGAAAGCTACCTCTAAATTATGTTAATTTTCATTCTTCTAAAATTAGATGTTCCATACTAGCAGACCCTTTCAGTTATGTGCTGGAAAACATAGAGCTGACTCTTGACCCAGACATGTCTTTCTGCAAGCTTCAAAGGAGTGAAAAAGTTCTTTCTGGAGAGGAGATACTAGGTGGGTTTTGCCTTCTGGAAAATAAACCATCATTAATGTAACATGAGGTCAAACTACTGACCTCAGGTCATGACCATCCTGATGTAACAATAGTACTTCACCTTCAGAAAAAGATACTGAGCTGTCTGCACTATGAAAATAACCAGCATGGAAGAATTACTTACAAGGCCACACAGGAGTGTGGAGACATGGTGGCAGGTGTTGCAGCTGTCCATGTGCACTGACTAGGCAAGTTGGGAAGGGTCCACATGCTGTCAGCTTTGATTTCCTCACTTCCCATGCAACTGCTGTTCATGACCGGGCACATCTTGGTCAGTTCCTGTGTTGTGGAAATAAAGACCCACAGTCACCTGGGAGGAAAAGAGGGCAGGGAGGCGCCTGGGAAATAATTGTGAAAGGCAGTAAATGACACTTGGATGTGGAAGTAGGGTGGCCAACCTGCATGGGCCATCCCTACCATGGCATTTCAAAAACCTTGTTTGAACAGGTGCATAAAATTGCCCTTTTGGAGTGGTATACCAGACCACATACATGGTAAACCATCATCTGCCCAGCATCTCCAGTAAATCTTCCCCTGCTCTAGTGCACATCAAAGCATCCCCTCCACTAGAAAATGTGGTGCTCTGTATGTAATTATTTGGTCAAGAGAAGTATTTTTCACTCTAGCAGTGAAGAAACTGCAGATAAGTCTACCCAGCAATAATTTGATAATACTTGGATAATAATTTGTTTCATGCTTATATGGTGGTAGCAGGCCTCAAAGGACACTTCTATTCTGGCATCCCAGTGTATTAAAAGCAAAAAAAAAACCCGAAGTAAATTGATAGAAACAAAACATCAGAGAAGGGCAGCAAATGTGTTCAGGGGTACAGAGCAAGTTTCACAGTTAACCAGTTCAAATAAAGGGGGATTCATCAGACTGTCAATGAGACAGGGAGCTGGTGATCAGAGTGGGCTGTAAATCCTGGGGCATCTGGAAAAGGTGATGGAGCAACGCTTTTTCTTTTTTTTTTTTTTTTTTCTTCTTAGCATCAAATAATAAGGCAAAATGAAATTATCAGGAACAACTACATGAGCACAGCAGGTAAAAATGGAACCAAAAATCATTAAACAAGTTTGATGATGAAAGTTGGTGTTAAGCTTCTTGTTGTACCATAACTTGCCCTACCTTCCTACACTACTACGGTGGTGCATTTTTCAGTTTGAGCAAGTGTAATGTTCTCATTAACTTCACTGTAGCAGAAATTCTCAAAAGCATGGTGTTTGGACTTTCCTTCTACTTTTTGCTTACAGACTGAGAAAGAAGATGTAATTTTGAAATGTGATAGAACCAAACCAGTGACATAAAGAAGAAATACCCCTTTTCCAAACACAGAGGACTGCTTGCAGAAGGACCAGACCTGCTGCCATGTGAAGGAGAAGTGATGTAGAAAATCCACTCTAGCTACTGACTGTCCTCCAGGGAGGGAATTCAAGCCTCTGACAGGAGGACGCTGCAGCCAACATGTGCAATACAGATAGTGAAGGCCAAAGGGTGCATGAAGCATCTTCTTCACCCTGGGCAGTAAAGCCACTGCTCTGCCCATCCTTGACACCTGTGCTGCTTGCAGTACCCACAAAGCCCAGCCTACTCACAATGCCCAGTCAAGCAGACAGCATGCTGTTATGGATGGGTCTTGATTCTCTAATTTGTGCTTGACTTATGAGCCTAAGGGCAGCTTTAATTACCATTTCTGCCATCCTCTTTCTGCTCTCTTGCTCCTTCACCCACTTGGTAGAAGGTTCTTTGAAGCAGGATGGTGGGGCCACCTGAGGTCAGCACTGTGTTTTCCCAGTGGTTTCCCCACTGGCTGGCTGAGGCTGTGGTTTTCTCCCTCCCAGGCTGTCCCTGAAACACAGAAATACACCACACAGTTATTCTAGCCAAAGCAGAGGGATGAAACAGTCTGCAATGTGTGGCCAAACCTTCTTTCCAGCATCATGAAGATGGAGGTCAACAACCTCGTGGCACTACTTGGACCTGCAATTAAAATTTGAAGCAGGACAGCAGGCAGGGGACACAGGGTCACCTCCACATTAGGTGCTGAGCCACCTTTTCTCCTCTAGAGACATTGACTCCAGTCCCACAAAGCAGGGAGGGAACATCATGGTGCAAGGCAGTCATGTCAAAACAGCTTGAACCATGCAGTTGGTCTGACAAAAACTCTCTGGGCAAACTTTTCCTCCCAGAGCTCTTTCCCACCACTGCCAAGCACATTGCTTCTTGGGAGGGATTAAAGGAAAAAATAACCATGTTAATTTCCTTGCAAGTCAGGATTTGTGTCGGCCTTGAGCGTATGTCCCCAAGCAAATCCTTATTTACCTAGTGAATTAACTGGGAAGGAGCAAAAGTCACTTGTGGGGAAAGAAGAGATAAGCTGCAGTGTATCATACGCAGTTAGCACGCTTTCACAACTGAGGTCACAAGTTTCCAACTAAAATGTTAGCAAACTAGATTTTACAAGTATTTTTTTCTCTCTCTTTTTTTTTTTTTTCTGTTGATGCCCATCTCCATCATTTTGCAGTGGGGTGGAAGGGGGAGAGGCAAGGGGCTGAAACTATTGCAAGCCTTTTTCCTCTTTGCCAGCATACGGCTTCCTGCCTGGGTGGTTGTTGGCCCCTAGGAAAGGGCATCCTGGCCCCATGCAAGCCCCTCTCCCCTCCAGCCCTGGATGTATTGACAAATATGTGGCCCATCTTTCCTTGTGGAGCAGCTGCAGGAGTGACATCGAGCTGCAGGGATTGCCAGAGAGGGCCTGGTGTCACTGGACCCTGTCAGCACTGAGGTTTGCACCTTCACCTTAGGGTGGTATTAAGAGATACAGTTTGCATTGCAGCTGAGAATGTAAAAGCCAAAACCATGTGTCTATCTGTGGGGACAGCCACCTGTCAAGCCCTGGGTGAAAGTGGGCAAGCTCCCCACTGGCTCAGGAGCACCCTGATGTCCCTCAGTCATTTGTTGGGGAACATCAGCATCCAAGCACCTCCCTCATCACCACTATGAAGTGCCACAGGTCCCAGCTTCACCCCTGCCAGGATCAGCCAACCTGGCCCTAAAGTTGAGTGTGGGAGGCAGCATGCCATGCTGAGGTGGATAGTGTATGGAGGGAAGAACATTATCGTTTGCCTGCCTTCTAAAATAAGGTTCCCTTCTGCTCATTGTGCTCTGTTCCCTTAACATCCGATAGAAGTAAATAGCAAGAGTAGGGTTTTCATTTCTTCATTCACCCAAAGTGGATACAGATGAATTTTCTAGAAGCCCAGAGGGCAAACAAACAAGATCAGCCCCTTGACTGGGTCAGCATCTACATTCCTCTCTGCTGGAGGGTTTCTCATGTATCTCCTCAAAGGCTGTTTAATTCCTGAAGTGGTGCTGCCAGACTGCACAGATGTCTGCAGACATCTGGATCTATCTCTGCATCACTTTGCCGTGAGATAATATTTAAGATATGCCACAAACCACTGTGGCTCTGGAAGTAACCTTAAAAACTGTCTGAAATGTAGGAACCCCAATAACATCTACATAAGAGAGACACCAACATGAAACAGTACCAAAAGATGGGAAAAATCTGACCTTCCTGTCTTTTGGAAGCCTTGACACAACACTTGCAAGGCACCCCCCTTGCTGATGGTCTCACATCCTGCAACCACAGGCTGGATGGGAAGTACAGGTAGAAAAGGGCACGAGGTTATTTTGGACAATCTGACTTCAGCCAAGGATGGCTAAGAGTAAAAATGTCCAGTACAAACATCTCCCCACGCTGCCACAAGAGCAGTTTCAAGTCACCTTACAACACAAAGGAAAGATACGCTCTCTCTCGATTAACAAAACTCTTACGTCACAGTAACTCCTCCTAACCCCTGGAGCTTCAGCTATCATCAGAACAACTATGAAAGGCATCTGATCTATTGCAGGTGTTCTGTAACCGCCCCGTTACTCTCTTCTAAATAAAGGAGCTTGAGGTGGCACAGGGCTGGAGAAAGGATAAATGGAAATATCCACTGGAGCGGGAAGGCAAGACCAGAGACCGGGCACACGCTAAAATGCAATCTGGCAGCTGCTGCCACTTACTGAAAATATGAGCATAGGCTAATGTTTATAGAGTGCTTTGCAGATAGGAGATCACAATTACTAGTTGCAGTTATCAGGCTGCATTGATAACTTCAAAAGGAAGAAAATCAAGACACTCATTGAGTAAACAGGGAAAATAAAATGAACTCAGCAGCACAAAGCAGAGAGAGTTACATGCAAAACTTGTCCCATTCAAAACAAAATGCCATTTTCTTGCTTTATTTTCAAGAAATGGTATTACCATCACTAAGCAAGACAAATGCAACATCAGTTTAACAGAATCATGGAGCAACCCAGGATGGAAGGGACTCTGGGAGGCCCTCAGTCCAGCCTCCTGTTCAGAGCTGGATCAGCAGTAAATTCAGCCCAGCTGGCTCAAGGCTTTGTCCTCTTGCCTCTTCAAAACCTCCAAGGATGGAGACTGCACAAACTCTCCAGACAATCTACTCTATCACCTGACTGATCTTCCAGCATAAAGTCAGAACCTCCCCAGTTTTCAGATTTATGCATTTCTTGCTGAAAGCACAGGCACTCCCCAGATCAGAGTCAACTTTTCTGTTGAAAAGGCTGAGAAGAAGAGGCCACCAGATTCCTTCTGGTTTCAAGGCTCTTCGTAACAACAAAGTCACCTAGTTAGCAGGCATGGTTCCTATGCAGTCTGCCATTAGAAAAGCAATGTGTTCAGTAATAGATAAGCCAAACTTACCACCTTCAGTGCATCAGCAGAGTGCCTTCACTGCACTCCAGTGCTGAGCTTATAAGCTACCTAGTGGCAGGGGACACCAATGAGCAGGGGTAAGCGGTCTGCAAAGGGATGCTGATTGGGTCCTGCCCCACACCTAATCATGCCCAGCATCTGATTGCTCTCCAAACATAAATGATTAGGTTATAAAGAAAGATAAGCAATTTATTGTCAGTTTTAATTCATACTTATCTTCAGAAGTGCTCCCAACACGCCCTCAGCAATTTTGTGGTAGTTTTAGAATTTTGTTTCTGATTTTGTGTCTTGTACTTAACCTGCCACTTAAACCCAGCTTGTCCGTGTCAGCATGTGACTTGCTGAATCAGGCATAAACACTGACAGAAATGATATATTACATTTGGTGCTGTCTGACAGGGACTCTCTGTGTCCTCTGGGAACCCAGGGTTACTCTCCACACCACCTCCAGACCTAAGCCTCTTTGTCTTTCTCATGCTAGCTCCCGCTCCTCATGCAACTGCTATACTATTAAATCAGCCAAGAGTAGGGAACAGCTTTTGCTCTATGGAGATTCCCAAATTTTGGCAGGGTGATTAGGAAACTATCTGTATGAAAATTTTGTGGAAGAGGAAAAGCCCATGGGATTTCAGTCCCTCCTTTCCTCGCTTCTTCCCACGGCTGGGGCAGTGCATGGAGCCACTGGTCCCAGGCTGGGGCCATGCTCCCCCAAAACACAGTCATGAAGGAAATTTGACTGCTATTCAGATGATCAGATGAGAATAAGGCTTATTAGAATGCTTATTTTTGAATTAAACCATTCAAAGACTTGACTGTTGTAGGTATCAGCACAGGAATGACATTACCTTTGGTCTTTTTGCAATAAATGAACTCTTTGGAAAACATTGTCAGAGGTAATCCATTGTAGAAAAATCTTGTGGGCTATCTGATGTGACGCAAAGCATTCGGGTCTCTTGTAAAAAGGCTGCAAATATCCCTAACCCCAGCAAGAATTGTTTTTTCTGCACATTGCAGTTACAGAATAACCCAGCCAACCCCTCCCGGCTACCTCCTGAAGCAGCACCTGCTCAAAATGAAAAATAAGATTCTTCCCTTCAGTGACCAAACTGCAAGAAATGGAGATCTTTTCAGCCTAAAATGAAACAGAGATACAGATGTGCACTTGGAAGGACAGAAGATAGTTTTGAAATAAAATGTTTGGTTTAATGAATTTTTTTTTATGTAACAGTTTCTTCAGAAAATATCTAAATTACAGGTTTGGGGACTTTGAAAAAATTACCCCCTGCCCTTTTTTAGAGGCAAGGTAAAAGCTGTTAGCTAAATTTGATCAAAATGGTCAAGCATCGCCCCCATGCCCAGAGCTACTTATGTGGTCACCAGCCATTTGGGCACGTGTGCAGCCGGTCTCGCCCTCAGCAGATGAGGATGGCAGGCATTTTGACGTGGATTTTTTCCTGCTTTGCCTGTGCCTGGGTTAAGAGCAGAGGTGGAGCTGGCTCAGAGGGGGCTGGCTGAGGTCTGCACTGGCACCTTTGTCAAGCTTCCTATCCACAAAGACACTTCACAGCCTGTGCACCCAATAAAAATATGTCCTGTGAGTACCTGATTACCTTGCTGTTCTGCAGTGCTGAAGTGTTACCGAGTTGAAAAACCACAAGAGCACACGGCACAGCTGTTTATTCCTCAGAAGGGTCGCAGTGCCCTGTCCTTTATCTGAAGTTACCTTGCAGCTTTTACCCTGCAGGATCCTACTGACTAAACGGCCATGTCCTCAGGTAGGGAAGCACCAACCAGAGGGAACTGGCCAGCCGGCCATAGAAAGAGAGGCAGGCATAGGGAGCAATGGAGGCAGCCAAGAGCACTGGGATGGCTCCTGGCTCTCACAAGACGGAGTGATGGAAGAGATCATGCCCGTGCACAGGGAGAGGGCCTCTGCTTTTAAACTGTTATGGTTAAAGACTCTTTGCAGAGTTAATGTCCTAGTACTCATCTTGGCAGGGCCGGGAGAGACGCAGCACTCCTGTTTTACTTCTGGGCATTTAGGAGATCTTTTGTGACCATAGATCCATCCTCTGGTGACTTTTTTTATCCTAAAGTATCAAAATTAGCTTTCAGATATTCCCAATTCTGCTAAACTAAGTGGAAAGAAATCCACTTTTTTCCCTCCCACATAATTTAATAATCAAAATGGCTTTGTCAAAGCAGTTGAACCTCCATGGTAAGGCTTGATAAGATGTCAGGAGAGTAAGGGTTAGCAATATTCTGGGAAGGTCTAGTAGATAATTCTGGGCAGAATGGGCTCTTGGTTTGTCTTCAGCCATCAGAGAAATCCATTTTGCTGTGAGGGCATGAGGTCAAAACTGACACTGGTCAAGCTGAATGGGACTGTGAGTTGGAATACTGATCATAATACCTGCTATCTGAATTTTTTGGGCAAACCGGGAAAAAAGGAGGATGTTACTTATTATTAAACATATTTTCCCCTTGTTCAACACACTTGCTGTAACTATTGCGCATAACTATTGCAGCTGAAAGATGATAAAGTATTTAATTGACTGCATCTTGACCCCACTGACAATACTGAGCAGCACTACGTTTCACAACTAGCCTGACTTCACTGGGGATCTGTACAGTGGAGCAAGGTACTCAGTGTAAGGTGCACTAGCCCAAGCCTGTCACAGTCCAAGGCAGAAATGTGTTAGAAAAGTTGCATTTTTGTCACTGTGTTGAAGAAGCCATTCACACCCACCTGTTTCAGGAGAGGTCAGCATTTGCTTGTACAACCCACAGATGTTTTCAACACATCTGATGTGCCTCATTTAATGGTGCATCTACTGTTGGCAGCTGTAGGGAGAGCTACACTCCAGGGACAGGTTGGGGAAGAGAGGACCTGCTAGGTTTTCTTAGGAGGACATTGGAAGGACCCAAGGCACCAACAGCTCCAAACACAGTCTTTCCCACCCTTCACAGCTCAGACCTGCTGTACTCACCCCATGGGGCTGATCAGTGCATTCATGTACCCTGATGGGTCCAAAAGGCAGCAGTCTCACCATCAATCAGCACATTGCCTTCACTCTTGTTTCCCCATGGACATGAGGCATCTGTCAGATACCAGACAATGCAGGGAATACAGGGGTGGTCATTGCATGCAGAACACTTGTCCTATGTGTTTGGATATACAAATCCAGCTGGCTATCACTGGAAGAGGCAGTGACTTTTCAAAGCCTGAGAGTTGGAGGGTGTGAAAGAAGAAGGTACGTTTGCATGAAGAAGCGATGGCATACTTTTAGCTACCAAAGAATAGTGCAACCTGCAGTGTAAACAGGACTTTTCTCCCAAATAAAGGTATATTTCTTTGTTAAGACTAAGGCAGGGGTGGACAGGTGGTGGCTGGTGAGTTGGCTGTTCTTCTCACGACATCATGGGTCATGTTCCGCAGGCTCTACCCTTGCTCAGTCCTCCAGCACCACGGCCACTGTGTGACTCAGCTTTTGATGCCAAAGCAGCAGCTGGACATTAGCCACGTCATGTGGCTCTCCTCCATTGTTCCCACTGACCCCGAGGAAGGCGTGGGGCTGGTCCTGCTTTGCAGGAGCTGTTGTTTGATGCAGCAGGAGTACCCAGCTGAGCAACTCTTGCCTGCAGTCCTCCATCCCACCCTCCTTCTAGTCACTGCTATCATATGTTGCTCTCTCCATTACGGACACCTAGAAAAACAAACCAGAAAACTGATTTCACTGATGAGGTAATGTGATGGAAAGCTGCATTTCAACTGGATGTGGCCTGCAATGCAGCTCACTGTGTAGAGCTAGGCCAGCTTTGAGGCCAAGCCAGGGGCCAGGCAAGTGAGACTACAGCATGGGTGACTGGGTGCAAGGCTGGGCATGTGCATGACTGCAGCACAACTTAGGCAGGGACCGAGGGAGAGTGCCCGGGCAATGTGGGACCCACATGCACACAGAGCACCCCTGCTGTAGGCTTTAACCCCACAGCAAGCAGGTTCAGCACCCCAGTGCAGACCAGGCTCCCTATGCCCTGGCCAGGGGCTGTGCCTCCACCAACCTGCGCACAGCCACTTCCCTCTCCAAAGCTCCACTTCTAATAAACCCATATAGATGATTAAAAAAAAAAAAAAAGGTGCTTTCAGGAGTATCATATGAGCAAAGCTCAAATATATCTGTCTTCATCTTGCCGTGGCAAAAGGTAGTGACACATCAGCAACAGAAGTGTGAGTGGTTGTGTGTGGATTTTTCCTAAAGGGAATTTATTGCTTTTGTACGGTAGCTTTCCAGACTGAAGTCCTCTGTTTATCTCAAGAGCCAGAACATAAAATTGTACCCAGTAATTTTCCCTGCATCGGTGACCTGTGAGGAGGGGCACCTCCACAGCTGGGGACAGTTCAGTCCTAGTAACGTGCCTCAGTGGTCAGGAAAATGGGGGGGTGTAGTCCCCCGGCACACAACACTCAAATCTAGGGGCTGCTGCTAACAGGACACTCTTGGGGCAGATGGAGGAACCCTGAATGTTTCTCTCAGTAGCTGCACTGTATAAAACCACCCTGATCTACCTTGCTAAGATATTTTTTAACTGGTTTGGCTTCCTCTTTGAGACCACAGCTGCAGCCTGGTGGCCCAGGCACAGGACAGGGGACAGGCCTGCCAGCAGGCGGAACTTGATCCTGCACTGTGCCTGGTTAGCCTTTGGCCTTTCTCCTTGCACAGGTGAGCTTGGCAGAAAAACAGGCCGTCTGTATGTCAGACTGTGATAGCAAGATCCTTTTCTGTCTTGAAGTAGACTGCCAAAAGGTAAAGGCAAGACAACGATCTGCAATTGCTGCCAGCAACAACAGCATTTCAACTGATCACATGAAAAGGACGTGTAAGGTAAAGAAAATTTTGTATATTGTTTGCCTACTGTGTTGGTCACCCGATGCTGCTGGAGAGCTAACTGGATCAGAAGGGAGAGGGCAAGCTGAGGATAGAGCACACCCTGTGCACCTGAGGAGGCAAATAAACCATGGCTCTGTCAGAAAACTCACCATGCAGGTGAGCAAGCCGGAAAGGAGTTCATGCTGCATGCCCAGAGGACTGGCAGACAGAGGAAACCACCTCTCTACCACTGTGTCTCTGTGACATGGAAAAATGTCCCCCCAAGACCTGCTGACAGGGTCTTGACCTGTTTGGATGAGGCTGAGCAAGGATTGACCACAAAGGGAAACAGAGACCAAAACCACAAGGGATGAGGGTTTTACTCACTTTGGAGAATCATAGAATGGTAAGGGTTGGAAGGGATCTCCAAAGATAATCGAGTCCAACCCCCCGGACAGACCAGGTCAAAACTAGAGCAGATCCCTCAGAAATGCATCCAGACAGGTCTTTAAAGTCTCCAGAGAAGGAGAGTCCACAACATCTCTGGGGAGCCTGTTCCAGTGCTCTGTCACCATTACAGTAGAGAAGTTCTTCCTCATGTTGAGGTGGAATTTCCTGCACTCGAGCATAAATCCATTGTCCCTTCTCCTATCACAATGCACAAATGAAAAGAGGTTTTTTCTGCCTTCTTGACACTCAGTCCTTATAGACATTAATTAGATCCCCTCTCAGTCTTCTCCTCTCCAGACTAAAAAGCCTCAGGTCTCTCAGCCTTTTCTCATTAGGCAGTTGTTCCATCCCCTTCACTGTCCTCACAACCCTCCGTTGGACTCTCTCAAGTAGATCTCTTGTTTCTCTTGAACTGGGGAGCCCAGAGCTGGACACAATACTCCAGGTGAGGTCTCCCTAGGGCAGAGTAAAGGGGGAGGAGAACCTCCCTTGATCTGCTGAACACAATCTTCTTAATGCACCCCAGGATACCCTTGGCCTTCTTGGCCACAAGGGCACAATGTTGTCCCATGGATAGCTATCAGGACTCCAAGGTCCATTTCCACAGAGCTACTCTCTAGCAGAATGCCTCCTAACCTGTACTGGTGCATTTTATTGTTCCTTCCCAGGTGCAGGACTCTACACTTGCTCTTGTTAAACCTCATTAGGTTCCTCTTTGCCCAACTTTCCAGTCTGTCCAAACCTTGCTGAATGGCCACACAGCTTTCAGGTGAATCAGCCAATCCTCCCAGTTTCATGTCACCAGCAAACTTGCTGAGAAGGCACTCTGTCCCATCATCAAGGTCATTGATAAAGGTCTTGAACAGTACTGGAACCGGCCCTGAGCCCTGGGGGCCTCCACTAGTTACAGGTCTCCAGCTGGACTCTGCACCATTGATCACCACTCTTTGGGCTCTATTGTGTAGCCAGTTCTTAATCCATTCCCCTGTCCTTTCTTCTATCCCACAATTCCTGAGCTTGCTCACAGGGATGTAATGGGAGACTGTGGCAAAAGCCTTGCTAAGGTCAAGGTAGACTACATCAACTGGTGTCCTTGCATCTACCCATTTAGTCACACCACCATAGAAGTCTATCAGATCACTCAAGCATGACTTCTCCTTGGTAAATCCATGCTCACTACTCCCAATAACCCTGTTCTCTTCCATGTGCTTAGAGATGACCTCCAAATGGAGCCACTCCATCATTTTTCCAGGTATGTAGATGAGGCTGACTGGTCTGTAATTTCCTGGAACAACTTCTTGCACTTCCTGAAGACTGGAGTAACATTGGCTTTCCTCCAGTCCCCAGGTCCCTCTCCCATTTGCCATGATTTTGCAAAAATGATAGCGAGTGGTAGGGCAAAACCACCAACCAGCTCTCTCAACACTCTTGGCTTCATCCCATCAGGGCCCATGAACTCGTGTATATTCAATTGCTTCATAGATATAAACCACCTTCATTCTGGTTTAACTTGAGCAAATGACCAAGACATTGAGCAGCAGCACAAAGATATAGCTCTGAAATAACACAGCCAGCCCCTCTGGGGGGTTGCTTCTTATCCACAGACCACCCCCCGCCCTGCCCCTCATTTGAATTCACACACTTTTTAACATTATAACGTCACCATAACCCCCCAAAGACATTGCCTTCTCTCAGAAATACCTGTACCACTGACCACATGTGCACCTGTTGCTCTAGGAACTCCACCAGTAGTATCTAAGTCCTGCTGCTACATCCTTCGTTTCCTACCCTGTACAGAAACACCAGGATTGTAGGAAAGCCAGACATGAGAAGCAAGCTGTGGCCTGTCTCACTACCACTCCTGTCTCTCTGGAGACAGAACTGCAGAGCGTTGCAATCCACACACTGAAAGCAAGAGGTCTCCTGCAGCGGAAGGAAGTTTCTCACAGCCTACAGTCTAATATATTGTCCTCTTGTACCACCATTAAAAAAAACAAACCAAACCACAATAAAAAACCCAGAGTCATTATGCAATCAAACCCCTTTATTGAACTTTTCTACTGTACAGTTGTGAGCATTTGTGCAATAGAGTACAGAATATTGATTTTGCCTGACACCTTCTCATGTTTAACCTCAGGTGGCAATGAAGCACCACAAGGCTGCTCGCTCACTCCCTGCCCTCCACCCCCCTGTGGGGTGAGAGAATCAGAAGGGTAAAAGTGAGAAAACTTCTGGTTTGAGATAAAGACAGTTTATCAGGTAGAGCACCATCCATGCGCACCAGCAAAGCAAAACAAGGAATTAATTCATCACTTCTCATTGTCAGGCAGGTGTTCAGCCATCTCCAGAAAAGCCAGGCTCCACCAAATATAATGGTTACTTGGGAAGACAAATGCCACCACTCTGAACATTCTGCCCCCTACCTACTTTCCCCAGCTTTATATGCCGAGTATGATGTCATATGGTATGGAATATCCCTTTGGTCAGCTGGGGTCAGCTGTCCCAGCTGTGTCCCCTCAACTTCTTGTGCACCCCCAGCCTACTCACTGGTAGGGTGGGGTGGGAAGCAGACCCTGTACAAGCACTGCTCAGCAGTAGCTACAGCATCCCTGAATTATCAACGGCATTTCCAGCATGAGGAAAATGAACACTATCCCAGCCAAAACCAGCACACTGCTTAAAACATGGAAGAGAGAAGCACTACCTTTATCATGGTAGGGTGTTGACACTATGCAGTAAGAAAGGCTGTTGGATGACAGTGGCAGCACCTAACAGTAAACATGCTCTGTGAAATACATAATAGCAAGCAGAAGTCTTCAGAAACCATTTAGTGATGAGCTTGGTGGACAGATGAGACTGGTCAGTGTGCTCAGAGGAATCTCAGCTAGGCAGAGTTCTGCAGTCAGCCACAGCTTGTGCAAGAACTGGGAAATAACAGATGCAGTGACTTCAGAACAATCCTTAAGTCATTACCTGATAACTGTTTTGCAAAATATTATACAGATTTTACTGGACAATTGCCTTTGGTTAAGAAAATAAAGTATTTTTTCAGAGCCAACATTAGGCCAAAAGGTCTGATATTATCTTACAGTGACAAACAAATACAGCAAACTGTTGATATAAGTATCCATGTGCAAAATAGTTTTCAGGCATATGGTCAGCACTTGCTTAACCAGCACAGGTAAAGAGAATCACAGGCACATGCTTCAGGAAAAAAAATAATAAAGTACAGTTCTTTCAAGCTCTAGACTTTAACATCAGGCTAAAGACCAAATAAACTGCAACATTTTTCTTGGTCCTCACAGTGTTTGAAAGAGATGAGCCCAGGGTAATAGGGTCCTACCACTACTAACCAGGACCAGGCTAGCTATAACATTCTCAGACATGCAGAAAAGCATCAAGCTCATCAACTTTTGCATCAGAGGAACTTCAACCCTGCAGGATTCCCCATTCCCTTCTCTCTGCTGCCTTCATCCCTACCATAGGGAAAAAATATCTGAGAAGTTTTTAATTTATTCAGCAGCTCCATTTATTGCACCAATCCTCTGGTCAAACAGGGTTGCTACTGTGAGCAAGAGTGGCTGCTGGCCACCATTTCCTCCTTATGTTGGTGTGGAACAGGAGACAGCTCCCGCTCTTAAACTGCACAGGCAGAGCAGGAAGTTTTCTTTCAATACTTTGGCTTACTTGGATTGCTTTAGATTCACATTCCCTCTTCTGCCTAGCCAGCTCTAACCACTCCTGCTTTTTTTAAGTCAGCAGTACTACCTGCTTTCATGATGCTACAGCAATTAACATAAGAAGAGTAAACTAAAAAAAAATTAAAAATAAAACCAATATTTATTTATACCTTTCTCCATCACAAGTAAAGATACCCATTCATTCATCTTGTGCTGCCCCAGCCCATAACTTCTCTCTTGTACTGCTGTTCTGAAAAGCAGATTAGGGAACCTCCATCTATCATCCTCATATTTCTTGCTGAATTCAGTTAGGGTGGGACATGGGGGTTTTACAGGCATGAAAAGAAAAGGGGGTGACAACCTCAACTACTTAAGCTCTCCCTGTTTTCCTGTGGCAGCAAGGGGGAAAAAAAAAAGTAGAGAAAAGCAAGTAAAGTAAAATTTCAAGAGCAACAGTAATGTCAAAATTTATGAGCAGGGACTGCTACAACTGCAGCAAACACTTCAATTTGTAGCATCTAATGAAATCTAGCATAATATACAGGTTCTTTTACAAGTGTGGGCATCACAGGAGTCAGTGAAAATATAAGTAATCAAAAGAAATAAATCTCTCTCAGCCTTCCTTCTAAATTAAGAATAGATAGGAAAATACATCTGACAACAGCATTGGAAATAACTGTGAAAGCAGTTTAGAAGCATGGCTGAAATCCTGATGTCTCAAGGGGTACAACTGACCACAGACTCCCTCTACACTATGAAACATCAAGGACGTTTAAAGTGCTAATATCAAAGACCACACCCTTACCTGTGCTGTTGTGTGTGACCTCTTGGGAAGTAGCTGAAAAATACAGTTTGAAAGATGGGTTACTAGGCTTTGCCAAGCAGCCACAGAGGTAACACAGAGCTGTCTAACTTAGAGAAACTAATCCATATTTGAAAACAGTGTCTTTAACACACAGGTATAGCCATCTGATACTCAAACTAATTCAGCTTTCCACTAGTCAAAGCACCCAGGCTGGGGTTGCTACTACAGTGAGGAGAGACAGTGAGAAAGAAATCACTGCACAGCATATGGGTATAAAACAAACAAACCAACCAACCTACCTTAAAAAAAAAATAATTAAAATCAACCATCATTTAGATAATCACTGAAATGGCACATTTTTAGACTTTGCAGTAGTTTCTTCTAAAGCCTTGGGAAAAGTTGTCTTAAATCTTAAAGTAATTAATGGTTAAACCATGGTTTAAGGTAAGTATGAGTCACATTATTTCAGTAATAGCCCTAATCTGAAGAGGCAACTAATGTCCAAGGAAATAAACTGAACAAGGGCAGAATAAACTGAGCATTCAACAGCATGGCATTAAAGAGTTATGGGAAATCAATCTGAGGTTTTTTATTACTACAGCAAAGTTCTTAACTTTGGTTAGGAGGTAGGAGAGGTAGCTAAAAACAAACAGGCTGTCACACTGAGGGCAGGCAGACACTGTCACTGGTGTCATTTCTTTGGCTTTGAGCTTTTGCCTCCCTCCTCCAGGCCAGCACCACCCAAGGCACGACTGCAAAGGCTCTCTTGATGTTCTTTCCTCAGCACTGCACAGGACAGGGCAGCTTCTACCACCTCTCTCCTCTGAGCACACACTTCAAAATGTACAGCAAATTCCACTGTCACAGGGAAGCCAGCAAGGTAGAAAGAAATCTGTATACAGGAGGTAGCAATTGTCATTTTTCAAAAGACCCTTGTTTTCTCTTAGCTAACTCACAACTCTCTTCAGCCTTTTCTTTTAACAACAGAACCCAACAACTTTGCTATCCTACCAGTGATAGCCCCGGCCTAAATAGTAATTTTTTTATCTTCAATGGAAAGAGACACAAGCTAAGAAAAGCATCACTCTTGCTGATCAAAACCTTATTCTTGGCAAAAGGACAAGCAGAGGATGAGTAGTCTTGATCAGCTACTTTTCTCCTGTAATCACAGAGTGGTTCCACTCATTGTTACCACTAACAGCAGCTGGTAGTCTGAGCAGAGCAGCGTAGGGATGGGGCTGCCGGATCCAAGCTCTGCCACAGCTATGAAAGTCACACATTACTGAACAGTCCTAAGCTACAGAAGTGGTGAAAAGTTGCAGCTACACACACCTGCTGCATTGTTGCTCTCATGTACCCTTGACAGTACCAGTCCATGTTTGCTTGTTACTTCCAAGCCTGGGTACAGTGAATTCAATTAATAGCAGGGTTTATCTCCTGGAATAAGGTGCTACTGTGTAGGAACACTTGAACAGCACTTGAAAGAATTTACAGCACTTGACAGATTACCTTTGGCTCTTCTAAAACAGGCATAAAAAATTAGCACTTTAAGATAAATAAGAGGGTGGAGAGGTAAAGGAAAAGTACTAGATGGAATAGTGTGATTTTCAAAACCCTTCAGGCAAGAAACTTGATCTTACCTCTTACTCTTTCACTTTTGCTTACTTATCAGGGTACAACTGGGAAAAAGAAAGGTCTGTCTTTGCAGTGAAAGCTGGTGCACTGCATAGAACAAAGTCACTAGACTGTCACTTCACTGTCAGGCTTCCACTCAGGTCAGTTTTGCCTCAGAGCAGCTGGCTGAAACAAGCTTCAACTTCTGTCCTCGGGATTTCTTCCTGTTTTACACAGATGTCACCAAAAGGGAAGCCTTCCCTCTCTTCTCTCTATGCCCCTGTCCCATTTTTGTCTCCACAAAGTTATTCTCTAGCTTAACACGTGGAAAAAAACAACAAGCAAACAAACAAAACAAAATAAAAAACCAACAGAACAAACCAAAAAGCAAACTTCCCAGAGCTCTCTTGAGCCTCTGCTTCAGTAAGTCTTTATTTAACACATTTAACACATTTTTTTGATCTGAAACAATGTTTTGGAAAGCCGGACTTCAGAAATAACATGTAAGGAACACACCAGTTAATTTAAGCAATATTTTTACATATATATATATAGGTAAAAAAATAAATTGTCTTGATAAGAACTATTGTGTAACCTGATTAAGAAATAAGTTCCCAGAAGCTGTGCAATACAGCAAAAAGCACTGTCTGTATAGCTGATACCAGGATAGATAACTGTTTATTTTCAGAAGTTTAAAAAAAAACAAAACAAAACAAAACAAAAACCAAAAAACAGAACAAAACAAACCACTGTCAGGACAGACCATTCTACCTAAGAAATAACCTGATTCTTTGTTGGAGATTGCAAAGTGTCATTGAAGAGGCTCTGCATTGTTACTTGACTTCAGCTGGACTTTCTTTCCCGTTCTCGTGCAGTCACAAAGTTAAGCAGGTCAATGGCTGTAACGATGCCAAACACCATTTGCCTCTTACTGGAGGATCCATCAGTGTGATCTACGCAGAAACAAAGAGGAGAGTCTGGCTTTAGGAGACACAAAACCACACCATCCCATTTGGTTTTAACAGACGGTTTGTAAAGGCAGGTGCCAAGCCATCCCAGCTCCACGTGCCAGGGCCTGTGGGTGGAGCTGGTTATCACTGATGACCCTTGTACACTGAGGGGGAACCCAAATGGCATCTTGACCAGTAGTCACATAGGAAGTGGCAAGGATTTTCATTTCAGAAAGGTTCCTCAACAAAAGGGATATAAAAACTGAGCCATTACCAAGGGAAGCATAAGGGTCCACCAGATTTATTTTTTCCTGACATGAAACCTCAAACCAAATCCTCCATTATAAACCATATTTTCCTCATACATTAGTTTCTGTGGCTCCACTTGAGTGGCTACAAATTGGTGTTACTCATTTGAGCCAGAGGCCACTAGAGGAGGACATGCAACACTACCATCTTCCTACACTGCTGTCAAATACAGAATTAGCATAACAAAAATCACAATACAACATTCTCTCATTTATATCCAAAAAAACTTGCTAACCATCTAATCATTACTGCATTGACAGAACAAGTTCAAGTGCTTTTTCACTGTGAGCATAAGTCTTTGACCTGGGAACCAAGTGGCCAACTGACCTCTGGCCCTTTATCTACGTCTAAGGTCCCTGTTCCTAAAGTCTGTCTGTATTGACATGTTTAGCATACATATATACTCAGTTTACTCAGCCAGCTGGATTGTACTGGACTTTTCATTCACTCAGTCTTTGTTCCATTGCAAGCTTCCAGTGAGATTCTAGGTTTATAAAGAGTTGGCAGAGTCAAGATCCTTATGGAGATTATTAACACCAGGAACAAGCTATGACTTGTTCCTGATGATAATATGACTATTCTTTATTTACAGTTACAGCTGAGATAGCTGTCAAATGTATATGGTGAGTCTTAAGATTAGTTTTAGTCTAGTTTCTCAGTGTTTGCAATTTTGCAAGTTGTCTGCTATGAGGAAGATAAAACAGAAAAAAATGAAATCATTTGCATATAATATTGTTATACCCTAGCTGTGAAGATTTATTTAGTCATTTCTAGTTCACAAAGAATCCAGTGTAAAGCATTTTGAGAAGGATGAAGAAAAAGTAGAGTTTGGAGGAGAAATGGAGGAGAAACACCAAGGGGAGTAAATTAATTTAAACAAAATGACCAAGAAAAAGTAGTATTCAACTGTCTTGAGCTGGTCATGTCAGTGTTGACATCTAGATCTTCCTACACCTTATGAAGTTGTAATAAAGTTTTTGATTTAGAAAGGCAAAAAATTGAAGTTTAGTTAACCTGGGACACTCTCTGTGATGGAACTGCTAGAAGTTATATGCCAGCCACAGGAAGAAGGAAAGATCAGTTGTACTGCAGGAGCTTATTCATCAAGCTTACTGCTACTAATAAAGCCACTGTACAGCAGTTCAGACTTGGGCATTCAGTTCCAAGTAGTAACTTGCTTCAAAAGCAGGTAGATGACAGTATGTGAGGTTATTAATGGGTTTTACATTTACAAAACAAAAACCAAAGTGCTAGCATCTTACTAAGTGTTAGTAGTGCAGTTATATACACAGAAAGAGGACATGGCTTCTTCAGAACTTGTGTACACACTAAAACTTGCACTTGTTTCTTGATACCACTCAAAGACTACCTCTTACAAGGCACAGTACTCACACTGAATTTGTTCATGGACCACTAGAGCAAAGTGGTCTATTTCCAGGATATGAGAGAGTTTCCCCAAGTTGTCTTTCAGGTTGATCTGAGGAGAGATTTACAAAACTTAAATAAACCAGTGCTTTGTATATTCGGTGGTCGATAATATTCATATACTTTGTGCAGTATTAAACCCAACATATCAGCAGTTAGATACTGCTCCTGTCTGAAGTACTGTAAAACACTAACAAATCAAGGCCAACTTAAAAGATTGGTTTTCTGTGTTTCTAATTTCCAAGAAAACAGAACAACAACAACAAAAAAGCAGCACTGTATGAAACTATTCATTCTGATTCTGTAAACATAATAAGTATACCTAACATACTGAATATTTGAAAAACATTAATGATGGAAGGAAGGTCAAGTGTTCCACGCATCTAACAAAAGTTACCATAAAACTCATTGTACTTGGTGATTTTACTCTAGCAAAACCAGCAAAATAAGTGAACGAATCAGACTGCAAATCACCGTGGAAGTGAATATGATCTGCAAAGGTGGCGGGGGAAAAGAAAAGCCCAAACAAGCCAAAACGAAAACCAAGGGAGAAAATTGCTCAGCTAACACTGTATTTAAGTGCAAATCAGGGAACTGAGAATTAAGAATTCATTCGTGGTGAAGTTCAACTTTGCTAAAACTAAACAGGAAAGCAGCAACCTGCGTGGACTCTGCAGAAAGAATACAAAACTTCTGAAACAGTCAGCTAATCACCTGCTGGAACCATTTGAAAGAATGCATAAAACTGTTTTTCCTACATGCTTTCACATGTTAAGCACCAGCAACAGTTCTATTACCCGGGTGACTCTCCCCAGGCAAGAGCTGCAACCACCATCTGACATATTTTCTTTAAAGGGGATTAAAGGAATTTACAGCAAAGAAAACTCTTGCACTACAGATTAAAAACACCTTTATCCTGCAGTGAGCTCAGCATGTGACTGAAGAATAAAGCCATGGCATGAAGAGTTAGGCTGCACTGGAACACAGAGCTCTTGTCTCCACACTGAGTTAGAAGAGATCAGACGGATACCCAGCAGCCTGTGTTTGAGGGACCAGAAAGGCTACGGTGCATACGGAAACATCAGTCCTTAAACTTGTGGGCCAGGCAAGGGGTGCAGGGAAACATGGGCCTACTGCACATCAGGTCAACTGCTGGTCACCACCACTGACAGTTCTGTGCAGATGGATGTGCAAAGCCTGACTTCTGAAACTAAGTTCAAAGCTCACTGAAGAAGTAGAGCCCCTTGCCATCTGATTGTGTGTAATCAGTAGATCTCTTTTCAGGGACTGGGTAGGATAAAGATGACCAGATGAAGCAGTCCATAGGTGGCACTGGGACAACTATGAATGCATAAACATGTTTTGAAATGCTTAAAGGAAATTTAAAAGAACTCCCAGTGAATTTTCACCTGTCTCACTACTGCTCATTTAAGCTCCCTAAAAGTTTTACCCATGAGGTTTCTCACGTTTAGGCATTGCTTTAAACATACTAGGCCTTTAATGCAATTAGCCTATGCACATGGTGCTACACTACACGTGACCGGGACTGCTTGTTTGGCACTAAGGACAAGTGATGTGGCACTGTTCACGGCCCCACAACTAAATTCTGTCCTCCCTCAGAGGTAGGGTCTGGTCCACTGGGGATGTTGGAGACGTGAGGCCTTGCGTTGCTTGGCACAGCAATAAATGGCTTAGGACACTAATCAAAAGGAAAAATTAAAAAAAATGATAAAAATCCCACCAGGGAACAGGCTAACAATTGAACACTATGTACAGTTACAAGAAAATCTCAGAGACCATGCCCTAGCCCTATTTTCTGGTAAGGGCGGACATGAAGTCTAAGGCTATGTCTGCATCACACCTAACGGATGTTAGTAGCTGATACAAACAAGGCACAGGAAAGAAGGGGTACTTTAGGAAAGAAAGAGACCCCAAACCACTGGAACCAACATATGACTCCACAAGGATGTTGTTCTTCTCCATTAACACACAGCATTTGATTGGATTGGCAAATTATCCTGTGAGTAGTGTATCAAAGCCCTGGAGTATTATCCTCCTGAGGACTTTAGAAAAGCTAACACCATTACTTTTCTATTCTAAGAGATCATCACAAAAGTAATTGTGGTGATCATACTAAAGAAAGCTTTCTATGTTGCCAAGATAGCTTTCCCTTGGCAGTCACAGGCTAAGCTGACCTCTTACTGATACACGCTGTGGTACAGATCTTAACTGTGGTACATTTCCTAAGTTATTTCAGTGACACAATTGATCTGTTTTCCCAATTTCACCAGTAAACAAGCCAAATAAGCTTGACTAAACAGGTAAGAAAAGCAACATCTGCAATACTTCTGAGGTTATGTGCATTTAACCACAATTATCCGTTAAATCATAAATTTGAACAGAAAATAACCAATGAATGATGCTTTTAGTTAGCATGTTAGCATTACCACTTGTGTCACTCCCCTTCCATCCTCCACCAAGAAAAGTCAGAACTAGAGAAAAGAAATGGTTAAGCTGTTCCTTACTGAAGAAGCATGAGAACTTCAAGCTGCCCATGGAAAAAAGCCACAACCTCAGAAGCACAGAGAATTGGCTACTACAACTAACATCAGTGTAGCTACAGAAACGATTGCACACCACCAGCCCCAGAAACTCTTAAGGTGTCCAAGTGAGGGAGAACATGAACTAAGCAGCTTTGTTACGCACCACATTTCCACCTGATGCTTGATTATCTGTCTGGGAAGGAAAAAATATATTTACATTTGTCCATAAAAGCACTAGCATCCTTTCTCAACCTCAGGGACTTAGTAGTTTGCAGATTGAACAGAAGCATTACAGACACTTCTGGAATACAGCAGCTCATCTACTATGAGATAGTGTTGAAACTAAAAACATGGTGAAAACTAGGTCAAGCATTCCATGTTAAAAAGAGAACTCTTTTCCTGCAAGGGAAGCAAAGCAACAGCAGTAATACTTCTATATTAGAGAGCACCAATACAGCTAGTAAGTTGTGGTGTCTGCATACCACGTTGGTGAAACTGGCTAAGATCAGAATTCACATATCTCGATGGCATCAGCTTTCAGTAGCCATTCCCCTGATTCAGCAAGGTGTTTGATTCAAAAGGCAAACAGTTTTTAGCCAATGCAGAAATTATTTACAGGAGCTGTTTTAACATCTCCTTGTTTCTTCCCCTCAATAGTTACATTGCCCAGACTTGTGCTGTGGTTTTGGGGGGAAGGAGGAAAGGACAAGCATGCTAGAAGAAAGTCTGTGATCAGCACAATATAGAGCCACTACACAAAACTGGGAGCTACTGAATGGCCTTGGACAAAGTTTGGAGCATGTATGTGCTCATTAACACAGCTCAGCAACTCAGCTCTATGTGGTCCCAGGTAAACCTTTCCCAACCTGATGCCACTGGAGTTAGAACACTTAAGCAATACTTTAAACCAGAGAACTAGGAGTTGTAGAATATCTTGCTTACCTGTTTAAATTGCTTGTAGATGACTTTTCTGACTTCATCTGAAGGCTGAACTTTTCCAGCAAGCAGTGAAGACAGCATGTTACCAAGGGTAACCATGCCCAAAATCACCCTGGGGAAGAAGAGAGGGAAGATAATGCTAAACAACACAAAAGCCTCAGGTGTTCCCGTAGATAAAAGCATCCACTCTCAGCCAGCCTGGAGAAGTCAATTCAACTGCTTCATGGTATAAAGTAACATTATTGATGATATACTTGGATTCTGTGTCTCTGCAGGAGACAGTTCAGTCCTCTGAAGTTCTGGAGACTCACACAGAAGTCAGCAGGTGCTGTAGGTGCCTGGCCCTCCTGCTGAGCATCAGTCTCTCTGTATTTCTAGCTCTTGCAACTGGAGGGCTTTTTGCTACCTGAGAGCACTTTTGAAAAGTGTAATTTCATTATTTTACATCCTTATCTGTCCTTCTGAAAAGTGTGACATGGCCAGAGACATGCTCACCTCAATTCTGCTCATTCCACTACTCCCTGCAAGGATGTTGCAAGGATCTGCAAGAGTTAAGCCTCTAAAGTAGCTGGAGAGTAACTGAGCAACTCTTCTTTATTCAGCCTGTCCTACATGAGACCTACCAAGGTATAATAAGGTCTATCAGCTTGCTGGGGACACACTGGTTTATAGGGGTCACTACAACATTGCACTATAATGCAGTGTTCAGAGGAAACTGGGTTAAAGCTGTGGTGGAGGTGGGAAGGTTTGGAGTTGTTAATTTTAAAAATGAATTTTTGCTTTATTTAGTTAAACAGCTATTAAAAACAAACAAACAACAACAAAAAAACAAACCCACAAGGAAGATAACCTGCAGAGACACTCCAAGTACAAATATTACAACAGTCATGAGAAGCTTATGATGTGAAGGGCAGGACAGTCCTGACACAGTAACATTTTAAGTCCAGCATTGTTGTGTTTAAGATAACATTTCTGAACCGGCTTACTTATAACTGAAGAATTATGAGAGGATATCACACCAATAGTAAGCACTTAAAAGGCATCTCTTGGGACCTGGTGAAGGAAGTGATATATATGGATGAATAGTGATATATGTGGACATACCCAGATTCATCAACAACTGGTACCTGGTCGAATCCCTTCTCCCGGAGAATCTCAACAGTCTTTGCACAGGTAACAGTTGGAAGCACAGTCAGGGGAGCAGAGAGGCTTAGTTCCTGAATACTGATGTTCCACCACCTGAGAATGAAACAAACCCATGCAAGTCTCATGAAGACAACAGAATCAGTTGTTCACATACAGTGGCTTTCAAAGCTACAAGAATGACAAAAGGCTACAAGGAAGACTCAGGATTCAGCCAGTGTCAATAAAGTTTCAAATATTGGAAGCTTTCTCCCCAGTATCAGAAAGGCACTGAAGTATGAGAAGGCTTTAAGACAAAAACTCTTCCTTGTTTCACCTACTTTCTAGGATTACAGATAGCGGAGAGTACTAATCTCCCTAGTTTCATTATTTATATCTTACACAGAAAATTCTGTGCTCCTACTCAAAGACCTAGCCATATTTACAGTCATTATAGGTAGCAATTTAGGGAAGATCCTGCTCCACCTATCGCAGGCTTGCAGTGCTTTCTACTCAAGAACTCTGATCTCAGAGTTCTTTGTACACTACTTTTTAATTTCAGATATAACCCTTTTCATTAAAGAAACCCCACCCAACGTTAAGTACCAAGTTGTCTTCTGCTGCCATGCAACTCAAAGAAGGAAATCAAGTAATTTAAACAGATTTGATTAGTAGCTGCCATTATACATCAACACAATAGCATGAAAGATTGGCTAAATCAAAGGAAGTAGTTTAAGTTGAAATGAGCTTTAAATTAGCAACTGCCATAAAGTTGATTGAATAGACTCATAAAAATCCAAATGAATCTGACACACTTACCAAGGTTTTTTGCCAAGGTCTTCTTCTTTCATGAACCCTTTCTGAATCATCCATTTGTCACTCAAGAACTTGGTCCTGGAAAGCATCAGGAAGTGAAAAGCTCATTAGCAGGCTGAACATTTGACAGCAAACCTAATAGCACACAGGGGCAACTGTTTACAGCTCACTACTACTAACAGTGAAATGATAATAGAAAATATACTGCCATGTGCCATCCAAGTTTACCATCCAGGGGAACTGAGACTACTCAATAGGAAGAAAAAGGAATCCCATAGGAAACAAAATTTCAACTACATCAGTCCTTTACAATATGATAAGCAGCCTGGAATGGAGAAGTGCCAACCTGTACTCAAGCAAGAGCTGTCTGCAGTTTTGAGTTGTCTCACTATTATAGTGGATGCAAAAGAAGTCAGAAAACAGCTAAAACCATGTTTTGGGAACAGTTTCAGTGAAGTAGAAGAGAAACAGTACAGCTCAAAGCCCTCACACTTCCACCTGTAAACTCACTCCAACCCTGGCTGCTGCTCCAGTAGTGCTGTGTTCTGCTGTGGGCACAGCCAGAGAAAGCAGACAGCCTTACTGGGACCCTTCCAGGAATGGGATAATACCAGTGGTTCCCAATAAGTAAGAGTGAAAGCAAATCTTTTCCTGTGAAAGATGCTAACCAGTGATGGTTATACACTGAAGTTAGATACAAGGAGCTCAGCTTTCAGAGCACTAGGCTCCTTTCTACCCCATGTTGGGCCCTTTCTAGATATCCTCAGAAGTTGTGCCCCAAACACATTCCTTGAACTGGTAACTGGGTGCTAAAAGGTAAAGGTAAGTTATTCAATTTGCCACTGGTGTAAGGAGGTCTGAGGGACTGCCTCACTCTTTTCCCAAAGAGAAAACAAGCAGGTCCTTACATGTAGTTCCTGATAGAGTCAGGGAGGATAACAACACAGCGCTGACCTTCCTTCAGCTCTTTCGCTGCCTTCAAAGCTACAGACATGGCACTGCCTGAGCTGCCACCTGCCAAAACGCAGATCAGAAGCAAAACTGTCAAACTGTAAGTGAAATGAGAAAGAATGAGAGAAGACACAATAGAGGAGCCCTAGGGTAAGGAAGAAGGAAGCTTCTGAAGTGGAATGTCTCCTTGACCTGCACAGTCTCCAACACTTATTCAGAGAAGCCCAAAGCATTTGCAGCTGCTCTTACCACACAGCAGTCCTTCCTCTCGGATCAGCATGCGTGCTAAAGCAAATGACTCCTCATCATTGCTCTTGTACCACTGGTCCACTGCCTGGGAAGGGGCAGGAAAACAGAAACAAGGGTCTGTTTAAATGAAGAGGGATAGGGGATCTACAAAACTAGTGTAAACTCAAACAATGCTCTTTGAGGTAACTGCTGCCCTACTGTGCTTGGGTTTCAATCCTCCAAATGCCATGTGGGGCTGTTTGGTTTTATTGCCAGGATGAGATGATCACATTATCAGAACAGATTCCTTATTGAAATCTTGCTGTGAGAACCAGCTGTTGTGAGACAGCCACAGAGAGCAATGAACAGTTTCCTCCCCAGTTTAGAGGGCTTCCTATGGACACAGGCTCTGCTCACACTCATACCACCTTTGGTAAGGAGGGGTTGGGGTGCTTTGTTGTGTTGTTTTGTTTTTAATTTTGTGTGTGGTTTGTTTGGCTTTTTTTTGTTGGTTGGGTTGGGGTTTTTTGGTTGGTTGGTTAGGGTTTTTTGTTTGCTGTCCTTTTCGGGGTGGGGGGTGTGTGGAATTTACCTTGAAAAAAAAGCCAAACAAAACCTGCTGAGTCCTAGCAAAATATTATCTGCTCGCAGCATTTCAACCTAGCATTGTAAAACAAATGTGGCTTTTGCTCAGGGAAAGAACAGAAATAGTTCTGTCTGGTAGCCCTCCCCTTTCAGCTCAAAGTAATACTTCCCTCAAATTTTCCTCTACCTTTCACCTCACTTCTGCATCCCAACAGAGGGCAAAGGGCAGTAAATGAAGAAACATGACTTACAGATCTATCCAACACTGTGGGGATAAAGTCATATCCAATTCCTTCTACTTCATACATTGTCTTGTCAGTCTTGTTCAGTTCTTCTGGTGTAGCAAGGATGGAGCCTTCGGGATCAACACCTATAATCTGGAAAAACAGTTTCCACCTTGGCTACCATGATAGACTGCTTTTGAGAACACAGCTATTTCCTCCTGAGTTCTGACCTCACTGCATCTGTTGGTGTCACACTGGCTGCACACCCAGCCAAGCTAAGAGCAACCTAGTCTCCTATTCATTTCTTCCTGGTAACATTCACTTCCCCTGTGAGCAAAATGTTTTGCTGCTTCTGACCCCTTGGCAACCCATCCTGTCTCCTCAAGTTGTGGAGACACTAGTTGAGGGACACTACTTGTTCTATGTGGGTTTTGCTTAGTTTAAGCAGAAGACAGAGTTTCCCTGGGATGAGATAATCCTTCCTCACATGTCAGACATCATTACAGCCATTACACATGACACTTTGCCACGTGTAAGCAGATAAGTTTTATTTACCACACCCTACCTATGCCAGAAATATTCACAACTGAAACAAGATACTTCCGTGAGGAAATCTAACACAGCACACAGGTAGATACACAGGTTTGTGTGTGCAGAGAAAAATTCACTGGGTAGAACAGAGAAGGAATTTTCTCAGACACCCCATGAAGAGCTCTGAGGGCCAGTTTTCATCTACTGAGCCAAACCTAAATTCTGGTGAACTCAGACCAAAGCGTGATGATTTCAGACAGTCTGAAAAACTTTTTTTTTTTTTTTCTGCTCAGAACTATCTTCTAACAGAGAAAATCCAAGAGCATCCCATAGAGACCCAGGGCAGGTGTGCAAGGAATGAGATGTGCCAAGTGGAACAGTTTGAGCTTCACCCCACTAAAGAGAAGTGCTTTAGGCTCGCCACTTACTTTGCAACCTGGACACTTCTCCTTCAGCTTTCTGGAGATGCCAGTGATAGTACCTCCTGTGCCAGCCCCAGCCACCAACATGTCTATTTTTCCTGTTTAATGATTAGGGATAGAAGATGTTTGTGAAATCACCCAGTGATGGGTCAAAAACCCACTTCAACCCAAGTATGGACTTTCTGTAACAAAAATGGTCAAGATAAGGCTCTTTGATTCCCAAGAGCTGTGTTATAAGACCTACCTTGAGACCATCTTGCATCAATCCCCATTTACTTCAACAATGGTTTTGAAAAGACCACCCAGTGCCTGGTAAGGCACCAAACTGTGGTACTTTAGAGAGAACTGGAGGTGGCCCATACACCCGATACCTGTAGTTTTCCTGTTACTGTATTTGCTGATACAGGTAATGCATTCTTTAACTTAGAATGAGCAGCACATTATATCAGATAATTTGCTGAATGAATGTCCAGAGCACAGGATAGGTATTCATTGAGAGAACTGTTAACACAACTACTCTCTTATTTTCATGTGAAAAATACTGTTCTAACTATGAGCACCCAGAGAGGGTGCAGGTATGATAGTTCAATCTTCTTTCACCCCCTACAGTTTCCATGGTGCATCTGCATGACAGCTTTGTTAATAAAAATACATTTTAAAAGGTCACCAATTTACTCATGAAACCAAATGCTTACCAGTCAAAAGAATAACACCCTGACAAGCAGGGGTAGAAGCTCAGTAATAACTACCCAGTGCTTGGCCTAGGAGCAAAAGTAAGTACAAACAAGCAGCCTAAAGCTAGAATTCATCCAGAGTGTCAGTTTGTGGTATGGCAGTTTGTTAAAGTATCCTCATTTTAATTTGAATTTTAAAAAGTTTGCCACAAAGACAAACCAAATCCTCTGAACAGATAGAATTACTTTTGAGTGGGGGAACGAGAACACTTCACATGATCCTCAATTTAATGAGAGGGAATTTAACAGCTGATTTTCTTATTGGAGGGTCCTATCAGAAACTGCACTGTTTTATAAGGCAGGTCAGCAGCCCCTCATACAAATTCCTTCTTTAGCCTGGAAAAAGAGAGGCTGATGGGGGCACTTCATCACACTCTCAACTACCTCAAAGGGGTTGTAGAGAGGTGTGGATTGGTTTGTTCTGCCATGCAACAAGCAGTAAGACAAGAGGAAACAGACTCAAGTGGCACCAGGGAAGGTTTAGGTTGGATATTAGGAAAAGTTTTTTCCCTGAAAGGGTTGTCAAACCCTGGAACAGACTGCCCAGAGAAGCAGTCACTATCCCTGGAGGTATTTAAAAGACATGTAGATGTGGCACTGAGGGACATGGTTTAGTGGTGACCTGGAAGTGCTGGGTTAACAGTTGGATTTCCAAACAGAATGATTCTATGATATAGTAGGCTGCAGCATCACACAATGCCTGCAGTACCTCTCAAACCAACTCCTCAGCTGGGTGACTTAGCCCAGATAAAACTCTCTACTGCCACAGCTCAGTCACTTCGGATACTCCATAGAGCTAACATGAAAGAGACTCCCCTGAAGAGTAAAAAGGTTCTAATGGTGATAACTGCAACACAGTAGTTTTACGCCTGAGGACTCAACTAAAGGAGCTTCTAGTGTATTGGACTATTTGGTCTGAGAATATAATAATACCTGGTTTGGTGTCTGTGAACAGAGGAAAATAACCCTATTCTTTCATGCCCATCTACCTATGGCTTTTTTCTTAAAAATATAAAAATAAATTAAGCATCACTGCTTTCTCCATTTTTTGTTGTTTTTTTTTTTTAATTTAAAAACCCAAGCATCCTTTTTGAATGGAAAAATAATTCATTACTATGACTACTGAAACAAGGAAATTCTCTCATGACACACAGCATGTGTATGGGATTTGCTGTATCAAACCCATATATTTCTCATCCACCTCAGGTCTCGTTCTCCAGGCACCTTACAGTAAGAAGCTACTAGGGGCTCACTGAGGAGGGGATGTTGTCAGCAGAGCAAACATACCTTCACACTGCTGCAGGATCTCTTCAGCTGTGGTGTCATAGTGCGTCAGGGGATTGCTGGCATTACGGTACTATGTTGAAAGACAAAATAGCATTAAGCAGACCAAAAAAACAAAATTCACACTGTGAGGCATTTGGAGAACATGACAAACGTTCTCCAAGCCCCACAAGAGCTACAGATATTCTTTGCAGACCGTTTCCTTACATATTACCTGAGCATAGGTGGAATGGCCAGGAGAAGAGAAAACCTTCCTAAGTGATCTAACTTAAGAGTAGTTCTAAGGAGCCAGCACCCTGCAATGCCACGATCAGTCCTGTCTGTGGGACAGTTTCTGTTAGGAACGTGGCACTTGTATCCATTCTTGCACACGGGACTGCCAACTCAATGGGAAAACAAGCCGCCCAGATGCTTTGCAATTTCTACAAACATAGGGTCGTTGCTGCCCTCTAGCGACTATAAAAACCTGCTACCCTACGGCGTGCTGATTGCTCAACTGCTACCTGGGACATCTTTCCCCCAGAGAAACACAGAAGATATTGAAGAGTCAACCAAGGACACTAAAGAACAAAGCTGTAATACCTCCTCCCAAGCTAAGTCTGCACCTCTGGCACCTTGGCTCTTACCTGGTCTAGTATGTGTGCATTGGGGATTTCATTCTTTAGTCTCCAGGCTACTCCCACATGAGATTCAGGAGAATCAAATCTGGCAGTAGTTGGGGTCCTCACAATCTCAGCACCCAGCGCTCTCAGGACATCCACCTGTAGCAAATAAAGGTGGTCACAAAGTTCCAACACACTCTGCTAGAACAGAGACTTCATTAAGGGTGCAGGGGAAAGAAAACATCTTCCATTTTACCTGGTCTGCAACAGCTTCCATAGTGGTTCTCCTAAACCAAAACCTCACATCACTGAGTCATGGGTCCAAATCCTTAAAGTTATTTGGTCTTAACTAGGCTTTACTTGGGAACTAGACATGAAACTCCTGTTTCTATTCTAGGCCTTCAGACCTGTAGGGACTACTACATGTTGAGTAACCTCATTCAGACAAAATACCATCTCCTCTTGCACTTGCCACATATATTCTGCAGTCCCAGCAGTGCTACAGCCCAGTATTTTATGTTTAAGTGCAAATTATGTGCATTTACCTCCTCCTTTGGACACGGGCAGCTAAAAGAGATCCTCCTGGGCCTCATGTACCATTCAACCACTACAAGTGCAAGGAAGTTTATGACACTGGGTTAAGGCAAAGTCTGTCTTCAGAAGGGAGGGTGGCCCCTCATGCTGCATGGCACACAGTAATAGCCATGCAGGACCTCTACCTCTAGAGCAGGCAAGAGCAAGAAATGGGTAGAGGACTTCAGGATATGTTCTCATTTCTGCTGCTGCCTTTGAATGCTTCTAGTGCTCTGACTAAAACAGATAAATGGCTTCGCTGACAGCAATTTTCTGCCTCAGCTGTGAAACACAGGGGATCTTTTCTCTCTTCTCTTCTTTTGGCTGCAGGTACAGCACCACAGGACAGGGCTTGCTCTAGAACTAGATGTTTTGTGCTTTCCACAGTGAAGGTAAGTGGACATTAGCCTGGTGGCTTTTCCTTGCTGTGGTGATGACCCAGATGCTTGCCACTACACCCCAGTGTAACTTGAGGAGCAAAATAGGCTCCTTTACAGCCTTGCTCAGCCCAGTGCAGAACAGAATATTCAAAGCTTCAGTACTGTCTTTCTTTTCCCTCCTTTGTTCAGTGAGACAGCTCACCCAGGGGCTGGTTGTCACCCCGATGTGATAGTTAAATCTCAAGTTCTGTTGGCATTTGTATTTAAAAAAGTTATGACAGCTTTCCAAGTGACAATGCTATGAAGATAGGTCTTAAACTTTTTCTATCTGTGGCTAACCAGCCTGGATTTCTCTAGGCACTGGCAACAGCCCTTCAGGAGTGTTCTGCATGGCCAATGACTTTGAGACCAAGAGCCTACACCTTCATTGCTACAGCCACAGAACTCGTGTACCAGGAACTCTGCAAGTGTGAACATGCTTATTGTTAAATTCTTGAAATTAAAAGCAGATCTGACCTTCTCCATACTCATTTTCTCTGGCATCACAATGATACAGCGGTAACCCTTCACTGCTGCAGCCAAGGCCAGCCCAATTCCTGGAAGCAAGCAAAGACAAGTAGAGTATACAGCAAGGAGCAACCAAGAACACAAACTCCCAATGCTAGCTTTGGCATGCCCTGGCTTTAATTAGATTTTCACCAGATGCTTGAGTACAGTGTCAGAGGGTATGTTTCTGGCTGTTGAGAAGAACTGGATTTAGAGATGCTGCCAATTCTTTGAGGATCAAAGTCAACAAAAAGTTTAGCCAAGGGTGGGGAAACTTGGTATGTGCAAACTGCTAGCTTTTCCACATGCACATCACCTTCCTCACCCACTTAATTTTTACAGAAGTAATTTGGGAATGAGCTTTAAGCTAAAGATGACTAGAGCAATCATTTTGATACTGTGAAAAGAGTATCAGAGCCTCTATTAACACACTCTGCATTAAATTCCTCATTTGAAAAGTGCTAAAACAAAGTCCTTTCTAAAAAGACAAGAGCTGCGTGTGATTTAGATTCTAGTGCACTACACCAACTTGCTACCACAGTGTAATACCTCGGCTGCTAAAGACAGACACCTTATTTCAACTTTAAAAATCTGCACCTCCAGTCTGATTTCTGCCTTTTTTAGCTTGTCATTGTCTGCCCAGCTGAGGAGCTAAGATAAGAAGTGCCTTCCCCACATAAGAGAAGCTTACACCTGTTATCAAATCACCTCTCTGCTGGATAAGCTAAACAGATCAAGTCAGTTGATAAGTGTCGGAGGTCAAACTGCATGGCACTTCCCCTGCTGTTTTAGGTGCTGGGCATAGTACCAACACATACCCATGACAATGCCTCACAGGCAGTTTACCCTACACAGAGACTTGCTTGTTCAAAGCTGGCTCTGTATCTACATGGTGCTGGATTGCATAAGGGAGAAAAAAACCCACAAAATTGCAACTGTTCCTGCAAGAGAGGTAAAAGTTACATCTCAAGTAATTCAAGTGGTGCTTAAATATGGATGCCCAGATAAAATAACTGAAAACAAAAACCTAACACCAAAACAAAAACACAGCAACAGCCTCAGTAATGCCAAACACTGAAGAGAGGCCACCCAGCACTTTCCCTTATGGTCTGTGATGAAAAAAGTATTTTGAGACCTGAACTTTATCACTTTGTACTTTCTGCTACTGACCTGGAAATGCAGCAAACATCAAGACAGGACTTTGCCTGAGAGGGAAGTGGGAGGCAGAGAGGACAAAATATATAACACATTAGCTCTCTCATTTAACATACTCAGTAGCTCCAAGCAGTATCCTATGGCACAAGCCTCAGATTACTGTCTGCCATGGTCTTTGGTTTTACATGAAAAGAGACAGCTCTCTGTAGTAATTGCCCTGCATCTCTTTCAGTTCTGCCTTCTGTGTTTTGGATTCTGTGGCAAGCAGAAACATTTATCAAATACTAACTCAGAAAGCACAGTATGATCTCGGCTACTGAAGGAACGTAACATATACGGATATTTTCACTACATGTCATTGTTCAGGAAAGAGGTATAACCACAGTCACAAGAGCTTCAGTTGCACTGCTGCCCCCACAGAGCACCTGCTGAGCAAATGGCAATGGATGCGACTACCCATTTCCTGCTGAAGGTCACAGACCGCTCATCGCAGTCCCTCCATTAACAAAGGCTGGACTGGGTCAAAAGAGCAACAGAAAGATCTGCCTGGCCTGTGTCTGTCAGGAGGTTGACAGTGGACAGATACCCAGGAAAGAGTTTAAGAACAGGAAAGGACACCTCTCCAGAACATATCAGGCAGGGAAATAGCTTGTGCTCAGCTCAGGAACCTTCTTCAGAAGAAGCAGAATATTTTATAGTTAACTAGCTCAAAAAGGAACATTCCAGATCCTTTCACTCCCCACTAGTAAAGCAGCTTAAGGAAGTACAAGAGCTGTGACACAGGAGCCCACAGTTAACTCCAGTCTGTTCAGGTCATCAGATGCTCTGCCCTGTCCCCAGTCTGTTCAGGTCATCAGATGCTCTGCCCTGTCCCCTAAGTAGTGGCACTGTTCCTCCAGCCCTCCAAAGACAAGTTGCTGACTCAAGTGGAATCTATGGAAAATCTAAGCATGCAAGGGCACTATTAGCAGATAGTGCTCTAGGGATGCAGCTTCTCACATCTCAGCTGCACCATAGAGGTAAGGCTATTTCTCAAACCAGGCCCACCTCTTTTGACAGACTGAAGGAGTGAGGACCATCGGACTT
>VWZY01006771.1:1278777-1302304 GCA_013399075.1 Chloroceryle aenea | reverse complement strand
TAAGGGGTAATCGTTTTAAACTAAAAGAAGGTAGATTTAGAATAGATATATGGAAGATTTTTTTACAATGAGGGTGATGAAACACTGGAACATGTCCAGAGAGGTGGTAGAAGCCCCATCCCTGGGAAAATTCATGGTCATGTTGGCTGGGGCTCTGAGAACCTGATCTAGTTGCCGATATCCCTTCTCATTGCAGGGGGTTTGGACTAGATGACCTTTAAAGGTTCCTTCCAACCCAAACTAGTCTATGGTTCTATGATACTGAAAGTGCAAATGTCTCACAGAAACAGACCCACACTGGTCATTTCCTCACCAATAGCTGTGCCACAAATCAGGAAATGGTTTTATCCCAAGGGATGCCAAGCCCTAGGCATGACTCTGGAGAACACCTAAACACTTTTTCTGAAGCTCTTGTGTTGCCTACAATTAGGCACTCAGCTGCTGGTGCACTTGCTGGCACAGAGGCAGGCCGCAAGGCTGCTTCTGAAGAAGCAGCAGCCATCTTGAGCCTCATGGGGAACCGTGTCCTAGCTTCATCTTTATGAGTCCTTATGGCATCAATACAATGGAAGGTTATTATGCTCTGCTGTAACTCTTACACTTCTGATGGTATTTGAGGATGTGATAATGAGGTATTCTCCGGGGAACTCACTCAGTGTCACAGTGGCTGCATCTGCACTGTTGTGAATGGAGCTTTATCTTGTATAACATGGGGTGCAGGTGAATTTAATANAGGGCCCAGGCATCTCTTGGTCTCCTGTAGAAGCCTGGAAATACCCAGCCTGTGGCAGGAAGGAACTGGGGAATCCCTCAGCTGGGAGCTGCAGGCTTGAAATGGTGCTACAGNATTTTTGATAACTGCAAGGTGCTCCAGATTATGCAGAAAATTAAAAAAAAAAAAAGCAAACATAAATCTGGCATGAAAACATGAGATGCTAAAAAGGCTTACCAGAGTGCAGCAGTTTCTTCTGTATCTCTAAAAAAGAATCCCCCAAAAGAAAAGCAATTCAAGGTAGGGTTTTTTTTCAAATATTATTCACCCTGCAGTGTGCCATGTGTTTTAGGTAGTCAAGGGAATGGAGACAACTGTATGTCTCCATCTGGATGTACAGATACTATATGTAGAATAGCTATTTGGAGAGTATTAAGTGCTGAATAAAAAGAAACGTCATGTTTAATTGAGTGGTAAAAATGACAGAAGAGACTTTACAGCTGGCTATTGTCCATGAAAAAGGACTGTGACTAGAGTGCAGAGTGAAATGTATGAAAACAAAGGAAAACCACTGGGCATTTAAAAACAAATGAAGAGAAGAGTCAAGTATTTTATATTGGCCTTAAATAAACAGCAGCACTGAGGGAGCTGTTTCATTATACGTGCTAAAAATCCACACAAATTACAACCATGTTGATGACAGATTACATTGCTTCTCTGGGGCCACCTTCTGGATCAAACTTTGTATCCCACATTACTATTGTCACTTACCTGAAGAAAGATTTACTAGAAGATAATGGTGTGAAACAGGATAATTATTTACTTTAATTTGCAGTTTGTCTAGCTACTTATGTCTGATATATGTATGTAAAGTGAGGTTTGCACAAATAAACATTAGCACCACTGACAAAACATTAGTTGGAAAAGCATGTGGAATCAGATTCTGGCTTGCATTTGGTGCAGCTAAATTACAGAATGGCACAAGAGGAGCACAGAGCATTAAAACAATGCCATTAAGAATGCCCAGCCCTTAAAATGGGTATCACAAAAACCAAGAGACACCAAGGCACATGTGAGGCCCAGACACAAAGCACAGCAAAGCAAAATCTGTGAATACATGGTACAGAATGGGTGCAAGCATTTGAGAACAGCCGTTGTACCCACAGAAGGTAGCCGAGGAGGGATAACCGTACCTTTTACGCCTCGCAGGGGGGCTGGAGGAGAGACAGGGAGTCAGCTGCTCTGTCCAAAAACGCGGCAGCCTCGCAGCAGCCGCTGCAACTGCAGGCTGGTGGGTGGCAAGGCATGGAACCAGCAGCACAGAAGGATTTGCCACATCTTGTAAAACATAAAACTGATACCTCAGAGGAGATGTGCAAGACTAAGTGACAGCACTAGGCAGGTTAGACACTATCTGAACGTAATGCATTAGGCTAACAAGAGGGATTTGTAATTGCACCACAGCTCTGCACTCAACATTCGATCTCCTTCACTATGGCAGCAGCCAGTTGAAGGTAAACTGGCAACACTCGTAAGAAAATAGGAGTTTTCACTTAAAACACACGCACAGCAACACTGCCCCACACTATGTCATTGGCATTAGTGGCATTAAGATCAACAGTGGTGGCTGGGAATAAATACACAAAGCTTTTCTCCGCCCCACTGCCTTCTAATTAGATCCACTGTGGCTGAGCTCAATCAGTGGGACTCTTCAACCCAGCCTTGCTAATAACTGCCACAAATTAGCAGATCACTACCAATTTCATAAGTAGAGCCACTTAAGCCATCTCCTGAGGCCTAACAACACTTCAGATTTTTTCTCCCAAGGAACAAGAGGAGTTGCTATGAGGGTTGTTACAGAATCAAAATTATTATTTGATCAGCACAGTGGTGATGTGACATTGACTGAATATTAACAAAGAAATAAACAGGTTGTTCAGGAAAGGCAAGCAGAGAATGTTGTTTCTCGTATAAGTGATAAGTAGACATGCTGAAGACTGAAAAGTTGAGGAGAGAAATTCCTTGTACGAGCGCAATCAGTAATCAAAGGGAGGAGGGGAAAAAGGTGAACATTCTTGTGGTAGGATCACTGAAGGAGGAAGATCAGGTGGCAGAGGCTTTTTGTAAGCAACTAATGAAGTTGCCCACAGAACCAATGGTGCTTCGGTGGTACCCAGAGCTCTTTTGGGAAGGGAGAACACAAGGCTATTGTACCTCATGAAAATATTCTGATACAAAGAGAAGATAAAGCAGCCCAAGAAGAATAACTGCATGGGAGAGGACAAAACCAATTTGGATTACAGAATCATAGTTGAAAATTATCTTAGACTGAAGAAATGAGATGAGAAAGTAAAATAGAAAGTTAGGCAGTAAAGGACAAATTTTACAGCCAGGCAGGAGCAACCAACTGCTCAAGCAGCCATTATCTCGACAGGAACTGTGTAGAGTGGAAGGTATGACTGTAGTGCCAAGCAAACTCCATGTGAGTCAACAAGGCCCTGCTGTTGTGAAAAAAGCAAACATCATGCAGGGTTATGCAAACAGGAGTACAGTCTGCAGGACACATGGCACGGTCAGCACTGGTGTGCTTTGTTGAGGTAGCATGGCACATCTGGAGTGCTGCATTTCAATATAAAAGCATATGACCCATGTAGGGGACAGCCTATATGCCTACAGCGAGAAGGTGAAAGAGAACATGGCCCAGGGATAAAGGCTGATCCATCCCTCCAGTTCGTCCAGGCCCTTGTGGATGACAGCCTCATCCTGTCATATGTCAGCTACACAATCTGTTCAGTATCATCCACAAACCTCACGAGGACTCACTCATCTTCTTCTCTAAATCACATAAAAATATTAAAGCGGGACCGATACGAGCATATGGTACTTGTAACTGGTCCCCAAGAAGGGTATGAACTGCCATCTAAGCCCAATGACCCAGCCAGTTTTTCTCTCACCTGTCAAGCTACCTATGCAGGTTGTAATAACCCAGCTTGGATACCCCAGTGGAGTGAGAGCCTGTCAGAAACCTTGCTCAAATAATCTACTCGTACTACAAGGAGGACATAATCTACTGATCTTCCTTCATTACACATCTATCATCTTCACTGACATTTTTTCTGCATCATGTTATAGCTGCTACCACATGTATTTGAGAATCAGAGACCTGTCCAAAGGCTTGCCTCCTTAGCAGTAAGGGCCAATAAGTATCTTTTCTGTGGTTAACATGGTCACATGAAAGGATCAAAAATCATGTCAAGAGTCTTCCAGAATGAATTCTCTGGTCCAGACATTACTAAGGCTATTATTTAGTCATTTTTTGGCCTTAGAGTTTGGAATTTCCCTAACCCATGTTCACTAATGCAACAATTAATGTTGTGTGCAATCACCAAGTCAGTAAGGCTCTCTTACTTTCTACTTGAGCTTTTTCCACAAATCAGTTCTTCATGTCCTGCCTCAGTGTTCCTTTATCAAGTCGTCTTGCAGCTCCAGGGCTTTTTTCTCCACCAACATAAGAAACAGAGAGGAAGCATACTCCGTGTTCACTAGAGATGAAGGAGGAAGAAATGATGGAAGATGCAGGACTGGCTTGATCTGTGAAGCTCTCTCTAATCTTTCTTAGACATGAGCAATATTAGGTCTCAAGGGAAACAGGGGTTGGTAGAAAAAGGGAGTGGTCACTCCCTCTGGCTCTTCCCACAGCTCTCAGCCCCAGGAAGCAGCCTGGCACACAGGCTGCAGTGGAAGCCACTCCCTCCCTCCATCCCTCCCCCCCTGGCCAGAATCCCAGACAGCTCCAGGAAGAAACTGAGAGACTCTGAAACATATCCAATACTCAGCTGCATAGGTAGCAAGACTTGAAATCAAGCTGGCGAAAGCAGCGTAGGCCTAAGCTCGGTAGACTGAAGGCTTTTCTGTGAAAAATGAAGAGGTGGAAGAGTAGATTGATGGCTCTCTTCTGCCTTTCCCACCTCTTTGTCTTTCATCTCACTGAAATCAGAGCAGAAACTACTTTTTGGTTGCTGCAAGCCTAACTAAACATTAAGTTTTTGAAAACAAGAGGTGGAAATGGCCTAGGCACACAGATTCCACATTGCTTAGGAAAACAGCACTCTGCATACCTTTGTCAAAAATCCACAGGTGTTGTCCCAAAGGAATACCTGAATCATATTTTCTTTTCTGAGTAGGAACAGCTTGCAGAGCTCTGACTGTTTTTTAGGTACTCGGATCAAAAGGGCAACCACACTTACACAAGCTGCTGCAGGGCTCCAGCTCACCTGAGAAGCTGCTGTCCCCTGCATGCCCACCATTTCATCAGATGTTAGCATCTTTCTGCTCTGCTCATGTATGCACGCAAGTAGCTTGCCTTTGGTCCCATCAAAACAAACATCAAAGCTGAAATGATGAAACCAAGTTCTGAACCCACAGATTATCACACTGCTAAGAAGTAGGCGTTTGCATCTCAACAACTGGAGATAAGCCACCCTTCCCCTTCTGCTCTGCATAAATTGAAATGAAGCCAGTGGCTACCAGAGATAATCCATTGGCAGCAGACCTGGTTTGTTAGCTTCCAGCATTCAACCTGATTCCAGAAATCCCATTTACAGCTGAAACTTTAGATCAGCTGAATTATACCTTTTTCTCAGCAGTAAACTCCAGCAGGAAAACTGAGAAAAAAACATTCAAACAAGCAAAACCAAACCCAAACAAACAAAAATATCAAAAGGGCCTTTCTAAATTGGTCCTACTGCTGCAGAATTATTCCAGGATTGGGTATAGGACAGCAGCATCCTTTCACAAGTCATTCTTCTTGCTGAAGGTTACAACTTTGTAAGAAATATGACGTGCATTTACAGAGGATTAGATGTTTACGACTGATAAGCACATTGCTGTCAAGGAAGGACTGTCCATAGTTCTGGAGACATGCTCCATTTTTCATATGTGTGGATTTAATAAAATGAGTATTTCAAAAAGAATTTGGAGACATTTATAAAAAAAATAACATCAGGTAACCAGATTAATTCAGAAGTGCATAGTTTTGGAATGCATCACGTATCAATCAACGTGAAGATGTACTGATTTACTATACAGACATTTGGCTGCAATTCTGGTGTTTTTCAAATTCAAATTGGAACACTTGCACTCCAAGGTAAAATTGTGCTCTGCAGCAATACAGCTCAGCTTCATCCTTAGAATAAATGGCAAATGAATACAGTAACAAATGCTGCCCTCTGGGACAGCCTTACCTATTAGGCATTACTTCCTTACCAGGTGGAACGAGTGCACGCCAACTTGGTTCTGGTTTTCAGCTCTTTGATTTTTCCTGAGCAGAGCTAGTTTTTGTGGCAGTCATCAGTCAGCAGCATCAGCAGTGACAACCATTTGGAGAACGGGAGTGATTAACATCCACCCCTCACCCCTTGTACTGCATCTGCTGTGAAAGCAGTTTTATTTCTAACATTAAAGACAGTATTCACTTTAGGGTGCTGATGTACAACACTGCAGCGGACACAGCTGTTAGCACCCAAAGTTTTGCACCTCGAGTGATGCAACACTAGGAAGAATCATCTTTAAGGAGCCATGACCACTCTGTTAGTCACTTATTCCAAGTAAATGTGCTCCTTCTGTCAAAACTGAGCCTTCTTGTTCTCTACAGACCACAAGAGAAACTTGCAGGATCCCTTGGCTGGAAACGTTACTGATTTAAAACCAAAATTAAACCCTAAATCCCAAGCCCAAATTGCACTCTTTTAATATTACATCAACTAAATATGCAAAGGTTAAGAGTTTTTTTTGGGGGGGGTTCATTTTTTTTTTTTTAGTTGAAGACATTCTCCACCAGCTCTAAAAAGCAGAAGGCAAAGAATCATTGGGAAAATAGCCCAAGACAAGAGCTAAGAATTTGAAACTTGTAGCCCATGTCCTCATTAGTCACTTAAAGAGCAGCATCCCATCTAAAGGAAAGGGATAATTTTTTGTCATTCTTATAAAAAAAGGCTTTATTTTGAACAAGTTTTCTCCATTTGGTTTTACAGTCTCAACGTACATCATATTCATGGACAAGCAGCATTTTCACAGAATAAGAGCCAAATACAAAGAAGAGGAAGCCATTTGGGATTAACAGTTTCAACCTAATTGACTCAGACTTCAGAAAAGTACTGTATGCTGTCACTTATTTGAGGTAAAGGAATTCCATAAATTAAGATCTACTGTTTAACAAGAGAGTCAACAATGAAGTATTTGTGAGAAGTAGGTATGCTGGGGGCAGGGGTGGGGAAGGAGAGGGGCAGAAGATTTAAGACATTATATGCAACAATAGAAGGGGGAGGCAGGATTTCCACTTGGTTTGCACTGTTAAGTTTGGATAACCTGTTTAACTGAATTTGTGCAGTTGAAATTTCAAGACTGGTAAATTTTACTGGTAGTATAGTCTTAGAAGGTGAATCTAACTGAAGATATGTCATGAGCTTAGTTTACATGCTGAATGATGATGTCACTAGTTAATCATTACACAATCAGGTAATGAACAGTGCACACATTTGCTTGTTGCTTGTGTTTTGGTTTTTTTTAGTATCCAGTAAAATACATTGCTGGCAGTTCCTGTTATCATATTCCAGTTATAGGCTTCATTTTGGGGTAGTTGTGCAATCAGACCATAAAATAATGCACTTGGTGGAATTCAAGAGTGCTTTCTCAAGACAAATTGTATTGAGGAGAGAGGGAGAAATCAACCTTCTGCTACTTGTTCATAGGAAATAAAAAACCAAAAAAACAAAACCCCACCCCTACAGTTTAACAGGGTTTAAATAAACAGATCAAAGCTATTACAGGGACACATTTATACTAGTTTAAAACTAACTTGCTTATAGAGCAAATAAGCTTTTGTCATCAATCTCAAACCTTTTTAAAAATAGTATCCACATTATACTAGATACTGTTTTAAAACAAAAAAAAATCCAAACCAAAAAAACAAACCAAACAAAAAACCAACCCCAAAACAGAAAGACTATCCTCACCTTTTGAGCTTGATAATTAAATTATCTGACTCATAATCCCAAATCTCACTGAAGATAAAACAGAACTGGATTCATATCCTGTAAACTGCAAGAACTAAATTATCAATGTTAAATCCCTACTGCCTAGCAGAAATACCACAGGTTTCAGTTCAGCCATTTACTGCGAGGCACTGCTCAATTTCTTCAAGTGAAAAGAAAGCATCATTTCATGTATGTGCCTGCAACAATGCATAAGCAGTGAAACCATCTTCACACAGAGCGGTGCATTTCTTTAAAAAAGCTACTGGCAAAATAAATTCCACAATCTCTTGGGCCAAAGCAAACCATCCAGGGTGAACAAAAATTCAAATTGAATTGGTGCAAAAATTTAGTTGCAAGAGGCAAAGCAGACTTTTAATTTAGAAAAGCTCATTTTTCAGTATTATTTTGTTTGCTAACTCCAAGTTCCAGTGAGCAAAGTGAGTTTTATACATATTCTGGAGGCAGAGAGAAGCTGTTTTGTTAATCTGGCTATGTAGCACTTCCATATTCTTTCTATTTCTTTCCTTTTTCTTTAAGTAATAAAAAAGGACTACATCTATAATTTAACAAGTTATCTAACTTGCAACCAAAAAAGCACTAGTAAATTCTCTCCCTCATCAGAAAGCTATATTGTATTATGTAGCTTCGTGTACATAATGATCATTTTGCAGAAATATTACCACTGACCCAAATTTCTTACATTACTTTGAATAAAAGCAGATGAAGTTAAACTGCATATCAGCCACTGTATAAAATGTCTCTCAAGATGTTCTAGCAACATTTCAATTAGAGCTTGAACTCATTAAGGGATACACAACCTACAATGTATAGCTACCGAGTAATTCAATTAGAACTCAGAAAGGTGTCTTGTTTGTGAAGACTGCCATCTACCCATTAGCTTTTATTGTACTTCAGACTGTCAGAAAGTGAGTAAAAGTGGAAAATAAAAATTTCCACCAGCATCTGATTAGTTTCCTCTGCCTTGAATGCTAATGAAACGCTTTTCATTAAATGACAGTAAAAGAACATAGAGGGAAAAAAAAAAAAATCAGTCTCTTAAAAAATTTGGCCCTTGTACTTAGGACCTTGCATTTCCTTCAGCAGAGCCTACAGATCATGCTGCATGGAGCATGAGGTTTCATAGAGGGCCATTTTCTTTTTTTCTTTTTTTTTTTTTTTTTAAACCCCAAACCCTCACCTGCCTACTATTAATCATTGCAATAAAAATCTTACTTTCTTCACACTCCACTAGGCAATTTTCTTTCCAGCCAAAGACAAGGAATTTAGTGAAGATTCATTAAAAAAAATGGAACTATCAACTCTGGCACAGCCAGGAGTAGTATCTCAAACTACTCCAGAGTGCTTAGTAAATAGGCTTTAGATTTTACACCAAGAAATGGGATTTATTGTAAATGCCACAGTCACATTGATAGACAGAGCACAGACTTCTGGTAAACAAACAAACATACATTTTTGTAACTAAGCGTTTCTACTTGGTAAATAAATGCATTTTGCACAGCCTTCCTTTTAAATGTGCCTAAACTAACCTAAATAAGCAGACAGCATAGCAGAAAAGGGAAACTTATGTAACTGTTTCTTAAGCAGTATATTATTTTTACTATGTATATAATATTTTATATTATATACACACACATTTTCATCAACAGTTCAAATTATACCCGAATAAAAAAAATAACAACAAAACCAAACCCCCAAACTGGCGCTCCTCCAGTACATTTACCACCTTTCCCTCAGGCATATAGTTAATCCAGGTATTTGTCAAGATAGAGGAATGACAGTTAAAAAGACTCCCCCCACAAGAAACAAGTTACACAAAGAATACTGTATCACTACAAATTTTTTATTCAGAAGCCCATCTTTAAAAAAAATCTCATTATGAACTTGTTTGGTCAAACTACAACACTTTCTAGCAGACATACAGTAAAAATGGCATGGCTCAGAATCGACCAGATCTTTCACGATCTCTTGACCGCCTCCTATCACGTTCACGTCCTCCTCCACCACCACCACCACCTCCACGACCACGATCTCTGGATCTAGACCGACGTTCACGGGACCTCGACCTGGATCTATGCCTTCAAAGAAAGTTTGAACATTTTATTGTTTCATCACGTTCAGCAATTTACTTATAGTAGTACACACCGGATCACTTAAGGATGTCAGTAACGAGGAAGACGACAGAAAATGTGGCATGAGAATAATTAGAAAATTGGCACTCGGGCCCCAAAACCATGTGTTGACAAACTTAATACTGAGGAGTCAACACATACTGTTGACTGACAAAAGACTCAGCTGTTTGCTGACAGTCAGTTGTTACACTGGATGTGCAAAACTTAAAGAAAGGCACCTAGAGGGACCCAACACACTATTATACAGCTGTTAATGAAAGCAGCAAGAGAAGGGGACACCTGCTTTTGCAGTATGAATGGCTTGTAACAATGCACAGCAAAATCTTACAACTGTTTTAAGTCCTCTTCTATTAAATCAACTGCATTATTTACCAATTATAAATCAGATTTTGTTTTTCTACCCTCTCCCCCTTCCAGAATCCATCAGCATTTGCAAATAATCTTCCCTGACTGAGGTCAATAACTTAAATTCAGGAAGAAAGCTAAAACCACACAGAATGTACTTCTACACAGCTGCTATGGATTTAGAGCTTACATGGCACTTGTCAAAGATAAAAGTGGTTTGAACGTTTTTTAAGCATTTTAGAAAAGTAATTTTTATAAAACAACTAAACAGCACAGTTATAAGTAGGTGCAGAAATTACAGCAGAACTAAAAAGCTCAGGGAAATGGAAGCTGCAAGCCTTAAGTTTGCAGAATACTGTTCCATGGTGGGATGGTTTGGGGTGGGAGTGTGCATGGTAACAAGTTTTTCTATGCGAGAGAGACATACGTAACTGAGCTGTCCAGAATTACTAAATTAACTTCTATTCAGAAGTTCTGGTTGACCCACCTTTTTTCTGTTTGAGAGTGTTTGATATAGAACTACTTTCAGGTCAGTCTAACTTACACAACCTATCTGTAAGACCCCCACTGACAAAAGGGGTTTTTTTTTTTTGCATCAGCCTTACTGCTAACCTGCAACAGCCTTAGCTGCACAAATAATTTAAATGAAGCCAACAAAGACAGAACTGGATGGAAGATTCAGCTTTTTTTTTTTGCTTTGTTTTACCAGACTGAAATTGGGCTACATGTAAACCAATCAGATTCCAAAGCCAAATATACAAGTCTGACCTTTCTTGCAATAGAAGGTGATACCTTTTAATTAGCGTTGCTAAGTCAGAGATCCAGATTGCTAAAAATGATAGAAAAGCTAATACAAGAGCATACTTTGTCCTTCCCCTAAATCATTCAAACACTTTAAAAGCTTGTGCTGAAGTTTAATCACTGTCAGTTGAGATATTTTAGCAAAGTATTTAGGCAGAAATACATGTGCCTAAGCAACACAACCTAACGTTTTCCAAAGTTACATTCATCCCCACAAATTCTAAGACACTGCCATTCAGAGATATTTATAGGAAATAACATGTTCAAAATCCCAGTCTCCTTCTGTGATTGAAAGAAACCTACAAAATTGTGCTCTTTGTAAAAGGAAGCTGAACAATTTTATATGCCTATTATAAACAGAAAGGTTGTGAAAGCAAGCAGATTGAATCCCGCTTGAAGTGAATCATGCACAAGTATCATAGTAACAGCAGTGGTATAAGCCTTTCTACAAGACACCTTAGTAAATAATTTAATATACATGTATTTATCACAATCGTTTGTGGGGTTTTTTTGTTATCGTGTTGTCATCATCCTCGTACCCCCCCCAATTAATCAAAACTACCATTCTTTTTCCCTCCTGAGAGTTCCTATTAAAGATCACATTGTGAGACTAGTGTTAATAAAAAGAGAGCTCAACACGGTGACTTCCTGTTACCAAGGAATACTAAGGAATGAATACAGGCTAGAAAAGTTAGACATCAACTGTTAAAAACAATAGCCTGCTTCTAACAGAGGCCACAAGCAAATAGATTTAAAAGAGAATTAAATGGAGAAGAGGCGTAAAACACTACTTCCCCAAATAATGTCAACTCCTAACAGTTCACAGTCCAGAGATCTGAACCACAGGTAGGTCCTATGTGCTTAGTAACTCGGAGAGTATTCTTCCTCTTGAACGCCAACCTTCTCTTAAAGCCACATCACTCTTCAACATCTACAGCACTACAGAGCAACAAGCACTATATAATTTTTTTAATTAAAAAAAAAAACAACAAAACCTATTCCTTTCTTCTAAGCTGTCAACTTGCTAGCTTTACTCAATGCCCTTTCATTGGCATGTGTCAGAAGTGCATTAGAAAAAAAATATAAAAATGAGAGTACTTAAATTTAAAGATTTGCCTTCAGAATCTTCAGCAAATGATCCTTAATTTACCTGTTTTAATCATGTTTAAAAGCATACTTACTTTTTACGCCGCCGCCCATATAACTCGCGTCTTAACTCTCGAGAAATGGGCTTCAAATGCATAAAGTTGCAGAAACCTCCTCGTGTACACTCTCTGAAACGGAATTCAAAGGACACAGTTAAAATTCCCAACTCTACCCTGGATCTATTTGCCTGAAGCCCTAGAGGACCTCTAGCTATCTCTAAGTAAATCACCTCTGATACTGAGTCAATTGCGTGTCACTGACTCATTCCTAGATCAAAAATCTTTAAAAAATGGCAAAAGTTAAGAGGCTGCCTGCTGGCGCTCCATGGGACCAGTACATGAAGTGGTTTTCTTCCTACACTGAGCTACACATCAAAGCGACCACCCTGTCTGTGCAAGCATTTCAAAGGTACTATCACAAGCAAAATGGAAGTGACATTTTACCCCATTTCATATTGACGGCAACAGGCCTCTCTGAAGTCAGTCACAGGCGAAAGCTCAGCATGAATGGGCTGTCCATTAAACCAGCGATTGTTCAGGTCAATCACAGCCTTCTCCGCATCTTCTTCGCGGCGAAACTAAAAGCAAAATTAATGTTTTCTCATGTTATAGAGAAGCAATAGAAGTAGACTGAAGACTGCTATCAAATGAATTGTGTGCTATCTGAGGCTTAGGACTAGTAATCAAACCAAGAGCTACTTCAGAGTTCCTAGGACAGTCCATTAAATCAAGGGTAAAGTTGCTAACCTTTTGTTAATCAGGACTCAGAGCTAATTAAAACATCTATATTTTCTCTTAATTATTTTCTCTGTGGTATTTCAAGTTTTGTGGCTTGTATCAAAAGGTATAAAGGAAGATACTGCTTTCTTAGCACAACTTTAAACAGAGAATGGTTAAGAGTAGTTGCTAGAACACTACTGCTCCAAGTGTACAGGTGTTTTTTTGGTTTTCAAACACTGAAAAGAAATCTGCATGAGAAACAAAGATCATTTAAATTAGAATTTACAAGAAGTCGATCCTGTTTTACAATGAACATAAACCCTAAATTTGAAATGCCTTTTCACATCCAACCACTTGCAAATATTTAAAAACAACTTCTATTTCTGATTATGACCTACCCAGGGGAGAATTTTAAGCGTGAAAAATACTTTTCTGTTAAGGGAATATGCAGTAAAAATATTCAAGCTCTCTCAACATGTCCCCAACACTGCATACAGTATTCTGCAGATGACAACTCTGTTCTCCTATCCAGAAGATACTAATGACTTATAAGAGCTCAAAGTGCTCCGCTTTGCACCTTTAACCACCCAACTACTGCTAAACAATTTGGTTACAAAATGTTTTATTTAAATGGAAAGTCAAGAATATAAATGCACTCACTGAAAATAATCACACCTGTTGAAAATAAACCTCTACTCATAATGAAGTGCTTAAAAGGCAGTGTGATGGGAAAATAGACCCCAAATTAATCCTGGCAAACTAAATGGTCCAGCAGTGGTGACCGTTTATAACAACATAAAACCCCCCATAGTAATCTTTATGAAAATGACACAGATTTTGATTATGAAGAAAGCTTCTCATAATATTTTTTTCAGATTCCATTCACATTTCCACTATTTCTACTTTATCATGAAATTGGAGCGGAGCTTATATCCTGGAAAACCTACTCTCATAGAAATCAAAAAAGCAAACAGTAGCTTTTAAAGTTCTAAATCAGTTAATACCAGCCATATTTACTATATAAACGCATTCCTTGTTATGACTGTACAAAAACGTTCCTCATTGTCCTACCTTTACATATACATTTCCAACTAGATGATCTCCAAGGTTATCACAAACGTTCATCTCCTCAACTTCACCATATTTTTCTTCCATTTCTGTGAAGACCTCCTAAACACAAACCAACCAATGGGAAGTTTGCAGCACATTAATTCGAAGTACAGAGGTACTGCATTTAGCTGTAAGTACAATGCGAGGCCTTTCTTAAAAAGAATCAAACAAACTTTTTTTTTTTTTTACATTTCTGATTTTAAAATTAGTACTTGCTTGGCCTGTACTGTGTCCATCTGTAAGTACAGAACTAACAGGATACAATAAAAAAAAAACACTATGGAAAGCATTATGCATGCAGTATTCACTGAATCCATAAGATGCACTGAAAACACTACCTATAAGCCTCAAAACTAGTTTTTCTTCATTTGTTGCTCTACAAATTAAGCATTCTGTAAATTCACAGAAAAGAAGAGTATTATGGAATCAAAACGCTGTATCACTTATGTTGCTCAGTTTTAAATAGCCTATTATAAACAGTGAAGTTAAAGCCAAATTAACCAAAGGTTATACCAGGAAATATTTAGTATTTAAAGTTGTAAGCTTTACACGAACACCTGAGGAAACAAGCTTTTTCCTGAACCCATCTAACTCGTTTCTGTTGACAAATTCATGAATACTTTGATGAATTTTTAGATCTTTTACATACCTCAAAGAATTCATCATAATGTTCCTGCATCTCAACATCGCTCACAGCACCTGCAAAAATCAAGAGTCGTAGTGATTAGAGTCTACAGGTACAGAAGAAGAGATTTTGATCATACTACAAAACAATCTAGAGAGGTCGTCTGGAGCATAAAAGACACCATATAGCATGAAGCTAACTAATAGGAATATTAAAGATAAGTATGTGTGAAGACCTGAGTCCCCAAACAATATGTCAAAACATTACATTGACATGATCAAATCAAAACAAGTTTTAATCAGAGCCAAACTTCTATGCCACAAATCTAAAGGAAGGGGAATTACTCTGAAATACCACTTAAACTTAATGTACAGTCCCACCCTCTATCTACCAGCAACTTCACCTAAACAGAAGGCAAGTGCTTTGTTACATTTGTATATTTTAAATGATAATTACAATTTAGTATTCCTCTTCCTAAAGGTAGAATTTCATTTTGACGTGTCCACCTCTCCCGCATACACACTAGAATTTGAGAGTTCACGATGTAACACAGCCCAGATTTTTTTTTTTTACAAATTTTCTTCTCAAAATAGTTATTGAAATTACACACTGTTCCCAGTGCCCTCAAAGAAGGCTACGATAAAGCTCTGCAATAGCAAGCAACTTTCTAGTTTAATTTTGAGTATCACTTCATTTTTCCATAGTCCTGCAGAACACCCCTTAGTGCAAGACAAGCCAGCCATATATTCAGGTTAGACTTTACAAATAAGCACTGCTTGCCTGCTGCTGTAACATATTAATATAAGTTTGGCTGATTTTTCAAAGCATTACAAATATAAAAATGAATTAATTTCTTCCAGTCTACAGTATTTTAAGCTACATTAATCTGTATATATTAAAGCCTAATGTATGAGCTCTTCAGCAGTTAAGTGGTTTACTAAGGTCAAGAAGAGCATTTTGAAAATGAACCCTGCATCATTTGCTAAAAAAAAATATTCTAGCCTTTAAATTAGAAAGGCTACCGGTTTAGTTCACAGAATATGAAAGACAAGAAATTGAGTCAACAAAGCTGAGTTAATTCACTTCTGGCTGCTATGAAAAAACAGACATGCTTTGGGCTCTGTCATTTTTGGCTAATAATACCATTCGGACAAACTTTACATTTTTCTTCAAATGCTCTAATATTAACCAGTCTCTGGAACTGTAATGACTTTTCTTCCACCCAGCTCACCTCCTGAAGGCAGCCAAGGGGCATTTGTTGTATAGTTTAGGCTAACCATGTTTCTGCATTTGAAACACGTTTGCTTTTAAGGACTTTCTTATTCCCCACAGTTATATAGCAAATTAAGGAATATCAAATATTAAACCAGTAATTCTAGACAGTTTAATACTTAACTATATTCCCAAGGTTTTGCCAATGCCATTGTTAACAGCTTACTAGTACCTAAGGGTTTTTTCCTGATTGTTTTTTAAAAGGTATCAGACAGGGGAGGGGCTCTGAGGCACACTGGGAATAACTACTTTTTACCAGGTGGACAAATGCTAAAAACTTTTAAGGAGATTCCACTGTCAAATTAGGAGATCATAAGCAACAGTTAGTTAACAACTACTCGAATGTCCTTCTAAAGTGGGAAACATACATATGCACAAGCTTTACAAACATTCATATTCCAGGGCTACTGGTATCTGAACCTTGACAAGCCCAACAACTAATTAAAATACCAGGAAAACTACTGCTGTTCAAAACTAAGGTTAATCCTCTACGACGGCAATAGAAAGGAAGACAGTTAAGCAACAACAACAAAAGCATTAAACAGCTACCCAAGTTATCCATTTAAAATACATGCAGTACTTAAGTAGGGACAAAAAAAAAAATAAATTAAAACCAGGGAGCCAGGAGTTTCAGCAAACCCACTGGTAACAGAGCTCCAGCTCTACCACAGCAGAAGGTAGTTAAGCTCTGTTAAAGAGCTACCCACTTGTCAAGACAAACTAGAGTTGGATACTGGCATTTAGAACACTACAGAGAATCTGTTGAAGACTCCTGCAGCTGAACAATCTAAACAGCCCCACAGACCAAATGGCTGTAACTCTGTGCAAATTAGTTACCAGCGCATTGAGAATTTAGGGACAGAGTGGAAACACCCAACCCTACATTTTTTTTTGTTGTCGTTTACTGAAACAGCATCGACTACTAAACATCTGCAACTAGAAAGCCTACAAACCAGTAGAACCGTTTAAGCCTCCAGACAAACTTACATAGCTCATTACAGATCTAGCTTGATTGTGTGACAAAAAAGCTCAAATTATTTATTTGGGCCATTATTACTTTCAGCAGTAGGCCGATGTCACAAAGCCAGTCTACTCAAATGCTGGTAACTAATCTGAACTAGTCTATAATCCGACAGTCAAAAAAAAAAAAAAGGAATAGCCAAACAAAGCTTTATTACCACAAAGTCAATAATCACTTCAACAAGAAATATTAGTTAGAAAACACCAATCCTTTTTGGTCCTAAAACTTTTTTTTTTTAAAAAAAAGTCTTATTCTAATATTGACGATTCAATCACAATGATACATCAGTAATCACCAATCAACAATCCTGGTCATTTCACCTCTGCCAGTCTCACAGTGTTTTCTTACGCCCATTCCTACCTCATGAGGATTCATTAAATTAATTCATGACCATACCCAAATGCCTTTCCCTCCTCCAAAGTACTTTTAAAGATATATTTACCTAGGTAAATATGCAACTTAGTTTTGGAATTTGAATTTTCAAAGCATGGAAGGAATTTTAAGCCTGCACCTATCCAAAAAGGACAGCTGCCAGAAAGGAAGTGTTTGTCAGTCAAAGTGTATTCTTCCAAAGTAGACTCTAAATGGAAGCTGCATTAACCCAGGACAACTTTCTGCATGCAGTCTGAAAATTTTCAAATTCAAGTTCTCTTAACATTTACAGAGCAGGAAATTTTTCTGGATGAAGTCAACATATTATCCTGCTCTTTTAGACACTGGAACCTAATGGATAGCACAAAATAGAAAAGCATTCCTATAGTGCAGGCAACGGGCAGGGAGAAAGGCGGAGGGAAGAAAGCAGTGCAACCAAGACTGCTTTACAGGGGAAATACAATTTGAACCCTTTTTGATTTAACAGATGGGACTCAGATTCCCCTTGTAGTTTTGAGAGTAGGGAGGAAGGTGAGTGGGGCAAAAAACAAGGGTTTGGGTTGTTTTAGGTTTGGGTTTTTTTTGGTGTGTTTGACACATTTAATGAAATGTGGTCAGTTTGATCTGTTAAACTAAAATGGTAGACCAGCTTAAGTCGACACTGAGCTCTGACAATCAAGCCCAGGGAACCAGTGAAGGAACTTGTATGAACTTACAGCGCAAACCGTCAGCAGACTGGGAAGAGTTTTGAGGGTTACGGTAAATGTTCAAGAGGGCAATGGTCTGAAATACAAAACGCAACAACTTTATATTATGGAAAATAATTTTAACAAGAAACCGGTTTCCTTTAGGGTCGCTTTAGCCGAGTCTGTGCTGAAAGAGAGGTGGTTATTCTCTCCCAAGAAGGAGAACTTCACTTAGCTAGTGACCTTTCTGAATCAACCTAACACTGTTGTAAAGCAATAGAGATCTCATGATACTCCATTATTGTATTTTAAAAATTTTATTCCCCAGTATTACTGTGGAGGGGGTTTGCATGATTTCAGGCATCAAAACACAGCATTCAAATTCTAAGCGTAATAATTTGTTTGAATTTTTTTTTCTGAATGGTTTCTTAGCAGAAAAATCCCAGGAACGGAAGTAATACAATAATTTCAGTATAACATGAAATCTCCATTTTCCTAACAATGTTAAGATGCAAGAAAACCCACAGTTTTGTGAAACTTACCGTACAATACGTATATACCTAGGTGTTTTGGGGTTGGTTTTTTTGGTGTTAACTCAAGAATTTGAAAAATGTCTGCAGTTTAACCTTTTAAAAAGAATGCAGTATTACTAAGCGTTCAAGTTTCACTTTGCAAGGCAAAAGAGAATCTGCATCGAGTCCAATTGATGCAGTCAGTTCTGCATTCTGAACAGCACACATTTCACAAGTTCTTGATCTATGCGCAAGAAGAGTTCCGTCACTTGTCCTGTTTGCAACAGCTTTATGTCAGCAGCTCAGAAGCCAACATTATTTTCTCATAATTAGGAGTGGGCTCTTTAACACCATTCTTTAAAAAAATTTCTCCAACTGTGGGACTTACAGTGTGAGCCGTCAGCCGTCTGTGCACTGTTTTGGGGGTTACGATAGATGTTTTGAATCAAGATGGTCTGCGGGGAAAAAAAATAAAAAGGGGAATTCTACTGGCTGCTGTGCATATAATAGACAATTGCAAAGAGACAACTTGTTTGCAAACAGCTAAAATATTCTATTCTTAAGACTTCCTTTTGTATTTGAAGAATATCTTCCAAAATTGCATCCAGACCATCATATTATGAAAACAGTTTTAATTAACCACCAAGAAAGAGCTGCATTTGTCTCGACAGCTGTCCTCAAAATGGGAGTTGAGGCACAGGAACCTAAACTGTCAAACTACGTGATATTATGGAGATGCCTAGCTTCCAAGACCAGATTTGTTATTGAGTCTGGGGCGGGGAGGGGGGATAGTGTGATGTGCACAGTGTAATGCCACAGAATCTAAAATGTTACTCCACGCAGTAAGGTTTTTAGGCAAGAGCTACGTCTCATTTTGTGCATCAGGAATTTCTTGGTGGAATTTCTGTTTAAATAATATAATAGCATCATAGGTTCACATGTTTCCGATCCTTCAAATAAGGACAATATCCTTTTAGCCCTTCTGCTTTTTACTTGAAGAATTAGCCCAGGCAGACTTGAAACCTTACATTTGTACCGTTCTTCTTAAAATCAAGTTGTCTGAAAAAACAAACCATGTTTAAGTTAGTAAACTAATATTACAAAAAAAAAAAATCCAAACGTCCATATCACTGTAAGCAGCTCAAAAATTGAAATATGATTACTTAAAATACAAGCTCAATGTTAGTTAGTATGAATTGCAATCCCCAAATAATTTTAGCTTACACATTATTATTAGTCACAGTAAGAATTCAGAGCTTAAAAGTCACAGGACCAGCAATGTCATACCTACATATGCTGCCTCCTTAACACGTAAAAGAAATCTGTAACATCACATTTAAAAAAATCACACACTTGTTTTACAGTGGGTACTGCCATACCAACCAAAGAGTTGTGCTTCCGTGGCCCAGGTTTAAACTACGTTTTACAATTGGAAAGAGCCAGAAACATGCATACAGTTACAGTGTTTCTGCTGATTGATGGTAATTCGATCACTCTGGATTGCCAGACCTTTCCTAACACAGCTCTTCTTTAAAGTAGCTGCACCAGCAACACAAGATAAAAATATTGTACCCAGTAGATTCCCATTGGTATGATATCTCCTCTTCTATTTTCTATCACAGCTGATTATCAATCTGCATACAAATAAAAGATTTCTGTAGTGAACCCTACACATCTGCCAGGTGTGTTAGGGACGTTACAATACAGCTCAGCTGCCAGATGCAATGTTGCAGCAGCCCCAGACATCACTGGATGAATTTGACATGCCCTGCTGACCCACTTCAGCTGGCATTGCTTAACTGCAGTTTTTAAAGCAAAGCTAAAGGCTGCACTGACAGCAGAAATTGTTGTTGCACATGAAGGCGTTTTTGTAAAAAAAAAAAAGCACAACTAAATTTTTTTTTTTAACTTCAAGACAACTGTTTTGAAAGTTGTCAATTCAGAAAAATTTTCTAGTAACCAATGACTTAAATTCAGGTCTCTAAACAAACGATCATATTTCAGCTAGCTCTCCATGTAGGTCAGCAGCAGAGAGTAGTTTCAAAAATAGAAAATATTTCTTTCAGTCACAGTATTTACATTAATATTTACTAAATTCCCAGAAGCAAAAAAAAAAATTTTTGTAGATGAAGTACCTGCATTGTCCCTACTGATCAATAACCTTGGCAGATACCTGCCCCCCCCCCAAACCCGAACTACCCCCCACACTTGCAAAGCTTAACTTCATGAGCACCATCACTAGGAACTCCAGTCGTGTAGATAGCACTTGCCTCTCTAATGCTCCCCAAGCCAACATCAGCCCACCACTCTCATCAATTCCGCTCCAAGTCAGCTGAAATGAACTTGCCGAGGACTCTTTGGTATGTAAAATTTACCTTTGTAGGTAAAACTGCTGATAATGCAACAGCTTTCATAGGTGCTATTCCCAACTAAATCTATTTACCTGTATACCTTGACAATCAGCAGTGATAGAAAAAGGTAAAGCATACGGTTCTCCAGAAATCTAATTTCTGAATATAGAGCTCATAATAAGAAAAATCCTATCACCCACTGCACTTTTTTTTTTTTTTTTTGGTCTTTCTGGCAGACATATGCAGTCACACATCGTGTCTTTAACAACAGTCACACAGCCAAAGACTACAGAATCTGTCAAGTCAACTGACACATTATGCCCTCAGCAACCAGGCAAGTTGTTTTCAAGAAACAATTCTTTCACATTCAAAGGGGGTATGTAAATTATTCATGAAACTTGACACCCGGGTCAGAGAGCAAATGTAACAATGGAAAAGTCACTTTTATTAATTACTTTTCTTCTATTATATGCATAAAAGACTTGAGTTCACACCTTTGAGATAGGTGGAACAGGCTGCCGTTGTTTGTGATTAAAAAAATCTGGGATGGTTTAAGTGCCTGAACACCACTGAGAAGGCACACTCACCTGAAAGTTAGCACTGGTTGGTCTCTACTACAGGCAAGCTTACAACAGCATCGCTTCCTGCAGCCATTAAGGGTGACAGGAGATAATTAGAAATGCTGGGAGAAGTAAATGGAATACCCACAAAAGAGCAAAAACCCATATATACTGGGGCCAAAAGTGAACTAGTTAATCTGATGTTTGGCAATTATTCACTTGTATCTGAGAATTTAGGTTTTAAAGCAAGAATATACTTCTATAAGATAGAAAAAAAAAAAACAAAAGGAAAACAAACCTGGCTAAATGTTGGTTTGTTGTGCAACCGAGAACATCTGTCTCCATGACGACAAGCTCCAATTTTGAAATAAAATGAACAGTTGACTCTGCAAGTAAAAAAAGAAACCCAAAGTGTTTACATACAGGAATAGAAAACATTGGTATACAACTCATATACAACATATGCCCTAAATACCTTTATCTTAACATGGAGAAGTAACATAGAAAAAATATAAACCAAAACAGTATAGGAAAGCCATACAGCAAACCTGTTTGTATTCATTCCTCTTTACCCCTCACCTACAAAGCAATCGGATCAATTTCACCCACTACTCAAACCCAAAGCGCACTGGTGACACCGCCACAGACAGCAGCAATCGCTACTGTTTGCTCCTCTGGTTCTCCGTTCTCGTCTCTGTATCAGTTTCACGGGGTGATGAGAGAGGAAATAATGTGAACAACAGTCTGAAAAGTTACGCTACATGGTTGTGTCTCAGCTCATGAAAACCCCTACTCTAGGCAATATAACCTGCTTTAGAGCTCATACAGTTGCACCTACCTAATGCTTTATAAACCACCTGTTTAAAGTTATACTCTACGGACAACTCAAACTGCTGCCAACACAGTATGTGAAACAAAAGAGATAAGAGAAAAATCACATTACAGAGAGTACACACAAGCAAAATAAATTCATTTAATTAAGCCATTTCCATGAATGTAGTTAATTTTAAAAGGAAGTGTTTAATATTTTAAGCTAAAAGATTTCATTAACTATAATCTCATAACACCTTCAAAATTGGTTTAGGAATGCCAGTAAAACTCTCACAGGTAAGCGTAATTCACATGGAATGATGAAAGCAAGCCGTATGGAGTTTAGTTACCTTGGCTGGGAATACTGAATGCAAAATTCTGAAGGGCAAGAAAACTATTATGGCTGTGTATGGGTAAATGAAATACGAGAATTCTCCTGGAAGAAAGGTTATTATTCCCAAGTTGATAGTTGACACCAATTCTTTCCACAATCCTGTGTAACCAACATCAACTCATGGAGGGGAGAAATATGAAAGGACTAGAGCATATCTATCACTAGCAAAACATTCTACTGTACAATTGTAACACGATTACCCTTCATCACGCTTTTGAAAATATACAGGTAGCATTACAATATACTTACTGTCTTTTCTGAACTCTATCCTGAAACAAAAGAAACAACCTAACTATAAAATTTCCAATAGTGCCTCCAACTTCAACACTTTCTGGAGAGTTCTGTTTGCTTTTTGACTAGAAAATAAGATCAGTACAGGAATTTCATGCCTGTTGTATCGGCATACGCTAATACTGTTAAACCGTAATGTGTTACATCGGAAACGATGCTAAGGAACAGAGCTCAAGAGAGGCTGCCGATATTGCTTTTCTGACAGACGAGCAAATTGGAACCGGTACGTAGCACTACAAAGCAGAAGGAAAACAGAAGCCCCGCGGCCAGGGGCTGACAATTTAGTCCAGCAGCACATCGATGCCCCCTTTCATTTTTACGAGTGGAAAAACACGTTGGTTTGGTCAGGCCGACGGTGACCAAATTTTCGTTAGGAGGGTTTTGTAAGTGTGCTTCCAACAACCAGAGAAACTAGAGGCGTTCCCGACGCGTGGAAGGCTGCAGGCAGAAGCCTGAGGATCAGGATGCAGCAGTCGGGGAAATCCTCCGCACCCTGGGGAGGGGGGAGAAATAACCAGTCGCTGTCCTTGCAGCAGAGCGGAAGCTCTCGGGCTGCTGCGAGGCGCAGAGACACGAACAAAAGGGGAAGAAGAGGCCCTTTCTAGCAGGAGGCGGT